>OX103947.1:90730344-91250344 GCA_944470405.2 Schistosoma mattheei | reverse complement strand
GTATGTTAGAGGTTGCTTTGAAAGTGAAACTGACAGGTTGACCACCCAGTTGTTTGTATTTTCTTCCTACTAAATATAAAAGACATATCGGAAATTACAAGATTATTGAAGCCGTTTGGAATACGTGTAGCACACGAATCAACAAAATCACTTCAGTCAGTCTTATGCAAACCAAAGAATGAAATGACAAAAGAAGAAAGACCAAACACTCTCTACAAAATAAATTGTTGGACCTGTGTAGAACGCTATATCAAACAAAATAAATGCCCTTTTTATCGCCGCCTATGTAAACATCAATTAGCGGTCAAACGCCATGATATATCCTCGCTTATATCAATGTATGTGGACAACTATTGACACATATTCGACTGAGAAAATGCTGACATCTTGGATAGAGGGGATTCTAAAAACACCAGGGAATTTTTAGAAGCTTGTCACTCAAGTCAATCGGCAATCAACAAGCACTTTGAAATCGATCCAATATACCAATCAATCAGAAGAGTTATGGACGAATATATAACCAGGAATCAAATCAATGGGAGATACAATCAAAATAAAGAAGTAAACAATGAAAGGTTAAGGATCAATAATAGCCAATCAAGATCGAGATCGATAGGCCAAGCTGCGATTTATATGTAGATAAGTTTAAACCCTTCACTTCTTCCTGAAATCGTACTGATGATGTTGTTTAGAAGAACGATGAAAGCTCCAAGACCATACCATTTAGCTCAGAGGACGAAACATCTAAATCACTCATTTGAGCTACATATCTTCACTATCTATAAGAATATTTATAAGTTGAGGGCGTGTAGAAACTATCTATTTTGAAATTATCTTTCATCACTGACTGGTGTAAACTGGAAAATTAACGAAAACACGAATTATCATAGGTCCGGTCCCATACATACAGTATATGGATCCGGATAAATCTAGTAGGATTTCATCTATCAGACTTTTTATTACGTAATCAGTAACGGTAGATATGACAACGTGGTCACTATCACATCATCTAGTAGATAAGATACAAAGCAGCTAATTAGTGCCCCTTGATTTCTAGTAATCCTCACATTAATATAATTGTAACTTTAAATCTAAATATTGATTAATAAGTGGATTCCTCATAACCTTTAATCTGAAAAAAATGCTCAAAATAACCTATCTGACCCTTTAGTTCAAGAGGCAATATCAATTCATGAAGGAACCATAATTACAAAACATTAAATTGTTCATATTCCTAGTCAACGAATACAACAATCATCTGTTAAGACTTTACGGTCGTTTGATCTCTATTCTTGGCAGATATATCTACAATTTGATCATATTTTTATTTTTAATTGTTTACTACATAAAGCGTTTTTTTCTTTCGTTTTCCATCAAGTTCTTTTCAAATTTATGAATTTCATTCATCATTTATGGGTTGTTTATATATTAGATAATTTACAATAATGAAAAGCAGGATCGATGCACAATTGTGAAGTTTTGTATTATACTTAAGATCGGTCTTTAATAATTGAATTCATGAGTCAGTGTAGGCTAAACCACCACTGAAAACATGGAAGCACTGGACGACCGTCTCGTCTTACTATGGGACTCCTCGACAGTGCGCATCCATGATCCCACATACAGGAGTTTGAACCCAAGATCTATCGATCTCGCGCGCGAATACTTAGCCTGTAGACCAATGATCCGAGATCCAACGGTGTTAACATCTAACCTCCATCGATCCATGAACGGTTGCGTAAAAATTCATCCATTGTTCACTAGTGACTGGTTTCAAGATGATTTCCTGGAATTACAGTGAGAAGCTGTGGCCAGTGTAGTCCAGGCCATGTCGGGTCGAAACAGGTATCTATATCAGACAATTGATGACTGGTTGCACAGCCATCCATGGATCGATGGAGGTTAGACATTTACACCGTTGGATCCCGGTCTAGTGGTCTACTGGTTAAATGTTTGCTCGCGAGACCGGAGGTCCTGGGTTCGACATCCTGCGTGCTGGATCGTGAACGCGTACTCTTAAGGAATCTCTGGTAGGATAAAATAGCTGTTCAGTGTTTCCATGTTTTTGGAGATCATTTAACTGCAAACGCTCAGGTATACAAAACCATGAAATCAATTAATCTTCAAAATATATTATGTCCCAGGACAGAGTGGGTTGGAGGATGCTGGTCGGAGGTCCATACTCCATTGGGAGTAACAGGCGTAAGTAAATAAGTAAGTAAATACTTAAGCAACAGTCTTTATGTAACTTAGTGATTAGTCTTAAACAGAATTTCCATTTACAAATGTTTACCACTATATTAATTTCATTGTATGAACTATTTAATGTAGGCAATAGGAAAGAAAGTAGCTTTTGAGAAATGAAATATTCAACGTTAAAATGTTAAAACAAATACTTACTTACACCTGTTACTCCTCGTGGAGGAGCATAGGTCACCCAGCAACATCCTCCATCCAACTCTGTTCTGAGCAACCCTTTCCAGTTGTTCCCAGTTGCTATTTATCCGATTCATGTCTTCTTTTAATTCTCGATACAGTGTGTTCTTTGATCTTCCTCCTTTCTATTTCCCTTCAAGATTCCAAGTTAGGACTTGCCTCATGATGTAGTTAGATGATTCCTGTAATATATATTCCTCCCATCACCTCCATTATCTTCTCCTAATTTCCTCTTCAGATGAATGCACATTTATTCTTTATCACAATAGCTAAAAGAAAAAACTAAACTAGTTATTGAATATTGGAGATAACAGAACACTTATTATTCAACTTTTAAAATCACACACACACACATAGGAGAATACAATACTGATGACAAGTGAAATTGTTAAATTTAAACAAATTTACTAATAATACATAATGTACATTGTATATATTGAATGAGTTGTTATTGTTACTGAGCAAAAACTAAGTGCTGTCATACCCTAAAACAATAATGATAATTTTCATAAGAGAAAAAACAGAAAAAAAAGAAAGAGAAAAGGATAAATATACAAGAACTAAAATAATATTTATTTGTTTCTATATGATAGTTTGTTTGGTAAAGATGATAAGCTGATAACTAGAGAGAGAGAAGGAGAAAGGGAGTGAAAGGGGGAGGTAGGAATATCAGTGAAGAGTTGTGTTGGAATTTACTAAGCTCATAGTATATACTTAATATTTGATTATAATAAAAGCAATGAACAATAGTACAGTTGTACTGTAAAGTCATGAATTTACGAACAATCCTATATAGCTGGATTATCACAATTGATTGATCACTAGGTGGTGATCAATGTTATGTGTGTCAAGTCCTTATTAATGCCGATCGAATGCTATTGACCAAGTTGCCATAGTCTAGATGACTCGACACTGCATGCATTATGTTGAGATTATATGGTGGTTGGAGATAGTCGACGGAAAGTGGGTTCAAGGTCATTTACTAAAACAACAGGCACAATCATTTAATGATAAAATATACAGACAGTGAAATAGGTCTGACAAGTTTATTTTGTAAATAGTTTTTAATATTATTCGTATTTATTTTGTGGGACAAACGGACGATTGTTGCCTGTTGATGTGTCACAGATGATAAATGAGTCTGAAAAAGGAATCGGTACGTGCTTAAGTATCAAGTCAGACTTTTCTTCGCAGCTTTTTATTTCTGCGTCGCCTACTTGTAATTTTGCGATTGTTTCTAGATCGATGTCTTGTTTACGTACCAGGGTATTTACTTCGTTTCGTGACAGTGCGTCAGCTACGATGTCGGTGTGTCCTTTGACAAATTGAGTATATGTCGTAAACTGGGAGATGTAATCCAGTTGTCGTGCTTCGTGAGGCGAGTGTCGGTCGTACGAAGTGTTGAATGAGTAACATAAAGGTTTGTGATCGGTCATGATGGTGAACGTTCGTCCTTGTAGTAAGAAGTTAAAGTGTTTAACGGCTAAGTAGATAGCAAGTAACTCCCGTCCAAAAGTACTATAGCGTTCCTAGGCTGGTGACAGTCTCTTGGAATAAAACGCTACGGGAGTAGTCATGTTATTTACCTGTTATTGCAATACAGCCCCAACAGCTTTCTGTGAGGCATCCGTACATAGGATCAAATGGGTGGTGGGGTCGGTATTGAGGTGTTGTAACATGGTAGCGTTAGCTATCAAGGACTTTGCTTTTTCAAACGCAATTTGGCGTCAGGAGGTAGCTTGAATGTTTGATTCTTTTCCTTCCTCGTACCTTTTTTGTCACTTTTCAGTAAATCAGTTAACGACTGTAACACATCCGCACATCGTGGTAGGAATCGGCGGTAGAAATTGCACGTCCCGAGAAAACGGTGTAATGACTTTATAGAGGTTGGTTCAGGGTAATTGGTAATAGCTTCAACTTTTGTTGGGAGTGGTTTGATGCCTTGAGAGTCAATGTAATGTCCTAAAAACTCTAAGGCTGGGACGGCGAATATACATTTAGAAGGATTGATAACAACGCCATGTTTTTGAAACATTCAAAGAGGATCTGAACATGCTGAGTGTGCTCTTCTATTGATGAGCTTGTGATCAAAACGTCGTCTATGTAGGTGAATACGAAGTCTGAACCTCTTGTAACATCATCCATGAACCGTTGTAATGTCTGGGCGGCATTTTTCAATCCGAATGGCATTCTTAGAAACTCAAACAGACCAAAGGGTGTGATGATGGCTGTTTTCTCGATGTCTTTTGGTGCTATCGAAATTTGATGGTATGCGCGCACGAGGTCGAGTTTCGAGAAAATGCATTTACCGTATAAGTTTAACGAGAAGTCATATATATGTGGGATAGGGTACCTCTCAGGAATGGTTTGATTATTCAGACGGCGGTAGTCACCACACGGACGCCAATCTTGGTCTTTCTTTGGTACCATGTGTAACGGCGAGGCCCAAGGACTATTAGATTGTCTGACGATACCAAGTTGCATCATGTGTTTAAATTCTCTCTTAGCTGTCTGCAACTTTGTTGGTGGTAGTCTCCTCGCTCTGGTGCGAATGGGTGGTCCGGTGGTAGTGATGTGATGTTGCACATGGTGTGGATCGCATTCTTTTTGATAGTCTATTTTCGTGATGCACTCGTATTCTGTCAGTATGTCGTTGAAAACGTTGTTCTCAGGTTTCATTATTCGTACACCATGGATTTCATAGTCGTTGGAAGGTGTACTATCTACCTGTAAACGTGTATTTGGGTCAATTAATCTCTTCTTAGTCATATCTACTAAAAAGTTGTACGCACTAAGGAAATCGGCTCCGAGGATGGGTCGTTTGACACGAGCAACTATGAAAACCCATGTAAATCTTCTGCGGAGTCCGTGGTCTAATATAAGTGATTGTTCACCGTACGTCTTGATAATTGATTCGTTAGCCGCTATTAGGGACAGTTTGGTGCTTGTTATCTGTTGTCTGTGGAGAGATCGAGTGGGATGACGCTGATTTCTGCTCCAGTGTCG
This sequence comes from Schistosoma mattheei, assembly GCA_944470405.2. Lineage (NCBI taxonomy): Eukaryota > Metazoa > Platyhelminthes > Trematoda > Strigeidida > Schistosomatidae > Schistosoma > Schistosoma mattheei. The sequence goes on along the minus strand of OX103947.1, from coordinate 91,244,902 downwards.
ACTAAATAGTCCGAGCGAGAAATACGATTCCTGATGTGAAAGAGGCGGCTAACGTGTTGGCCAGTGACAGCTGCCGCCATTACTGTCTGGCCGCTTCATTTCGCTGATAGTTTGGGTAGTTTGTCTTAAAGTTGCACGGTTTCGTGCAACGGCGTGCTTTCTCCCCATAATTCGAATGATACGAACAAATTCCGGCTGCCCGTTTGGGTGACCTAAGACGATGTCTGGATACTTATCTCTTTCTGGACGTAGATCTGGCAGGTCGAGAATGAATGGTGGCAATAGTTGCCTGCAGCGATGCTAACTGCTGTGTTAACTGTGTTATTTGTTGCTGGATGTTGAGTGCGTCGCTCATGTTTTCTCTACTTGAGGATTGTATCGTGTTAACACCGCGACTATCGGGATATATTTCTATCATCTTATCGGCCATGTCTGCTAAATCATCAAGACTGACAGAGGCTCTTGATATGCTGAGGATTTGTCTGACGTTATGTGGTAAGCTTTGTAACCACATCTGCTTAAGTAATGCTTCGTCTAACTTGTATGAGCCTGATAACTGTCTCATATGTCGTAGCAACTGTGAAGGTCTTTTGTCCCGTAACTCGCATGCGGTGAGCAGTTGCTGTAAGCGTTTTTCGTCAGACTGCGATGTACGGTGGATTACTGTGGCTTTTATTTTGTCATAGGGGTCCGTTTCTGGTACATTATCTATCAGGTCTCCGACTTCTGCTGCCACTTCTATGGGTAATGCTTCAACGATGTAGGCATATTTTGTCGCTTGCGAGCGTATACCTCTCGCCAAAAATAATGCCTCAACCTGTGCAAACCAGATTCTGGGGTTATTAACACCGTACGTTGGTAATCTTAACTCTGAAATAGCGCTGATCGAGCTTAAAGCATTATCTTCTGGTTGTGAAGAGTTTAGAGGGTTGGTCAGTAGACTATCTATATCAATGAGTTTACCAGGAGAGCTCATAGTGGGAAAAACAAAAATGGCGTCGTGCCAAGTAATAATAATAAGAAAATATATGTAGGTATATATAGTAAATGTTTATAACAAGCTCGAGGCTCACCAAATAATTGTGGTGGACCAGACAGATATGAACGCGAAAAGTATCAACAAAGTTACTAAAGATCAATAGTAATAATAATATATTACCAGTTAATTGTTACAAATACAATAAAAAATTGGAACGTCACTTAAATTGACCAAATGTTACGTGTTCTGATTGGGTCCGGTATTGTAAATCCACAATTATAAATGATTGGTGATTCTGATCGGGTTGATGAACTCTCCAGTGATATAATTCAACGTAGAATGTGATATATTCCAATTACAGTCTATTTGATTTAGATTTCAGTTAACTTAATGACGAACGAAAATAGAACGAGGAATGTGTGAGAAGCAGTGTATTTGTTAGCTAGCAACAATATGTTACGCTATGTCAATATCATAACGGAAAGTGTGTTCAAGGTTATTTACTAAAACAACAATTACAGTCATTTAATGATAAAATATACAGACAGTGAATGATTGACAAAATAAATACAAATAACATTGAAAACTATTTACAAAAATAAATTTGTCAGATCTATTTCCACACCTTCAATCACCATCTAATAGCTGAAATGTTTCTAAAATACAATATGAAGTGTAAAGTGAATGATTAGTGATAATGAAAAAGGAAGAAAAATCGTTGCATAAACAAATATTGATTTAATAATAGATTTTCAAGATAGAAGTGTACAGTTTCTTTTTGGAAATGGTTACATTCAAGTGTCAGTAAAAAGAAAACATTCTGAAGATTTTCATTTTTTTTTTGTGTAAGACGTTTTTGACTTTGTATACAGTGTTCGTTCGTCCTAAACTTGAGTACTGCATACAAGCAGCCAGCCCCTGCTTAAAAAAAGACAGTGAGCTTCTGGAAAAGGTTCAGAGAACGGCGACTAAGCTGATTCCCGGAATAGCGAAGCTTCCGTATGAATCTCGTCTGGCCAAGCTGAACCTTTTCCCGTTGTCTTATCGCAGAACTAGAGGCGACTTGATTACAGTTTTCAAATTGCTTAGTGATAAATTTGCACCTAACATGCCCTCATTTTTCTTGTCTTCCAAAACAGAGAATTTACGAGGACACTCCAAAAAAGTTCATAAGCCGAGAACAAATTACTTGTCAGCTGACTATCGACTTTCCCATCGAATCATCAACGAGTGGAATTCACTACCTCAGCACGTGGTTGAGGCTCCATCCGTCGACTCTTTCAAAAGAAAGTTGGACCAACTGAGAGACCACCATTGTCAGGACTGACATAGGCCATCGAGCCTCCTGTCCTTCCCAAACTGAAACTGAAACTGAAACTGAAACTAATTTATATGAAAACATGATAAAGTGAATGATTTTGAAATGGTCACTTTATTCTAAACAAAGATGGATAGTGGCTAGCAATGGAATCTAGTTTGATGCACGTTTCGTTCTATTTGAGACTCGTTAGATGGATAAACCTACATTTCAGAGTTGATGTTCACTCTGGGGCTTGAACCCATTACTGTTCGTTATCCACTTAGCTACTGAGTCCTGATAGCCACGTGCTTGTGCAATGGAGTGAAGTTTAAATTCACTTGGCATTGTTAACTTGAATCTTCCTATTAATGTTTAGTCTCAGAGTGAACATTAACTACGAGATGCTGGTATATTTAGATGACGAGTTCGACATAGGAAGAAACACTCGTCTGATATACTTGAGTGAAATTACGAGTTCACCTAACTTGGTAGCGGAACGAATATCAAGATGCAGTGACACGATAGACTACTCTAATCCGTTGTCTCCGGCCCTTCTAACTAGATCAAGAAAACTTGATGAGGCGTAGAGAATGTATTCTACAAGCACCCAGAAAATACAAGATCACTAAGCATACAAATCAAGCTTATTTATACAATGATAGAAACGCCCTTAGAAGAGCCACAAAATAGCGTACTAAAAAAATCCGTCGACCAATGACAGTCAAGGATTTCTCAGTGGGAAATGTAAAGTGTAGGTCAACTAAGCACCTCTTGGCGCGAAAACATAAAATTCAAATTTTCTTTACAAAATTACAAAATTAGAACCTTTTCCAAGTGAGTTCTGAGGATCTGACGTCCTCAACAGCGTCAAATTTGACTCTATTACTAACCATTCTCAATCTTTGTTTATAATCCTTGTAAAATTAAGACAATATCAAGGCAATACACACAGGATGCACATATGCTAATAACAGATTGATCAACTGTATTCCTGAACAACAATCGGAAGATTAAAGTAAACAATAATCTCAAGTGAATTTCATCATTTCATTCCGTGAGTAAACTTTATTCTGTTTCTTTTTTTACTTGTACATCAATTATACTAATTTGGCTGTATATAATAATCAATTTATAATATAGGGCTATTTAGTATGTCGTAAAGTAATAGATAAGTAAAAGCATTCGAAATTTACCTTCTTAAATAGATATTCACTTAAAAAGCAAACCTTTTTTATCTTTAATATTTATGATTATAATGCTCCGTTGGGAGTAATAGGCGTAGGTAAGTAAGTAAGTAACTAAGTAAGTAAGTAAGTAAGTATAATGCTTCACTTCATTTACACTCCATAATAGGTGAAAGAATTTCTTTTCATTCCGACAATCAAATGCGTAATATAAATAAAATGATCTTATATTATAAATAATAAAAATGTAAAATAGTTGACACGTATCTTGTTTCTAATGAATATCAATGCGTATTCAATTACCAGTTTGTTTGTTTTCTTTTATTTTTGGATACCGCTACTTTCGACAATCGATTACAACAGTTGATTATGGAATGAAAAAAAATCAATAATCTAATGGAATACTATTTTTATCAGAAGAGGTTTTGTGGAGATTGTAGAAATTTCAACAGTTGAGATCATGAGTCAATTGAAGCTAGACCACCATGGAAGACCTGGAAGCACTGGACAGCCGTTTCGTCCTATTGTGGGACTCCTCAGCAGTGTGTATCCATCGCCCCGCTCACAAGATTCGAACCCGGGACCTATCAGTCTTGCGCCAGGTTGACAGGTCCTGGGTTTGAATCTCGCGAGACGGGGTCATGGATGTGCACTGCTGAGGAGTCCCACAATATGACGAAACGGCTGTCCAGTACTTCCAGGTCTTCCATGGTGGTCTAGCTTCAATTGACTCATGATCTCAACTGGTAAGAATACTATTTTATTATTATTTTTTCAAACTTTGAACTTTTCTATTATATCTAACGATTTTATCTAAATTAGTTTACTATTATGCCGAGAAATGGAGACAGATATGAGAAGAATGAACAACAATTGTATATAACAACAACAACACAACATGTATCAATCAAAATCACACTTGATGGGGAAAATTTGGAAGATGTAAAAACTTTTACATTTCTGGATAGCATCAATAATGAACAGCATGGATATGATTCAGATGTGAAGGCGCCGATCGGCAAGGCAAGAGTAGTATACCTAAAACTGAAGGACGTCTGGAATTCAAAACAACCATCAACAAACACCATTTAGTGGGCCCCTTTATTTTGTCGTCATTTAGATCGGAAAATGTTTGTTGACGGGCTTTTCACTTTAGTGGCCCGGGATCTGACTCCAAGTAGATCGTATGAATGATTGTTATTAAATGATTGCTGTCGAAATATATATGTCACTGTTATGTCCCGATAAACATAATGAATGGTAACTTTTGAGATTCATTTATCGACCAATACTAAACGTATATTTTTATAGTATAATTGTTAAATAACTAAACTATTCATATTCATATTCCTCTTATTATAAGCTTTATTTTAACTTATGAACCATTATTGTGCGTTTTACCATTCTTGAATTATGCCCTGTCTATTAGTCACTACCTCCCACATTCATAGCCACATTTGGCCAAACTTTGTACAAATGTTGTTTCATATTTTATTGGTACGTTTTGGTCTGTTTGATTGGTATATAACGCTCAGTATGTTTGAAATATAATAGTTCATATCGCAAAGGCTCTGATTGGCGTTCTGGACTTAACTGGCTGGGCTAGACGGAAAGCAGGACCAATCAGAGCTCTAGGCTGCTCGCACACGTTCTACGCGTCCTTGGTCTGATCGGTAATTCGCTGCTTCTCATTGGCGGCTTTGGGCTATAACAGTCGCCTATCCTCGTATATAATCCATCGACTTAAATCGCGTTAGTCAATAACGGATTTAGATAAGGTAAATAACGAGAATGGACTTGTGAATACATATATTTTATATATGAAGCGAATGGAATAGAGAGAAGAGAAACGACACAGAGTGGAGATGCCTCGTAAGTCAACTCCCCTTCGACCAAGCCTTAATCAATATTTATAGTCAAACAAAAATAAGTTAAAGACATGTGATGAGTAATGGGATAAGAAATGTGCACACACAACTACGCGCTCATATAAAAACAGTCAAGATTGATAAGCGAATAAATAACAAGATCAGAATGTGACTCAAATAGAATGAATAGAATGGGCTGTTCGATTGCTAGAATAAGATATATGGGCTTAACATAATATCGGACACTACAACCAAAGTCAGAATTTTCAATACAAATGTCAATACACTTCTACTATATGCGACGGGAACTTGGAGAACTACCACAACCATCATCCACAATACACAAGTGTTTATTAACAGTTGTCTATGCAAAATACTTCAAATCCGTTGGTCAGACACTATCAGAAACTACCTAATATAGGAGAGAACAAACCAGATTCTAGTGGAGGGAGAAATCAGGAAGAAGTGATGGAAGTGAATAGGATACACATTGAGGAGAGCACCGAACTGCATCACAAGGTAAGCCCTCACATGGAATCGTCAAGGCCAAATGAGGAGACGAGGAAGACCGAAGAACACATTAGTTTGAGAAATGGAGAGAGATATGAGAAGAATGAACAAGAATTGAGTAGAAGTAGAAAGGAATGTCAAGAACAGAATGTGTTGTAGAATGCTGGTTGACAGTCTACGCTCCTCTACGAGGTGTAACAGGCGTAAGTAAGTAAATAAGTAAGGTTTACCATTACTAAAGTAAATTAGGTTCAAACTCATTACTTATTATCTTGAATATAATAATTAAATTACTTCATTAAAGTGAATGCAACTAATCTACTGAGTTATATGTCTCAAGACAAGATTTTTATCTAAAGGATCACATCTATAGTAGTCTATTGAATGACTTAGAAACGATAGCTTACAGCCTAAATACTGTCAATTAGTTTTATCATTTTGGGCAGATTTTCTAAATATTCAATACATTCCAGCATTGAAGGTGACGAGTGATGCGTGAAAGTTTATAAGAAAATCAACTTGATAAAGATATATGACCATAGCCCATTTACAAATTGACAATAATTTTCATTATGGAATGATTAACATACAAGTTAGAATGAACCATGGAACAATAGATATTTGTTTTACCTTAGTGTGGAACATATTAACTATCCAACCATGTGAAGAATAGCAACCATGATCATCAAACCTTGAAGCGATCCCGATGTTTTCACATTAAGTAGTTGATATCCAGCGATCCATATTTCCGATTTAGGTCAATGAGTAACTATAACTTAAGTCAAACAACACAATCAGTTTAAGAGAATTATAACAATATGGAACCAAAACACTGATTTCTTATGAATATTATGAACATCTTATAAGACTAGTGGAGTTTAACCGGGTCTGTTGTGAGATAGTAACCCACCGAAGACAATGGTGCACGGTGGCGCAATTTCGTGAATTGGTTGAAGTTACATGTTGGCACCCTTGGATGCCGGCCAGCTCAGTGGTCTAGAGGTTAAGCGCTCGCGCACGAAATCGATAGGCCATGGATTCGAGTCTCGCGGGGTATGATTGTGGATTCTCACTGTTAAGGAGTCCCATACTAGAACGAGACGGCCGTCCAGTGCTTCCAGGTTTTCCATGGTGGTCTGGCTTCAATTGACTCATGAATTCAATTATTAAACATTTAATGTGTTTATTTAAGCCTTTCATATTATATGTGGTTAGAACTTATTATCAGGATATTCTAATTAATTGATAATAAATATATTTTTGCCATATCCCAATGAATAGAAAACTGTATTTCCGTTTCGTAACCTAATGTAAGCCACTTCTCCAGAGTAAGCAAATAATCGAATTAAATTAACGCAAGTCTAAGTAGTACAGTGGAAACAATGCATAATATTTTTAGTACAAAAAAATCATAATAGGTCTAGATATGTCAATGTCAAGTTATTCTTGGACAAGGTGAGTTTGTATGACACGTTACTGTATTAATTTGTGCATCAAAAGGTGGATATAAAAATGTATGCTTCCTTATATGTAGCGGTTGGGTTGAAATTGAGTGTGTGTGTGTGTGTGTAGGATGTGAGGGAAACAAATAAGGTCAAATGTGGTTGTTTGGATAAATAGTCCAAGTTGAATGAATAATCATGCCTTCTTTCCCGTTGAGAGCAGAGGGATTTAGCATTATGTGGACCGTTTCGGCTACTCACCTCTCTTTGTAGTTGGAGAATTATTTCTGAAATTCGATAATGCAATGAGAAGACGAATATTATCAGAATTATGTTATATATATTCGTGTAATACATTTCGAACAATCTGATCACACATAATGTACTTATTAAGACATTTTAAAGTGAAAACGAAAAGGTCAACTAGACAGATTAAAGCTAAACCGTAGCAAAGAAAAGGAGTCTCACCATAGCGAAACGGTTTTCCAGTGCCTCCAGGTTTTCCATGGTGGTCTAGCTTTAATCGACTCATGAATTCAACTATTGAATTATTACAGTCTTCACAAAACCCCCTTTCTAGTAAAAATAAAGTACACAAAAACAATGTGATAACAGCTCTGGATAATAAATCAGTATCACCAGGGTAGATTAAGTGTAAGGACAAATTGTTTTTGAACACATAAAGAGGGCTTCAGTTTCCGTATAGCCAAGACCTCAATAAACCTTAGTATACGCCCTTGAAGACTTTTGTACAAGACTACAAATGCTGACTTGATATCGATCTTATGGTCAGTTTCAAATAAATGTCTCTCAATGGAGGAAGATGTCTGTCTATCCTGTGATCTTATTTGACCATTGGAATTCATTTGTTTCTGCAGTTATTTGGGTATATGTTTCGTCCCCTTACTTACAGATCACGATTTCTCCTCCCTATGTACTTGTTGATAGACACAATGGGATATGATATATTCGCTGTTTGGGCTTTTGGTGAAGCATAAACTTTGTCTTTTCAATAATAACAAGTTGGGTTGCATAAAATTTCTTGTTGATGGCTAATTTAAGTCTCCGTTTCAACATGAGACTACATGAGTCACCTCTAAATGTTAATATAATGTAAATTCGCCTTTTAGGTGCCAGAAGCGTCATAAGTCTAATCGTATTGTGACCCTTCTAGAAGTTTATAAACTTCAATGAATAACCATTATTCATTAATGTTTCAGTTAAGAGATTCATTTCCACTTCAATAGTATCGCTAGTATAAATACGATCGATTCTATTGAATAAGCCATTTATTAATCTAAGTTTGTAATGAATTGAGCAATTACTATGGAAATTAAGATATTGTCCTGTCCATGTAGTGTTTCTATATACAGAACGTTTGATGGAACCATCATCTCTTTTTCTCACCTATTATTTTGATATTTTTAATATCGATTTGGTGATTATTGAAAGTCGCATGTACTGCTATTGCTGGTTTAACTTGTAAATTTTTCCAGTTCTACAGGATTATTAGGAGGTTTTTTGTGTTACTTAAGTGTTGTTTGGCACGAGTCAGGATCTAATGGGAAGACTCTTCAATATAGAACGCATCACAATCTATGCAGTCTAACTTGTAGACACAATTTTTTATGGAAATGAACGGGATCTTATATTTAATTCTAACTAAGGATTTTGTTAGAATGTTGATTGTCTTTATAGAAGGCTTTAATTTCATAGGTTTTGAAGAACCCTTGTAACTCTTCTGTCGTATCTTGGTGGTAAGGTAAAACGACAGTACCAATCAAAGATCTTTCATTAAGATTGTTATTTACAGAAGGGCAGTTTTGTTTTAATATGTTTTAATGATATTTTTTTTAGAAAATTATTAAAACGTAGAATGTTTATTACATTTTCTTCTTCGTTTAGCTCGTCTCCTTTTTCTGAGGCATTGATTTTGGTTGCTGTTCTGAAAAGATTCAGGGTTTGGGAAATTTTTGCATTGAATGGATGTACAGACTTAAAATCAATAAACCGATTTGAATGTGCCAGTTTTCGGTATATGGTTAGATCTAGACTTTCATCTAGAATTCCTTTTAACTAAACAGTCTATCAATGGTAGTTAACCATATTCATCTTTCTTTTCGATGGTGAATTTGATACATTCTGAGAGCGTGTTTATGTGTTTGGAAAATTTTTTAAGAAGAGTCTCTTTGATTACCACAAATCTGTCATCTCCATATATGAGCCAGATGCGTGGTCTGCTTACTTACTTACATCATGAACTTCATTAACGTATAAATGATGATAATTAACTAGCTGTCACGATAGTCAAGCCTTACTGCCACGTCAAGGTAGGAGCTACCGTTGATTAGGAGCTTAAGCACATCTGACAGTATAAAAATATCAGAAGAAAATATCGTTGTATATGCAGTCAGTCAGCGCCCAGATTTATTATAGGAAGTGATGTAGTTGAGTGTATTGATCACTTCACTTATCGTAGAAGTCTCATCAACCCTGATGTAATGGTATTTGATGGAATCTTGATACGAATTCAGAATACACGGTTGGTGCTTGCCTACTTGCGTATCTTGAGTCGTAAGTAGGATATCCGTTTATCAAACAAAAGACGAGTGTACTGTGAAATAGTTTGTTCTATTGTTCTCTATGGATGTAAGTCATGGACTTTAAAAGTAAGGGATATTCGTAAATTACTAGCATTGGATTATCGATGTCTTCGAAGCATTGCTCGTGAAGTTTAGGAACATCGAGTTAAACTTTGAGTACTAAATAAAAGTGGAAAGTCAATTGAAGATGGTGTGAATCATTATCGACTGAGACGGCTGAGACATCTATTACGTATACTCATCTACCGAATAACTCGACGTCCGATGATGGCTCATGTAGAAGTTGGTTAAAAGAAATCTTATGCCTACCAAACATAGGTATGGGATCAATCCATGAACACAAAGACTGTTGGACTAAACCAGGTAGGTAGGTGCATGCCACCTGGTTGTAGTCCGCGTGGGTATCATGACTAATGGTTAGAGATATAGAGTAACGTGATTCAGAATCTTTCTCAACGACTCAGGTGCATTCACTCATCATCATCATCTTCTTCTTCGACTAGATCCTAACTTTCTAAATTTTTCATAAACTGCTTTTTATTATTTCCCCAACCTGTATTTTCCTCTCAAATTATATCTTGGATGTCTAATTTATTCTATTACCATTAATACTATTACTACCTTCACTACTCTGAGATCAATGATTGTATGAAATCTGCATATTCGAAATTGATACAAAAGTGACTCGAGATGAACGAATAGATTAGCCTGTTCTGAAGCTAGAATAAGCTATGTGGTGTTAACATCGCGACCGACACTACACTGTTACTACCTCTACTACTCTGAGATTTGACCTGATATTTCATTTAGCTGTGGTGATGGGGTATAGCAATTTGAACAAGCATACTTATGAGACAGGTTCTGTGTTGCTTATGACTGACTGACTGACTGACTGCCTGACTAATTCATCATTCAAATACAGCTGTATAGTACAATATCTTGATTATAAAGCAATGGATTATGTACTCGGTTTGAAGCATATCGCTTGTGATATTACATAACTTGTGAGACCAAACAAGGTGGAGAGTTTATGAATCAAATGACATTGATTAAAAGCTAAATGCTTTAACCACTGAGTTGCCGTTGTAACATTCATATATTTGTATGCTCTTTAATTTGAAAGTGACGTTTTTGCAACTATTAGCAAATGAATGAAACCTGAAACCATATCAATAGTACGATAAACAACTTGGATGTCAAATCTATTCTATTACTGTTAATACTGTCATTACTTCTTCTACTCTGGGATTGACCCTGACAATGTCATCTTTCTGTGATGCAGAAGTATGACAATTCAAACTGGTGTACACATGAGAGAGATTCGATGTTTATGTGATAGTGGAGAAGATTTTTATTTCAAGTGGATGATTTTGATGGAGTTTTGTTCTCTGAGTTCGATGGTTTAGTCATGGAGTTTTTATCGTTCTTCTGAACGACATCATCAGCACAAACTTCACCACTTCAACTTTAAAGTTTGTGCTGATGATGAATTCATTCAGAAGAATGTTGAAATCTCCAAGAACAAATTATCCATATTTATGTGTTTCACCGACGAATTGATTAATCATTCATTTATAATTGCATAACTCTAATAAATCAGTTCGTTTATAAATAAGGATTCTAATGTTAGAATCAAAGTAAATTGAATTATTTCGGTCAATGAAATCTTATCAACAAGGTCAATTTGTTTATCTTAACTATTCAAATTGACTTATTATTGTTAACTTTATTATCTAAATGAACCTATTAATGATTCAAACCATTTGAATAATAGAGAGAGGTATACGGACTGTTTCATTGTCATGATAAAAGTAATTTCTAAAAAAGAAAGAAAGAAAGGAAAGAAATTATCAGAATAATATCAATGTTTTCATCTCAAAACTCTTAGTCGTTACACATTGTACATATTTACTGATGATAATTCAAGGAACATAGTTCTACATGAACAACTATGCTGATTAAACTTAAGTAATAATGGACGGTTAGGATACAGTTGGATGATCTAGACTTCAAAGATGATCTGACTCTTCTATCGTATATCCAATAATAAATGTACAAGAAGACGATCAGTATAGCAGCAGACTCACTAGCAGCAGTAGGTCTCAATCTACACAAATGGAAAATGAAGATTCTCCGATACAACACAGCATGCACCAATCAAACCACACTTGATGGAGAAGATTTGAAAGATGTAAAAACCTTCACATATCTGTGTAGCATCATTGATAAACATGGTGGGTCTAATGCACTTGGGAAGGCGCAGATCGGCAAAGTAAGAGGAATATATTTACACTTGAAGAACATCTGAAACTCAACACAACTATCCACAATCCAACACCAACGTCACAATTTTCAATACAAATGTCAAAACACTTCTACTGTATGCAACGGAAACATGGAGAACTACCACAACCATCATCCAGAACATACAAGTGTTTATTAACAGTTGTTTATGCAAAATACTTCAAATCCGTTGGTCAGACACTATCAGAAACAACCTAATATAGGAGAGAACAAACCAGATTCTAGTGGAGGGAGAAATCAGGATGAAGTGATGGAAGTGAATAGGATACACATTGAGGAGAGCACCGAACTGCATCACAAGGTAAGCCCTCACGTGGAATCGTCAAGGCCGAATGAGGAGACGAGGAAGACCATAGAACACATTAGTTTGAGAAATGGAGACAGGCATGAGAAGAATGAACGAGAATTGAGTAGAAGTAGAAAGGAATGTCGAGGACAGAATGTGTTGTAGAATGCTGGTCGGTAGCCTATGCTCCATTGGGATTAACAGGCTTAAGCAAGTAAGTAATGTTTTATCAGAATAAAATTGACTTGGCTAGTCTCATGAATTTTCTGTTAAATGAAAAAACAGGTTTTCAACATAAAATAAAATAGATGGGTAGTAGAAACGTTGTTTTGATGGAGTTTTGTTCTCTGAGCTCACAGAATAAAATTCCATCAAAATCGATTGTGTGTGACATGGTTCAGAATCGATCACAATAGTGTATGTGTATGCACTTTCTGTTTTCCCTTAAACTATGGGATTAAAGTCGCTTCATATCTTTCTTTCTGTGAAATTATTCTTTCTCTTTGTACTATATCATTATACACAATATTTTATATATTACTACCATTGAAGTAACTTGTTCTATGAATTCGGTGTTTATCTTGTTGTGCTAATGATGTGTGGCACCTTGGACTGATGCATATATGTGCCTGGTCCTGCGTTGTAGCTGACTGACTGACTGACCCATTACTTTTCTACGTATTTGAATTGAGACAGTGAATGATTTTAATCAAATAGAAAGTGCTAGAGAGTCATCATTCATTCAGTGATACTTAAATTTGGAAAACTGTTTGGCATGAACGATAAAAAATCCAGAGCATTTTGAACACCTTAAGCGGAATTCTAGAGTGTTTGCTACTTTATTACCATCAAAATGTAAAAACCTGCTTCAAGATTAGTCTTCAACACTACTTAGTCTGATCATAGAGACCTAAATATCTGATAACTCTGACTTGACGTACCATGAAAATCTCATGGGTTATCGTGGGTCGGTAGCCTGTGAAATTTCAATTTGTACACCAAAATCCAGTTCAGTATTTCCAAATTATCCTGGAGATTTTTAATTGTCTATAAAGTCACTAACTATAAGTCATATGATTATGGATAAATATAAATTTCCTTTACAGACTGCATAATATTCATAACTTAGTTGATATAATCCATGATTAGTCTTAATTACATGATTAGACTCCTATAAAATCCTCTAAATTTTGAACTTAGTATTGTAGTGTTGGTTGCTATGTTAAGCCTATATAACTTGTTCTAGCTTCTGGATAAGCCAATTTATCCATTCCTCTTGAGTTGCGTTTTCACCTTGTTAATTATTCACTTATCAACCTTGACTGTTCCTATATGAGCATGTGTGCATACATCTTATACTACTCATCGCATGTCTGTAGCTTATTTTTGTTCGGCTATAAATATCGATTAACGCTTGATTAAATGGAGTTGACTCACATAACTTCTCCACCGCGCATCATTTTTCTTCGCTCTCTTCTCTTCGCTTCGTTTCTCTGATTGTCTGTCCAGATAAATGATTGTGCAAAATATATGTATTTGAAATCCTTCCGCATATTTGACTTATTTAATTCTGTTATACACTAATGCGATTTAAGTCGATGATTGTATATGAGAATAGCTGACAGGTGTATTACAATGACAATCAACATACAATCCAATTAAAAACAAATTTTGGACTATAAAACTGATGATCCTGTAGCGTGGTGTCGAGTCGAGACTAACTATGAACACCGCTACAAAGGATCGCGTGCCAAGTGAATCAGAAGGCGAAGGTTGAACGTAACCAAATAAATCCATAAAATCCCCAAGAAGCCAGATATCAGAAGGCAGTTAATGGACCAAGTCGAGATATATTTGCTGGCGATCTCGTGGCATCGAAAGGATACCGAGGTCTTGCCAGGATAGAAGCTTGGTTACAGAACGTAACCGAATTCGCGCGAAGTTACAATCCAAGTGGGTGTATATGAATGGAAGCACAAAATAGCTGTCATTAGCACAGTCGAACAAAAGCACATTAAAACAAACACTGGTACAGTTGGTTATGATAATAATTGTTTTTATTAAACCAGTCGTGTTCTCATGATAAATGTGAGTCACTACAATCCTATCGACAACATCGTCTGATCCTATTGACATCTAAATGTGTAACCTCACTAAAGTACAATTCCATACATATCATTCTTCTATATCATCTTCTTCTTGTTAATTATATTTCACATTTTGACTTCAATGAAGATCGACAGTTTTCCTCTTTTGATATTCATATTGATTCTATCTCTATGCAAATGTGAATTCAGACAACCTGGAAACAAATTCATCTTTTTTTTGTAAATTCTATATTTTTTTTCATAATAGAATAGTTGACTTATGCCAAAATGTGATCTATTTGTCAATTCTTACTGTTCTATTATCATTCTATTTTGTTTTTGTTTTTCTTACTCTTAATTCATATTCAGATATGATTCAATGTTGCTTAGGTTGTGAATGGATTGATGTGAATTCAGAATACACAATGAGTGAATAATTTATGAAATCGAAAAATTCACTTTTCCTTTTAGATTGATTGTCTAACTGGGGAAAAAAAGGTAGATAATTGATTTTCTAATCAGAGAAAGGTTTTTTGTGTGGATATTATTAGTAATTCTAATAGTTGAGATCATGAGTCAATTGAATCTAGACCATCACGGAAAACTTGGAAGCACTGGACTGTCGTTTCGTCCTACTGTCAAACTACTAAGAAGTGAGCATCCACGATCCTACCTCGTGAGATTCTAACCCAGGATCTATCAATCTCGAGCGCGAACGTAAAATGAGAAATATTTCTTCGCTCAAATTGTTTTTTTTTAATATCTTGATCGGAATATAATATACAAGAATTCTTACTTACTTATTTACTTTCGCCTGTTACTCCTAATGGAGCATAGGCCGCCGACCAGCATTATCCAAACTAAACCCTGCCCAAATAAAGGAGGAGGGTTGGGCATGGGGTTAGTGACCTCATCCCGTAGAAGACTAACTCGCTAAAAAAACGGTAACCAGAAAACATTAATCATACAGGAATTCTGTCATTGATAAAATATTATGTTTATGTGTAGATTTACAACCAGTCATATCAGTCAATACAAAATGTGATTATAAGTTGCAGTGACTAATTTATTAAAGGAATGCTTTCAAATGGATAGATACTACGAATGTGAACTATAATCAAATAGCATGATGCTTAAGTCGATTATCACCAACTGATCAATATTAAAACATAATGCATGCAACGTCAAATTACCTAGATCAGTGGTCAGAATACTGCTTGGTAGATCAAACTCGATCAACACTAAAAAATATTAGGTAGGTATAAAAACTGAACAACATCTGGAACTCAACACAACTATCCACAATCCAACACCAAAGTCACAATTTTCAATACAAATGTCAAAACACTTCTACTGTATGCAACGGAAACATGGAGAACTACCACAACCATCATCCAGAACATACAAGTGTTTATTAACAGTTGTCTATGCAAAATACTTCAGATCCGTTGGTCAGACACTATCAGAAACAACCTAATATAGGAGAGAACAAACCCGATCTCAGCGGAGGATGAAATCGGGATGAAGTGACGGAAGTGAATAGGACACACATTGAGGAGAGCACCGAACTGCGTCGCAAGACATGCCCTCACATGGAATCGCCAAGGCGAAAGGAGGACAAAAGGAAGACCAAAAAATACATTACTCCGGAAAATGGTGATAGACATGAGAAAAATGAACAAGAATTTGATGGAACTAGAAAAGAAGGCTCAGGACAGAGTGTGTTGGAGAATTCTGGTCGGCGGCCTATAATCCATTGGGAGTAACAGGCGTAAGTAAGTAAGTAACAGAGTCCTTTGTGGATCCAACATATCGAACGGTCAATAGATATTGATCTATCATTTTATGTTAATGGAAATCTAAAAACTGCATTGACGAATATCTGATTCAAATAAAATTGATCTAGCTCCAAATTTGTAAATGCACATTAATCTTAAGGCAGAAAAGTCTATATCCTGTTCTTGTACATTTAGTGATTGTAGCTCATGTAAACAAAGAACTGATAAGACTTATCTCATTTCAATGATCTATTTTATTGTTTTTCAATATATTCTTCAGCATCCCCCCAAATACCCTGGTACAGTTGAGGTGGTGACAAGATTCAGCTCTCCCTCTCGAAATACTCTCACATAACCACGTTTATACAGCCACTGTCAGGGAAGCTCAACTCACTGCTCTCTCAAGGCGGAGGTGTTGGTTACGAAATTGACAGGACAAAAAGCGAATGTCCGGCACTTTAACCGGGTGGGTAGATACGGAGGATTCACGTGGAGGAATTGGAAAACTCGGATTCGAAACCGATGGTGCACATAGGCTCCAGGGTCCTGAGAGAACAAATGGTGTATAAACCAATGATTGGTCACTGGCTATCACAGGACTTTATCTCCTGACGTTGCTTCACTGCCTTGTGGATCAGACCTTTGAGTCGAAAGCTCCGAGTTTGGCTCTTCTAAGAAAACCATTTAATTAATCCACTGTGAATTACATCACTGACTGTATCTTTAGAGAGGTTCAGATAAATAATATTCAACTCATGAGTTGCATGATAAAATCTTATTCATTCTTAATTGTAAACATTTAAGTAGTATACTGAATCACAAAAACTCTAGTTATTAGGAAAAATGATTTAACATGATTTATAACTTTTTAAGCAAAGATGGATAGTGGTTAGCAGTGAAATCCAGTTTAACGCGCATTTCATCCTATTTGGGATTCATCAGCTGGATGTAACTGCATTCCAGAGTTGATGTTTAATCCGAAACTCCATATTTTCTTAAAAAGCTTGTAACTTAAGGTTATATCGAGGCAATCCGTACAGGATGTACATATGCCAACATAAGACTGATTAATTGCAGTCCTAATAACAACAGGAAGATACAAGTAATACAACATCAAATGAATTTAAACTTCACCCGATTATACAAGAAAGTGGTTATCAGGACTCAGTAGCTAAGTGGATAGCGTTTGAAGCGGACGGTGGTGAGTTCGAGTCCCAGAGTAAAAATCAACTCTAAGATGCAGGTACATCTAGCTGACGAGTCCAAAATAGAACTAGATCCCTTTGCTAGCCACTATCTAGCTTTACTTAGAAAGCTTGTAGCATAAGCCTATATCTAGGCAATCCATACCAGATTTAGATATGCCAACAAAAACTGATTAATTGCAGTCCTAAAACAATCATGAGAAGATACAAGTAAAAACAACACTAAATGAATGATTTATAACTTTCAGTATAGTGGTTGTGGAGATTATGAATTTTTTGATTGATATCATTAATCGATTGATACTAGGCCACCATCAAAAACCTGGAAGCACTGAACAGAAGTTCCGTCTCGTCGGACTCCTCGCAAGATTCGAACCCAAGGCCTTCCGTCTCACACGCGAACGCTTAACTTCTAGTCCACTGAGCTATCCGGCATCCAACGGTGTTAGTGTCTGACCTCAACTAATCCGTGAAATTGCACGACTATCTTCCATTGTACTGAGGTAAATACCTGTATTTACCCGATGGGGATTATCTCCACTGGTCACGGCTTCTTACTAGAACTCCAAGAATTCCTTCACGAAACTAATCACTTAATAATATCCACAACCCCTATACTGATAACTAAATGTTTGATTGACATTATGAACCAATTGATGTTAGACTATTATTGAAAACCTGGAGGAAATTTTTTAACTTAATAAGTCTCATTTGCTGTATTGTCTATTGATCTTAATAAGAAACTGAACAAATGTCGAAGTGAATTATTCCCATAGAAAAACGTATCTACTTAACAAATAGATTCAATGAGAAAAATCTATTCAGACAAATAGATGAATGAATATCATGTGATTGACTATCTTTTTCCTTTTTCTTAATTCATCTATGATCATTACAGTCATTATGAAATAGGGAAAGAATAATGATTTTTCGTTCTCCTTTTTTTTCTCTTTTTCTCTCTTGGTATCCTATCAACTAAAGACATTTGAGTCTTTTTTCTTTCTTCTATATAGTAATATAATAATGAATAAACACGTGAATTATTTCTTATTGAATCGTTATTATCCAGGTTAATAACATGGTTGTTGTTTTGTTTTTTCATACCTGGGAAGCATCATCGATGAACAAGGAAGTTCAGATGCAGACGTAAAGGCGAGGATCGGCAAAGCAAGGGCTGTATTTCTACAACTGAAGAATATATGGAACTCAAAACAACTTTCAACCAATATCAAATTCACAATCTTCAATACGAACATCAAGACAGTTCTACTCTACGGAGCTGAAACTTGAAGAACTACTACAACCGCCATCAAAAATGTACAAGTATTTATAAATAGTTTTCTGCGCAAGATACTCAACATCCATTGACCGGATACCATCAGCAACGTCCTTCTGTGAGAGAACAAACCAGCTTCTAGCTGAAGAGGAAATTAAGAAAATACACTGGAAATGGATAGGACATACATTACGGAAATCATCAAACTGCATCACGAGGCAAACCCTAACTTGGAATCGTGAAGGGAAGTGGAAAAGTGGAAGGCCAATTAACACATTACATCGAGAAATAGAAGCAGATATGAAAAGAATGAATAACAACTGGAAGGAGCTCGAAAGTACTGCCCAGGACAGGGTTGGATGGAGAATGCTGGTGGTTGGCCTATGCTCCTTCACGAGGAGTAGTAGGAGTAAGTAATTTTTTTTCTTGGAAAGAATTTTTTTGTTTAAATTTAAACAGGTATCTACCTCAGTACAATGGAAGGTAGTCTCGCAATTTCGCAGATTGGTTGAGGTCAGACACTAACACCGTTGGAGGCCGACCGACTCAGTGGACTAGAGTTAAGCGTTCGCTCGTGAGTGGGAAGGCCTTGGGTTCGAATCCCGCAAGCGGGGATCATGGATGCACACTGTTAAGGATTCTGACAACGAGACGAAACTTCTGTCCAGTGCTTCCAGGTTTTCGATGGTGGTCTAACATCAATCGATTCATAATCTCAATCAAAAAATTCATAATCTCCACACCCCTTCTACTGACATAAAAGCGTCAAACAATTAGAGATCAATCGAACAAAATAGTTTACAGGTAATTGAATAGAACAAAATGTGAAAAGTCAAGTGACTGTATAACTAGAGTAAAATAGACTGAGATGGTTTCTTTTAAATAATTAAAAAATCTCATTTCTTATGAGAATATGTCTTGATGATATCATCCGAAAAATCAATGAAAACATTGCCATGAAGATTTTAACCCAGTTTATTAAAATGGACTGCTAAATAGCTAGTATGAACCATATAAATCATATCAAATGTAGTAATCTATTTGTATTGGTTGTTCGGATCTTCCCATTGATGTTTAGGACTGAAATTGATCAGCCTCATTTGGGGAAATGTGCATCCTGTATGAATTTCTTTGGATATTGTCTTAAGTCACAAGGATTATAAGCAGAGGTGAATAGTGGCTAGCATTGCAATTCAGAATGATCGTTTCGTCTTATTTAGGACTCACCAGCTGGATGTATCTGGATCCCAGAGAGTAATCAATTCGAGTCCTAAACATCGATGGGATAATTCAAGCAACCGATAAAAATGAATTAAACCTGACCTCATTGCTCAAGCTAGTGGCTATCTGAACTCAGTAGCTAAGTGGATAACGTGATTTCATTCAGAACGAACGATGCTTTGGTTCGAGTCCCAAAGTGAACATCAACTCTGAAATGTAGGTAGATCCAGCTGACAAGTCCTAAATAGGACAAAATAGACATTTTGTATTCCATTTTTAACCACCAACTATCTTTGCTTATCATGAACTAATCAATCATACAATTGATTTAAACTTTACCCACCAGAAAAATGAACAAAAATTGAACAGAACTGGAAAGGAAGGCCCAGGACAAAGTAGGTTGGAGAATTCTGATCGGTAGCCTATGCTCCATTGGGAGTAAGAAGCGTAAGTAAGTAAGTAAATAACCAGGGTATTTTTTTTAGTATGTGTAACTATACTATTCAGTAGAAAATTTACTCAGAACAATAATCTCTAAGTTAACTGATGTATAATGATACAAAATGACTAACAGATGTTTCCCTAAACAACAACTACTACCCATGATTGTCTAGTCTGATATAAATATTTTTTTTCATTTCTAATCTATTCACTTCATTTTGTCACGAATATAGAAGATGAAACTTTATTCGGTGTTTTGTTTGTTGTTCTTTTTAACACACACACAAAAAAAAGGAGAAGATTTCCTTTTTCTCCTCTTTTATCAATTTGAATCAGTAAAATACACTAACTGAAGCGGAATAATATGAGTATTTTCCCATTTCCTAAAGTTGTATATATGTGCTATCGAAAAATTTAGAAAAAACTTCTTATCGAATAGAAAATTGTAGTTAAGTACCATAGTTGACAATGAAAAAAGGCATAGTAACAAGATAACACTAATTTAATGTGACCTTACTTACGCCTCTTACTCCTCGTAGAGGAGCATAGACTGTCAACCAGCATTCTACAACACATTCTGTCCTCGACATTCCTTTCTACTTCTACTCAATTCTCGTTCATTCTTCTCATACCTGTCTCCATTTCTCAAACTAATGTGTTCTATGGTCTTCCTCGTCTCCTCATTCGGCCTTGACGATTCTATGTGAGGGCTTACCTTGTGATGCAGTTCGGTGCTCTCCTCAATGTGTGTCCTATCCACTTCCATCACTTATTCCTGATTTCATCCTCCACTAGAATCTGGTTTGTTCTCTCCTATATTAGGTTGTTTCTGATAGTGTCTGACCAACGGATCTGAAGAATTTTGCATAAACAACTGTTAATAAACACTTGTATGTTCTGGATGATGGTTGTGGTAGTTCTCCATGTTTCCGTTGCATACAGTAGAAGTGTTTTGACATTTGTATGAAAATTGTGACGTTGGTGTTGGATTGTGGATAGTTGTGTTGAGTTTCAGATGTTCTTCAAGTGTAAATATATTCCTCTTACTTTGCCGATCTGCGCCTTCACAAGTGCATCAGATCCACCATGTTTATCAATGATGTTACACAGATATGTGAAGGTTTTTACATCTTTCAAATCTTCTCCATCAAGTGTGGTTTGATTGGTGCATGCTGTGTTGTATCGGAGAATCTTCATTTTCCATTTGTGTAGATTGAGACCTACTGCTGCTAGTGAGGCTGCTGCTATACTGATCGTCTTCTTGTACATTTATTATTGGATATACGATAGAAGAGTCAGATCATCTTTGAAGTCTAGATCATCCAACTGTATCCTAACTGTCCACTATTACTTAACGTGCTGCTCGACGCGGTGGTGTCCGCACTTTCAATTGACTCATTTAAGAGAAGACTGGACACACAGAAGCATACCAGAAAAGGAATAACATAGGCCGTAGGCCTTTTGTCCTTACTACACAAATCCGGAAGTGTATCTTAATGATTTAAACCATTAATAATAATGACATCGTACCCGATGAATATGTTACTAGCTATCAGGGCTCGAAAACTCGCCTTGATACTTGAAGCCAAAACTAATGTGTTCGAGTTCTAATGGAATTCTCAACACTAAGATACAGATTCATCCAGGTAAAGTGTCTCAAATAACACTAAATATGTCTATCTAATGACAATGTTCTGGACATTTTCTAGTTTGACTTATCCTTCCTCTGCTCAATATTTTTAATATTTTGCAGATTGAATTTATGTTCATAATTTTCTACCTCTATTATTATAGCCAAAGTTATGTTTAGGCACTTAATAGCTAACTGATGTTCACAAAGATAGAAGTGGATGAGACAAACGCTTTATCCAACACCATCTCTTGTAGTTTCTTCAGTTTATCTCGTGGATGATATCTATCATGTTTTCATTGGTCTTCATACTGTCTGATAATCAACATGTTATTCTAGTTAGTATCCATTAGCAAGAATTATCGATAACATCTAATAAATCGATGTTAATCAGTCGATTTAAACTCAATTAATTCAGTTTCGTAGTCACAGACACAGTGAAACTATGACATTCTGGAAGAAATTAACCTATAATGAGAGTAAGCTATCTAAAATAGGTTTAGATCTCATAGGGCACATGACTGACCTCAAGATAGCAGATATATAACAAATTGAGTGAGTCTAAATTTTGCATTAACTAAACTCATTTCCATTTTCTAACTCCCAATAGTATAAAGTAATAGAAAAACATTGAATTAACTATCATTAAGCAATCGATCGGTGTCAAATTATTTTTCCTCTTAGTTAATACATGTATAGTTAAACAATTCTAACTGGAAAGATGTTTTCAATTACACAGTTGAGAAACAAAATTATTGCTAAATTTCATTATATGCAAAGATAGATAATGGTTAACAATGGAATACAAAATGACTGTTTTGTTCTAATTGGAACTCGTCAGCTGGATGCACCTGCATCTCATAGTTGATGTTCACTTCCAGGGACTCGAACCCACTACCGTTTACTTCAAACACCATCGAAGCAATATGCACAGTATTTACATATGCCAATAAATGACTGATCAATTCTAGTCCTAAACATCAGTGAAAAGATTCAAGTAAACAATAATAATAATAATAATAATAATAATAATAATAATAATAATAATAATAATAATAATAATAATAATAATAATGGTAACAATAATAATAGCAATAATAATAGTGTGGTGCGTGCTACTTATATTGATGTAAGTAGTATATGACGCGAGTTAAAAGCAAAATGTCTGGCAGCAGAGGATGGGAGAAGGTCAAGAAAGGCAGAGCGGTAACACAATGCAATTTGTAAGAAAACGCATGAACAATGAAATTTAGACAATGGATTGATAACTGCAACAGCAACATTCCGGTTTGATATGATGGATTGATATTTCGCAAATTAACGATTTACTATATGGTTTTTCTATTTTACCAAGTAACTCTGTAATGTTGTGCCGTACGAAATGCAGCTGTACCCACCCGTGTTCTGTTCACTGCATTTGGTGTCTCAGCCAACCATGATGTTCTGCGGACGCCGCTGCGGGCCGGGAGCTGAGGTGCTGGTTGGGGCAGTCTGGTGCGGGGAGGTCGCGTCGAGTGGAGTGTTCTGGCGGGGCTGCGGCGGGTGCTGTCGACGGAGAGGAGCAGTGGGGTGTGCGGCTGCTGAGCGGAAATCGGATGTAGATGGCTCAGCAGGCCGGTGGAGTATGAGTACTAAGCGTCCCAGGTACCTGGTGGATGTCGGATGTCGTGGCCCACGCAGGTCGACGGAGCTGTGGAGGTCAGCGCGCCGCCGACTCAACTCGTTTGTCACAACCCGTGTTCTGTTCACCACAATAGTAATGATAATAATAATAATTGTAATCAATAATGAAGTATTCTTCTCACTATTAATTAAGAAAATTATTCATCTATAGAATTATATTTGGTTTGAGTAAACTATTATAGTAACTTAGTAGTTGAATTCATGTGTCAATTGAAGCTAGACTACCATAGAAAACCTAGAATGTTGTGAGGACGGGGTCGTAGATGTGCACTATTGAAGAGTTTCACATTAGGACAAAACGGTCATCTAGTGCTTCTGAGTTTTCGATGATGGTCTAGCTTTAATTGATTCATGAATTTAACTATAAAATAACTAAAATCTCCACAAAACCCCATTATGATATCATAGATTTATTAAAATGAATTTTATTTATTTATTTATTTGAACACATAAATATTGGTACAAGGGGGCACCACATAAAACAGTGAGAATGGGAAGAGAAAAAGAATGTAAGGTGTGTATTAAAAAAAAGAGAAAGAACAATAACGAACACAGATTAGTGTACGGTAGTGAAATAACAATGATAATCATGGGGGAAACGGTAAGGTACAGCCAAAAGTAATTCTTTCAGTTAAAGTAGTTACAACCACTTTTTATGAAGAAAGTAAAAGAAGGTCCCAGCAGGATCGCCACTGGCTTCTATTCTGAGACAGATCTGATAATGTCTCTAGCCGCTGTGTTGCACCATCTCTTGGACCCCAGCCAGGGAGTCGTGAACGACCAACACAAGCCAGCCCTTTGCAGCTTTCTTTCATGCCACGACACCATGTCATATACTGACCACCTCTCCGCTTTCTCCAACCAGTCCCAGAGTCGGCAAATAATGAACGCCCAGGAATTCTCTGGGACGACATTCGTAGAATATGTCAAAGCCACCGAAGTCGGTATTTCAAGATTGTGACACCAATTTCATTATCATCTCTGTGCCCGAATACACGATGTCGAACCTCTGCTTAACTAGTATGATGAAGTAATAATTATCGAATGATATTAGTGCCTTATTTTTTAAAAATTTACTTACTACATAAGTGATAATATTAATATTTTACTTCGGTAACTACCATGTACGTTTTGATTAATTTATGGGTTATCACTTGAACAAAAGCATATAATTGTTTAAGTAAAATCCTAGATGGATGTTTTATCTTTAGTGGCCTAATATATAACTCCAGTTAGATCGTATGTTTGTTATGAAGTACAGATGTTGCCTATTCTCATATATAACTGTTGACTTAAATCGCGTTGGTGAATAACAGAGTTAAATAAGTCAAATACGAGAGTGGATTTTTGAATATGTATATTTTGTACACTTATTGATGTGAGCAGATAATCAGTAGGACGAAGTGAAGGAAGTCTAGAGAACAGAGTGAAGCATGTGAGCCAATTCCATTTAATCAAGAAATAATCAATATTTATAGTCACACAAAAGTAAGTTACAGACATATGATGAATAGGATATGAAATGCACACACATTTACATAAAATGTGTGTGTGTGTGTGTTGATAAGTGAATAATTAACAAGGTGAAAACGTGACTCAACAACAATAAGTTATATGAGTTCAACATAGTAACTGACACCACAGTTCCTCTAAATTTTAATTAAATGTAGGAAGGTATGACAATTTATACTATTTATTTGACTAACAGTATAGTTTCAATTATTTTACTCCAAATGTGATCGTGCAATATGGTGGATTGATTGAAGTTATACATTAACATCGTTGGATCTCGGCTCAGTGGTCTACAGGTTATACATTCACAAGCGAGACTGTAGGTTTCGCGTTGGAAATCCCATACTGGAACGAAATGACCATCCAGTAGCTTCAGGTTTTCATTAGTGTTCTAACTTTGATCGATTCATGATTTCAATGAAATTGAACTAAACAATTACATCAAGATTATCATAACAATTGAAGAACATATGAGACTTAAAACAACTTTCAACCAATATCAAATTCACAATCTTCAATACGAACATCAAGACAGTTCTACTGTATGGAACTGAAACTTGAAGAACTACATCAATTACCATCAAGAAGGTACAAGTATTTTTAAATAGTGGTCTACGCAAGATGCTCAACATTCATTGACCGGATACCATCAGCAACAGCCTTCTGTGGAAGAGAACAAATCAGCTTCTAGCTGAAGAAGAAATTAGGAAAAGTCGATGGGAATGGGTAGGATTTACATTACGGAAATCATCAAACTGCATCACGAGGCTGGAGCTACTTTGGAATCGTGAAAGGAAGCAAAAAAGTGGAAGGCCAAAGAACACATAGAATCAGATATGAAAAGGATGAATAACAACTGGAAAGAGCTGGAAAGGATTGCCTAGGAAAGAGTTGAATGGAGAATGCTTGTGAGAGCCCTATGCTCCTTCACGAGGAGTAACAGGCGTAAGCAATTAAGTTATCATAACATCAGCAAACTTAATTAAGAATGAAAAGTTCTATAAGTTACGGTGAAATTCAACTCAGTACATATAGATTTTACAAAAAATAAATGATGTGTAATATATCCAGTCGTTTAGTTCATTGATCTCCTATCCTAATCTGATAGACTACCATTTGACATACACTATAGACTAGACATCAGAACATTTGTTAGAGTTCAATAACTTTTATCCTACTTGATCTTATCTACTAAGAAATCTAATAAGTTTCCAATATCTTAACAGTAAGCCACCACTACAACTACAAATTGAGTTGAAAGATGTTTGATTGATTTTCAGCATTTGAAAATATACTTTACTAATAGAATCCTAATAAAATAGGCTTGAATTCTAGTTACATTTTAATTCGCACATAACGATGATATTTATGTATTCATACTTGACATTTTCAAATACTGATCGAGTTACTCTAAGTTATCTTTCAACAGATCACTCTATATATTAAATAAGATTTGACAGTCCTAGTGAAAGATATGTAGTGTCGGTTATTATGTTAACCCCATATATCTTATTCTACCTTTCGGACAGCCCATCCTATTCATTCTACTTGAGTCACATTCTGATCTTGTTCATTAGCCGCTTATCAATCTTGACTGTGTTTATATGAGCACGTAGGTGTGTGTACACATTTCTTATCCCATTACTCATCACATATCTGTAACTTATTGATTAACGTTTGATTAAACGGGAGTTGGCTTACCCACCATCTCCACTGGGCGTCGTTTCTCTTCTCTCTATTCCATTCGCTTCATATACAAAATATATGTATTCACAAGTTGATTCTCGTTATTTGACTTATTTAATTCCATTATTGACTAACATGATTTAAGTCGATGAATTATATACGAGGATAGACGACATATATATTTCAACAACAATCATCATTACAATCACCTTGGAGTCAGATGTTGGGCCACTAAATTGGAGAACCCTTTCGACAACATCGTTCGATCTAAATGACGACAAAATTACTGGCCCCATAGATATCATAGGAAATAAAAATGTTCTGATATGGATTGTTACTATTCTTTTGTTTCTAAAAAGAAATCCAGTAAAACAACAGTATCCAGATTGAACAAAAATCAATTATTATTATTATTATTATTCATAAGAACAATTTTCGATAAGACTATCATTGATGGATAACCTTTCAGTAACATTAAACTGACCTTGAGAGTGTTCAACTAATAATTAGGATCAAATGAGAGGTAGAAACCAATTTAAGGAATTAGAATTATGATTTACATTTGATGTTTAGGATTAGAAATTAGATTTTAGGGGGGGAGGTTCATAACAAACTGATATCAGTTATAATGCCGAAATTCTATTTAGCCAAATGAATGAATGAATTTCGTGCCGAAATCCGAGGCCTGTTATCCTATACATGATTGGTTATAATCTCATCTAATTTTCTTTTACCTTACTGTTGAGTAATATACGTAAACTATGCAAATAATAAAATGAGGATACAGTGATAATCTAAAACTTCAAATTAATAAAACATAAGCTTTAACTATTGAGTAAATTAGTTTGAAATGTAGTAGATTAACTAAAATTTTGAGGTTACGTGGGGATTCAAATGCATTTAAGGTACTTAATGAGTTTCTAAAATCTAACAAAATTGTAACATATGCTCACTAGTGACTAACTTCATGAGGGAATTCTTGGAGTTCTAGTGAGAAGCCGTGACCAGTGGAACTAATCCATGTTGGGTAGAGACAGGTATCTACCTCAGTACAATGGAAGATGGTCGCGCAATTTCGTGGACTGGTTGATGTTAGACACTATCACCATTGAATGCCGGCTCAGTGGTCCAGTAGTTTAAGCGTTCACGAGCGAGACCGAAGGCCCTAGGTTCGGATCCCGCTAGCGGGATCGTAAATGCTCACTGCTGAGGAGTGCCACAATAGGACGAAACGGCCGTCCAATGTTTCCAGGTTTCCGAAGGTGGTAGTCTAACGTTAATCGGTTCATGATCTCAATCAAAAAAATTGTAAGAATTGTAAATATTGATAAATAAAATGAAGATAACCATACGCTTTGAGCTTCAAAGAACATCTTAGTAAAGATTCAGGCATACAGATACGATTTATACTAAAATGTCATTTTGGATTACATCAAATGGATTTTTTAAAATTACTTACGCTTACAAGCAAACAATAATGAAGTGAATGGATTATATAGTAACTATGTCTATCAAGAACAGAAACTGATTTTTTTTCTCTATTAAACTGATGTTTTGTTGGTGGTGGTGGTGGGCGGTGTTGGCGGGGGTGTTTCTTCATTTCAAGAATATTTTTAATAAATTTATTTTTCAAGGACTTATTAGTACATAACATATTAAACTGACTATAGCAGTTTTTTTTCTTACTGTATGGAATAGAATAGATCAGATATGTTTCGTGTAAATTATAAATGTATCATCCGCGAAATTGCCCCACCATGCGCCATTGTCTTCAATGAGTTACTATCTCATAACAGACCTGGTTAAACTCCACTGATGAGGGCTTTTCACTAGAACTCCAAAAATAACTCTTGGAGACTAGTCACTAGTGAGCATATGATGACTGTGGAGATGTAATAATTTAATAATGAATTCATGAGAACTGAATTGCCGTCTTATCCTAGTATGCGACTCCTCAGTTATTTCAATAGTTATTTCCTGGTGTTCTAGTGAAAAGCCGTCCCCAGCGGAGTTCAACCAGGTCTATTGTGAGATAGTAACTCATTGAAGATAATGGTGGATGTGTCACTCAATTTCGTGGATTAGTTGAAGTTAGACATTGACACCTTTGGATAACGAACGACTCAATGGTCTAGAGATTAAGCGCTCGTGCATGAGACTGATAAGTCCTGGGTTGGAAACTCGCGGGGTGCGAGATCGTGGATGTGCACTGATGAGGAGTTCCACAATAGGATGAAACAGCCATCCAGTGCTTACAGGTTTTTCATGATGGTCTAGCTTCAATTGACTCATGAATTCAATTATTAAATTACTAAAATCTTCACAATACCTCTCTGTGATTATATAAATATATGTAGAGAGAGTGAAATGATTATTGAAGGCCAATCAATATAACGTTGATTAATAAAATGTGACAGTCTCCTTGGACTGAATCATCTACATTAATGCTAATTTGAGAAATTTAGTTCTCTTCTACAAACTAAACGTATTTTACTATTCTTCTGTACACTACAGACTTGGAAAGCAACAGCAGCTCCCAGTTAGTTTGATTATTTATGTTTTTCCCATACTACTTATTTAAAACAACATTATTCATACAAGAGTGGTAAGTATTGTAGTATGTTTAGTGAAAAAATTCTGTACTCTAAACTGACCAAAACCTCTTTTACTGTTGGCCGATCACTGGGTAGTGACTAATGTTTTGTATGTCAAGTCGCTCTTATTGCTTATCGAGTTCCAATACATCGTCAGTTTTAAAATCATTTTATACTTTTTATCAGGTGAATTACTGTCACTACTCGAATGACACCATCATCAAGAAGGTATAAGTATTTATATATAGATGTTTACGCAAGGTACTCAACATCCATTGATCGGATACCATCAGCAACAGCCTTCTGTGGAGAAGACAAACCAGCTTCTAGCTGAAGTAGAAATTAGGAAAAGTCGATGGAATGGATAGGACATACATTACGGAAATCACCAAACTGCATCACGAGCCAAGCCCTAACATGGAATCGTGATGGGCAACGGAAAGGAGGAAGGCCGAAGAACACAATGCACCGAGACTTTTAAGCAGATATGAAGTAGATGGATAGCAACTGGAAAGGATTTTCCAGGACAGAGCCGTATGGAAATTGCTGGTGGTCGTCCTATGCTCCTCCACGAGGATTGATAGGTGTAAGTAAGTAACTCGAATGATATTGACTATGCGTAATCTTTTCTACTATCGATGGTGGTGCTACTACTTCTACATCTCTGGAATTTTTCTTGATAACTTTAACTCACTTTTCTCTTATGGTACGACAACTTGTATAGGTTCCATGTTGTTTATGACTGGTTGATAACTAACAGGTTGTCTGTAATCACCATTATGTCAGTCAAAGTTTTCTCATCAAGAAATAATGTAATTACTAGTTAGAGTGTTTAGAAACCGCAATACCTTTAGTGTTATGTCAAATATTTGAAATCACTTTAGTAGAAACCATAAGGTTAAACTCAGGTCCGATCTTGTTACCTACCATATATCCCTATAATAATCCTTCACTGAAACCTTGTGTTGTGAATGTCCGAATTCCTTGAGAGAGAAAAAAGTTGTTTCACCAACAATTTTAGATGCTTTTGATTGAAGAACTCCGTCTGGAGCCCCTCTGAGGTTACAGCCGGTCCCCAAGCTGAGATAAAAGTGAAGGGTTGGGCATGGGGTTAGCGACTCCAACCCGTAGAAAAACTAACTCACTAAAAAACGCTTTGCATTGACGAATATCAAACTAAGTTAATATTCAATCATAGAAAGTCGAAAAAAAGAAAAACCACAATGAAACAGACAAATGAGAAGTCAAAAAGGAAAAGAAATCGAAATTCTTGATAAATTAAAACAAATAAAACTAATTACGTTTTTTGTATTTGACTTTTGTTTTTCATTTTACCGCCAAATATAAATTCTTAATTATATAGATATGTCTAGGCAACAATCTCTAACCTATTTTCTGTCTTTTAGAATTCATGAATATAGTGAAACGATAAATGAAAAGATAGAACAATGTAATGAGATGAACTAAGAGGTTTTAAGTAAGTGGATGAAAACATAAACAGACTATCACGAAAAACCTGGGAGCATTGGATGGCCGTTTCGTTCTACTATGGGACTCCACAACAGTGGGCATCTACGATCCCATCCCATGAGAGTCGAACCTAGGACCTATCGATCTTGTGTGCGAGCGCTTAACCACTAGACTATAGAGTCGGTCGGCATCTAACTAATCCACAAATTGAGCGACACATCCACCATTGTCTTCAATGAGTTTACTATTTCACAAAAGACCCTGGTTGAACCCCACTGATCACAGCTTCCACTAGAACTCCAGAAAATACCTCTTAAAGACAGTCACTAGTTAGTATATGATGATTATAATCACAGGAGATTTTGTGGATATTATATTAATTTACTCATCATGAGAAGAGCATAAGCCTCCCATCAGGATTCTCCATTGAAGAAACTACACTGATGTAAACCCTACCGTGTTTTATCCTTATTGCTTAAGTTTTTTCTGTGAATGCTTTATAACGAACATATCATATCGAGTAAAAGGATTTGTAGTTCTTGTTATTAAAGTAAGTCTTTTATATCAAATAATGAATGAAACATCATTAAATTGATAAAATAATACATTCTTAACTGTTGTAGTGACGGTTAGTATGTTAAACCCATATAAATTATTCTAGCTTCTGAACAACCCGATCTATTCATTCTATTTGAGTCACATTTTGACTTTGTTAATTACTCGGTTATCAACCCTGACTGTTTTATGTAAGCGTGTGTGTGCAATTCTTTTATCCTATTCATTACATGTCTGTAGCTTAATTTTGTGTGACTATTGATTAACGCTTGATTAAATGGAATTAGCTCATACGACTTCTCCATCGCGCATCTTTTCACTTCGCTGTCTTCTTTTCGCTTCGTTTCTTTGATTGTCTACCTAGATGAATGACTGTACAAAGTATTGGGAAATCCATTCTCGTATTTGACTTATTTGATTCTGTTATTCATTAACGCGATCCAAGTCGATGATTATAAATGAGGATTACCGATATGTATACAGCAACAACAATCAGAAACGATCTCACTGGAATCAGATCCCGGGTCACTATATAGAATATTAATGAAGTATTTAATTATAATTCAATAATGTACATTTATCACATTAGAAATATTATAATAACATTACTTATGTTTAAGTGTTCTTTAATTAACTCCACCTGAAGCCTCTCTGAAGCGAAATAATAATATGATTATCATTATGATTATTACTAATGGTGATACTGTAGTGAACGAGATCATCAGTGGGACTAATCGAATGTATTTTAATACAACAACAGAATATCTTAGTAAAACCTGAGAATCATACAATAAATACTTCATTTGCAAAATGTCAATCAAATGTCTCAGACTTCATTGTTCTTTTGTTTTCACACCAATCATTCTTTGTTGTTGTTCTCTCCAGACATTTCACTTTCGATTGGTGATACATACTACTTATATCTTGTTATAACTTGTGACTGC
This sequence comes from Schistosoma mattheei, assembly GCA_944470405.2. Lineage (NCBI taxonomy): Eukaryota > Metazoa > Platyhelminthes > Trematoda > Strigeidida > Schistosomatidae > Schistosoma > Schistosoma mattheei. The sequence goes on along the minus strand of OX103947.1, from coordinate 91,212,344 downwards.
TGACTAGAAGGCAGTGAATTATCGATCGAACCAAGGACGCTTAAATCACGTGCGAGCAGCCTAGAGTCGTAATTGGTCCTGCTTCCTGCTAGCCCAGCCAGTTAAGTCCAGAACACCAATCTCTGCCTCTGCGATATGAATCATTATATTTCGAACATACTGAGCATTATATACCAATCAAACAGACCACAATGTACCAATAAAATATGAAACAACATTAGTACAATATTAGCCAAATGTGGCTGTCAATGAGGGAGGCAGTGACTAATAGACAGGGTATAATTCAAGAATGGTAAAACGTATAATAATGGTTCGTAGATCAAGATAAAGCTTATAATAAGAGGAATATGAATAGTTTAGTTATTTAACAATGATACGATAGAAATATACGTTTAGTATTGGTCCATCAATAGATTCCAAAAGTGACCATTTATTATTCTTGTTGGGACATAACATATCTGTCGACATCAGTAGCACACTACAGTAGTATGTATGTATGTATACAAAAAGTACTTAATGACTTGAATTCTTTGGTAGTTCTAAAGTCTAAGATATTTATCAAGTTTTGTCAAATTACCACATTACTTATTATTGATTTTATAATTAATGTAAACCATTTGATTAAACGGTGAGTAGTTTAACACCATGTAAAACTACTATTAAAATCAATATTATAGTAAAAGATCAGTAAGAAAGTTTAATTGTCAGCTGACTATTGACTTTCCCATCGAATCATCAACAAGTGGAATTCATTACCTGTGAACATGATTAAGGCTCCATCCATCGACTTTTTCAAAAGAAAGTTGAATCAACTGAAAGACAACTATTGCCAGGACTAACACAGGCCATCAAGCCTTCTGTCCTTTCCAAACTAAAACTAAAACTGTTTTACAAAGCATTAAGGAAACCAGTTAAATTTCTAATGAACTAAATGACATATAACTATTACTATTGGCAATAAAGGAAGAATATTAAGCTTAGGTGATGAATAATTCTTTATACTCTAATCGTGATATATTTTCTACACAAGTATATACATGTGATCAATTGTAAATAAACTCTTGGCTTATAATTTTCTTTAAGTTTACCTTAAGATATCAAATAGTATTTAATTTCTAATCTAAAATCCAACATTTCTTCGATGAATGTATCATAGAAATTTGATTAAAACTGATTACTATGATATTATTATCAGTAACACGAAAGGTTTTTAAACGAGTGTTGCTGAACCGGATGAAAGACTCAGTAGACGTTCAAGTTCGAGATCAACAGATAGGATCGGTCATGCACAAACCAAATCGTGACACCACAGATCATCGTGGAACGAGCAATTGAACAGAAAGCATTTGACACTGTGTATAGGAGAACCTTACAGAACCTTCTTTAACATTGTGGAGTAAGTAGCTGAGAAAATCGCCAACATCATGCGAAATTCAAACGATGAGCTACACTGCAAAGTCGTGTATATAGGACAGATGACAAATGCATTCCAAGTGAGAACCGGAGTCAGACATGGCTACCTACTCCCTCTATCTCTCTCTCGCCTTTCTATTTCTTCTGGTGGTTGACTGGATTATGAAGGCCTTCACATGTGAGGAGAAGCATGGAACACAATGGACACACACTATATCAACAATTGCAAACAGGCATCAATGGAAAATACTGATGGTCGACCTATGCTTCTCCATGAATAGTAACAGATCTAAGTAAGTAACTTCGCTTAATTTTCATAATACATCACTAATTTCATACAAGTAGTTCTCTTTGAGAATTTTTATCATCGTCTATATATTTTACTGAGGTGTCCCATCATAATAGAACGAGACAGATATTCAATACTTCCATATTCTTCATGATAATCTCAACTTCAATGAATTCATAAATCTTTGTAAGTTTAAAATGACCAATCATTATTTCATATTCCATTGATTGAATTCATGAGTCAATTGAAGCTAGATCACCATGGAAAACCTAAAATCCTTGTATGGGACTCCTCAGCAGTGCGCATCCATGATCCGGCATCTCGCGAAATTCGAACCCAGGACCTATCATAAACAATTTTGATCAACTCCAAAAAAATAAAAATAAAAACTAATTATTCTTACAAGTCAATTTTAACTTTTAAAAAAATCAAATTAATTTAATCAATTTGATTGATTATCATTTTGATTAAATAAAATCAAAAATCTTTTTTTTAACTATTTATGATTAATGTTGACACATTGACATTTCAATATTCAATGTTTATTTTATCTTTTAATGTATAGAAATGATTGAAAAGAAGAAGGAGGTCATCATCTCCTTCTTCTTCTTCTTGTTCTCATTCTTCCCCTTCTTCCTATTCTTTTTGTTCTTCTTCTTGTTCTCATTCTCCCTTTTCTCCTTCTTATTCTTTTTCTCCTTTTTCTTCTTCTCATTCTTCCCTTCCTTCCTCTTATTCTTTTTCTCTTTTTTTCCCGTTCTCATTCTTCCCCTTCTCCTATTTCTTCTTCTTACTCTTTAAATATGAGTAATTTAATTAAAATCAACACCCCATAGAGAATTAGAGTAAGTATTTTTCTTCAGATAAAGAATTTCAGTTCAACGATTCCTTTTTTTGTTTTCTTTTTCGTTTTTCTCTTTTTTTTCTTGTTTTTACTAAACTAGAAACTGAATTCCCCCCCCCACACACACACAACAAAAATATCCATTAGATATTAAATTTTTATTCTTAATTTTAATTTTTTTTTAAAAAAAAGGACAAATGTAACTTTGTGATTTATCCATTAAACGAAGTGATTATCTAACAATATGAATTTGTACGTGATTGGGTATTTACGATTTATTAATTGCTTGATTAACTCCTCCTGGAGTCCCTCAGAGAGCTACTGCTGGTCCCAAGCCTGGATAAAGGAAGAGGATTGGGCATGGGGTTAGCGATTCTATCCCATAAAAGACTAACTCTCTAAAAAAAACGCTAACCAGAAAATTACTTGCTTGATTTAGCCATATTGTAATGAACGCAAACAAGCAAGTCGGGATAATCAAATGTATTTGAATATAACATGACAGAATATCTCGGTAAAATACGTCATTTGCAAAATGTCAATCAATCGTCTAAGATTTCATTGTTCCTTCATTTTCACACCAATCATTCTTTGTTCTCGTTCTCTTTTCTTTGACCTTCTTAATCTTCTGATGTCAGACATTTCATTTCCGATTGATGCTACATACTACTTATATCTATCAACATCAAAAGCATACACTAACTCCGCTTGTAGATCTTCTAGAGTTACTGCCGGTCCCAAGCCCAGGTAAAGGAAGAGGGTTGAGCATGTGATCTGCGACCCCATCCCGTAGGAAACTAACTCGCTAAAAAAACGCTAACCAGAAAAAAATAATTCAAACTATTTAAACTCCGATTTGAGAGCGAGAAGGTTTTCATTTAGAAGAGTTATGATGCCTCATAGTGAAAGCCGAATTTTTTCGAAAGTTACAAAACTGATGCCCCTTCTGAAAACCAGAGCAACAATTTTTATAGGTACATGGAATGTCTGGTCAATGTGGGAAACCAAAAAGACTAGTCAACTAGCAATGGAAATGAGGAGATACAAATAGACAGTACTGGGAATCAGTGGAACAATATTGTGCAGCCTATAACCATTCAGTTGAATGGGTATAAATTTGTAAATCTCTCATCATTCTCGTTCGTTTCCCTCAATTACTCTATGTTGTCCTATGATATTTTCCTATCCAATGTTGTCCATTCTGACTTTGAAATTAAATGTAGAGTTTTATGGCCCTACATCTGACTCTAATAATAACGTATGACTGGTTGTTATTGAAATAATTGCTGTCAAAATATACATCCTGACTATTCTCGTATATAATCAGCGACTTAACTTGAGTTAGTGAATAACGGAATTAAATAAGCCAAACACAATAATGAGGTTTGAATAAGTATATTTCATACAATCGTTGATCCAGACGGACGACCAAAAAACGACGCAAAGCTAAATGAGGCGCGGTGAAGAAGGAGTGTGAGCCAATTCATTATAGTCAAAAGTGGATCGATATTTACAGTCAGACAAAAATAAGCTATAGACATGTGATGAATAAGATAAGAAATGTACACACTTACGTTCACATAAAAATAGTCAAGTGAATAATTAACAAGGTCGAAATGTGACTCGAAGCCAGAATAAGCTATGTGGGCTTAACATAGCAACCGACACTGGAAGTTTCATTTTTATAGTTATTCAATACGTAAGTGAATATACGGTTATATTAGAAGCGCTTTCTATGTGGAATGAAATAATGACATTGAGGACCAACATTACTACGATCATTTATTTAATATTAATTCAAATAACATAATTTCAAGGTCTTATCATGCCAGACAGGTCGAATGGAGAACGGTAAGACTAAAAGCAGCAAACCCAAGGTTTGAGGGCGAAATCGTACTGCCGATTGTACAAAGGTATGAAATCAGTAGCGTGTTTCCTTCAGACAGCCAGCATAACAGCAATGATGCCTTCCAACAAGGAAGGGTGGGGTTAAAAATGGTCGATTCCAGAAATCCACACCTCACCTCATCCCACGGATATCCGTCTCCGGCAGCAAAATCTCAACAAGCACAGAGCTAGGAAAAAAATTTGCACAAAAAGTTCGTGTGTGATCGTCCTGAAACAGTTTTCTGTCGAGCACTGCGGTCACACTCTCAGATCACTAAGACCACCTCTAACCCAATTTCCTTTTCAGGTACCTCCATAGGAACCCTCCCACGGTGTGAGCAAACGGGAAGTGAAAATTTCCTTCATACCTCTAACGGCACTCAAGATCACTGAATTCATAACCAATGTACCTCTTCAATTCCTGTTATTGATTAATTTGGACTCTAAACTTCCTCTTTCGATTTCCACCTCAAGTGTCACTATGGCCAAAGATTCTCGTGTGCGAAACACTGTCTCAGGTCTACTGAAACCTCGCTCCAAACTACACACTGGAACCTTCAAAATACGCACGATATGTCAAATTGACCAGCATACTTCCTAGGCTAAAACCCTAGAATCTCGTACCATCGATGTATGCTGTGTCTTCGGCTTGGCGAACAGATAATAATGATCGTTTGCTGCAACTGTGTTCAGACAATCGTTTATTTCTAACGAGCGCCGATTTTAAGCATAAGGAGAGATATCGTCTAACATGGCGACCCCCTGCATCAAACCAACGATGAACTCAAATCGATCATATTGTCATCAGTCATCGTTGGAAGACTACTGCTCGTTGTGACGTTAATGTTTATACTCTGATCACGCTTTAATACGAGCACGCATTTGCTTGAACCTCACTGGACTCAGAAAATTCATATCAATAAGACACATAAGAATTGAACTCAGTGACGAGAAAACAAAAATTAGATTCCAGGAACAACTGAAGTCACACTTAGGTAGTTCTGAAAACGAGAATGACCCAGACGTTGCTTAGAAAGATATACAAACAGCTGTGGAAACAGAAGTGACATCCAATAATGATTTAAACAAAAGGGTTACAAAAAACCAGTGGATTTTTATTAAGTTAATTGCACTGATAGATTCTCTTAAACTCATCCCATGAGGCTCCGGACACAATAAGGTACAAGGAACGACCGTGAGCGGTGGAGGGCAACGAAAGCAAAAGAGATGGGAAAGGCAGTGTCTGTGGGTAACATCTGACAGCTTTTCAGACTAATAAAGGAAACTGGAATTAAGAAGACAAGTGTGAGTGATACGCTCTCATAAAAAGACGACATTTATCTGCTCTCAGCCCAGAGCTTTGGAACGATGCGCGGAACACTTTAGAGAGCAGTTTAGCTGGCCTTCAGTTACTATACAACTACCCCCCATTGTTAAACAGTTAGAATGGAACATTGAAGTCCAAAAAGCTATAACTAATCTGAAATGAGGAAGGGCAGCTGGTCCAGATGAATTGGCTCCAGAGGTCTTTAAGGATAGTGATCCAATTTTAGCGATTACGTTGACTAATACTTGGAAGTAATCCCACCTGACTGATCGCAACCATAGATTGCCCCAATATATAAAAAAGGGTCAAAATCATCCTGTCACAACCACAGAGGGATTAGTTTCACTAACATAGCATCAAAAATATTAGCCTCAATAATTATCAAACGCCTAAAAAAGACTCGTGACCTGAAACGCAAGAAAATCAGGCTGGCTTCAGACCTGATTGTGACTGCATCGACCACATATTCACCATTCACCAGATTCTAGAACACAGGCATGCCTATCAGCGTCCGACAATGATATTTTTTTTGACTTAAAAGCATCATTTGATTCTGTAGACCGAGAGGTTCTGTGGTAGTTTGCCATTGAATGGCGTATCTCAGAAGTACATATACCTTGTGAAGGCTCATTGATCAAAGACTACCAGCCAAGTTAGAGCTTATGACGAACTGTCATCTGATTTTGCAACACCATGTGGCGTAAGGCAAGGCTATCCACTATCTCCATCTTTTTGAGTTTAATCATAGACCTACTGCTGGAAATATGGATTGAAATAGTCGATCGCATCGACAACTTCACTTATCTTGGAAATCTGACCAACCCTGATGGGTTGGTATCTGTCGAAATCTCTGAATAGATTCAAAAAGCTCATTTGGTTTTCCATTTTCTTGGTGTTTTATTTGGAAAATAGGATTAGTGTATACTTTCATGACATTTCAAATTAGGCATGATGTTTATAATTTGCATGAATGTTGATTTATTTCAACAATCACTTAAATATTATGTAGATTTCTTTATTTGAAATCTCATTTAATCCTATTAGAAAACAAAATAATACACTTAGATAATACAGTTCATAAGCTTTGTCTTTATAAACGTTGATTCCTTCATTATTTTATAGAAGGATTCTATTTAAGTGACTTTATACATTTCTTTGTACATTATTAAACTCTAAATTCACTTAGTGTTGTTTTACTTATATCTTCCGATTGTTATTTAGGACTGTAATTGATCAGTCTTTTGTTGGCATATGTGCATTCTGTGCGGATGATTGTCTAGATATAGTCTTAAGTCACAAGATTTTTAAACAAAGATGGATAATAAAATCCAGGACGTGCGTTTCGTCCTAGTTGTCACTTGTCAGCTGGTTATACCTGTATCCCAGAGTTGGTATTCACTCCGGGACCCGGACCAAGTACCGTTGTTAAACTCATAATCTTTCAATAACGTCGATATAAATATCCATGAAAAAAAATAATCGGGAAATGCTGTGAAATATAGTAACGAATTAGATCAGTCACTACGATCATGATCATGAATATACATAAAGTTTGCTATTTAAGAAATATTTTTGATTATGTACTATAGATTGTAGTGTCGTTTAATTATGTTAAGCCCATATACCTTATTCTAGCAATCGAACAGCCTATTCTATTCATTCTATTTGAGTCACATTCTGATCTTGTTATTTATTCGCTTATCAATCTTGACTGTTTTTATATGAGCGCGTAGGTGTGTGTACACATTTCTTATCCCATTACTTATCACATATCTGTAATTTACTTTTGTGTTCTCTTTTCAGCGAATTCATTTTCAAAGCTGTACAATCGCAAATCTTTATAATTATTTTTACAGGGTGATAATAATACTGATAATAAACTTATGTTATACATGGTGACAGTGAGGTTAAATAAACAAAGGTATTAGAAAAATTTTTTAAAACAAGGAAAGTTTGATAGTTAATGGCTTAAATATTCATCGGGTAAGGATAGCTCAGCATGATAAAATAAAATGTTGAAACATAGATGAAATGTGATCGGAATGATCGTGGAAATAAAAACAAACCGGTTGGAGGTAGAAGATTTAAAGGGAATATGGAAGGTGAAGCAGGTGGCTGTAAGGGAACAAGAGTATGAAGAAAGAGGAAAAAGATTTTTTAATACATTAAGACCATGGTAGAAGAAGAGGTTGTACCAGTCTCTTTTGCACACACAATTCTAGTTTTTCCAGATGTATGGCTATAGCCTCGGTAATGCAAAGAAAATGCAGTCTAATTGTCTTAGGAAGACTTTTACTTACCTTGTAGATGACTTTGAACGCAGAGTCCGTCTTGATTGATTGACCTGTGTTCACAAGGTGTTCGATTATATAACTTCTTATTGAGCCGTTGCCTCCTCTTTTTAGCCACGCCGGACAATGAATTCGCCGAAAAGAGAACTCTTCGCTGAACTAATCTTTCTGTCTTATTTAATGCCAAAATGGGTGTATTCCGTTTATTAAAAAATTCCAAGAACCTTTCGACAGTAAAGGAACTTAATGGGTTTCTGCGTTATTCTGTCAAACTTGAGGAAGTGAATGCGAAGGTTACCTTTCTTAACGATTGCGTTAAAATGCACAAATATCCTAAATACTACTGGAAAATTCTTCGAAGAAACCATATTTATCCAAACTCGAAATCTCTTAAACGCCATGCACAAAATGTTATTGACTCTATTCGTCCTTGCATTCCGTTATTGGAACTCAACATTTAACAAAGATCTCCTGTATTATATGAATTAACACCTAACGAACACAATCTTTTCACCGAATATGTTACCACAGTTATCGACAAACGCACAAAAAACTTAATATCAGACCTCACTAAAAGTTTAAAAACCACAGAAACACAGCACAACTTTCCTAGCAATCCTGAGAGATATGTGTTTAATCATTCTTCAATATCCCTGACAAATGTACAATTAGAAGCCTTATCTTTGGGGATAAAATTCTGTGACATAAATGAAAAAAACTTAATCAAACAAACAAATGGTCTTAATCCAATCTCTGATCAAGAATTCCAACGTTTCAAATCTACTCTTCTTGACAGCTGCAACCAATATATTAACACAAAAGTAACAGGCAAAAGTCTACTAACGAAGGAACATAGAAATCAGATAAAACTACTTAGAAATAATAAGGACTTGATTATAACACGTCCAGATAAAGGTACTGGTTTAGTGCTGCTTGATCGTAAGATTTATGTTGAAAAAATGACAACGTTAATATCAGGTGCCACCGAATTCTCAAAACCAATCAATGAGAAAAACAGGACTGAAATTATAGAAAAGCAACTGATTGAAGTTCTTAAGAGAAAGAAAAATGAGCAGTTAATCAATGAACAGGTCTTAGCACATAAAATCAACAGCATCAACAATACAGCGATTATACGGTATGCCAAAAATACACAAACCTGGCCTACCTCTTAGACCAATTCTCGATATGTCAGGATCCCCTTACCACTCTATAGCAAAGTGGCTGGCAAATCTCCTGGAACCCGTTAGAAAACGCATTTGTAGACATTCCGTACGTGATACTTTTGAATCCATCGAGCACATAAAAGAAGTGAATGTAAGTGACAAAATTATGCTATCTCTGGATTTAGAATCATTATTCAATAACGTTTCACTCACAGAGACCATCAATTTTATCTGTAAGTACATAAACAATAATGAGATAAACATTGGGATACCTGAAGTTTATTTGAAGGAACTATTACTACGCTGCACTTGCAATGTACAGTTCACGTTCAACGATGTAATTCATAGACAGAAAAATGGTATAGCAATGGGATCCCCACTTGGTCCATTACTGGCAGATTGCTTCATGGCCAGTTTAGAAAACAACCAACTCAAAAGAATTATAGAAAACCTCCACTTGTATAAAAGGTATGTGGATGATATCTTTATCATTTGTGACAACAAATGTAACTTAAGTGATCTCCTAGAGACATTTATTAATTGTCACCCATCAATAAAATTCACACTTGAAGTTGAAAGCAAATAAAATATTCACTTCCTTGATGTAGATATGACAAGAAAACAAGATGGTACTTTAAAAAGAGCTATCTACAGGAAACCCGAGTGGAATGGCCAACTATCGAATTTCCACAGTTGGGTTCTCATCAGCCGAAAAAGAAACTTAATAATAACTCTCGCCACAAGAGTACGAAGAATCTGTAGCCCCAAGGTCGTAGAGGAAGAATTGAGCATTTTAAAAGAGATTCTTATCGAAAAGGGATATCCTCTTACATTCATTGATAAGAACATGAAGCCGAAAATGCCAAAACCACAAACAATTACAGTAGAAAAGAAAATTTTATACATGAACATCGAGAAAGAATTCAAAACATTCCTTATTAGCTACATCAATCATATGTCATTTCTTAAATGGGAACTTGATCCAATTTATTCATCTTTACAATTATGAGTATACTGTTTTAAACAATTCAATAAAGTTTTAATGCGTTTTATACTACTTAAAGTAGACAAAATAAAATGATGAAAAATTACATCGTGCTCACTGAGAAGTGACGAGTATGAGTTACCCAACGAAAACAATGGAAGATGATCACGCAATATCGTAAATTGATTGAATTTACACATTAACATCGTTGGAACCCGGCTCAGTGGTCTACAGGTTAAGCATTCGCGCGCAAAACCGAAAGTCCTGGGTTGGAGTTTCACGTGAGGAAATATTCGTTCGCACTGCTAAGTATTCCCATACTAAGATGAAACGACCGTCCAGTGCTTTTCGGTTTTCAATGGTGGGCTAACATAAAAAACTCAACAATCTCTACAACTATATATAGATGATAAAAAATAGTTGCAACCCACTCTCACTTCCAAATTGACATTAGCCTTGTAAACTGTTAATCTCGGTCTATTATCAATTATACTTTCTCGTGAGATCTATTATAATTGTCCATCTACCAGTGTGAAAGTACATTGTCCTGATCGCTCCATTTACACCACTTACATCTACCTTAAACTCTGATAAATATCATTTTGAATGACATTAGTAGCACTTATCACCCATCTATCAACTAATATACAACTCACTGTTATCCGACATCTCATAGTAACAGATTTTACGACAAATCATACCTCTACGATGTATAGCTTATATGATATAGTCACTTGGCAGTAATCTTAAAATGTACATACCAGCAATATAATGATTTAAAACTCAATATAGCTCAGTCCAGTTATTAAAGTTTTTCACTAGCTCAAATGACAGAATCACTTTTCTGTCATATACATAAGGTATTCGGATTCCAATATATTGGTCTCGTTTTTTTAGGAATGGATAAGAAGAAAAATATACTAACGACTGTAGTGTTCTTAGTATTTAACATTTCAATAATTTCTACGCATTTGAGTAGATACACTTAGCATTCATTGTTGTCGCGTTCAAACAAATCTACTTTATTTATTTATTTCAACACATAAATACTGGTACAAGAGGGCACCGAATATATGTGCGCCACACCATATTTGTGCGTGTGTGGGCTGTGATACTGCCCGGGTGCCCAAACCGAAGCAGGTAAACAAATCTAAACATGAAGGATAACTGCAGTACCTCTACAGTTTGAAAATAGCTATCCCAAACTTTTAGACAGGTCACCAGTTTTCAGGTGCAATAACTGAGATAGGTTCGTTCGAATAACATGATTCCTTCAGTAGGATCCACGTAATTCAGAAGTGAAAGTGTTATCACCAATGGAATTGGATGATCAACGCCTCTATATAGCTAATTAACTGAAGTTGACAAACTAAACCTCTGAATGTTGATTCACTGGCCTAAAAGTGTTGTACTCATCATGTTGACTGTAGCTCTTGTGTTCGATTTCATGAAATGTTCTGTTTCCATCATGAAGAAGCATTAAACGTGAACAAACTAGATACCCAGTGTTTTCTGTATTCATGAATACTATTTTCAATCTGAACAATCTCCATCACCCCCGTACATCAGTAACAATCAATAGTTAAGTAATTATGTCTACTTGTTTACAGATTTTGTGTTAAGTATTAATTATAGTAATTATCATTAATTCATGAATTTTGTTTATTCATTAGGAATTAATTAGACACTCCCTCCTCATTTTGTAATTAGCCATTTACAAGTTTGTGGATGTATGCATAAATGGAAGATAAATCATTTTCCAAACCTTTATATGTTGAGTTACTGGGACTCAAAATGATTTCCTATCTTTATCTTATTCGTGGATTTACTTATTTGAACACATAATTATTGGTACAAAGGGGCACCAAAATAGATAAGCGCCACATAAATCATTCGATTTGTATGAGGGATGGGATACTGCTCGGGTGCCAAAACCGAAGCAGGTGGTTTGCTTGGGGGGCAACACCCTGAGCTTTTGATCTAAAGGTGTGATTCACAAGGCAGTGGAGCATCGTAAGGAGCTGTAGTCCTATGATAGCCGGTGACCAACGATTTGTTCATACGCCATTTGTTCCTTCAGGATCCTGGAGTCCATGTGGAGCATCGGTTTGGAATCAGGGTTTCCCAACTCCCCTATGTGGACTCTCCATGTTCACCAACCCGGTTAAAGCGCCGGAGATTCACTCTTCGTCCTTTCAATTTTGTAAACAACACCCCCACCGTGAGATGGAAATGAGTAGGACTTCCCTGGTAGTGGTTGCATGCATGTGGCCGTGTGAGAGCGGACTCTCCTCATTCTCGGCGCAACTGACTCCGACATTGTTTACAAAGTGGACTAATGTGAACTGTGTACAAATTTCGATGTTAACTTGTGTGTATTCAAATTTATGAGCAGAACCAATTACATGAAATTAGACATATTCGTTATTGCTACTGTAGTCCAATGATCATCTGATGTCTTAGGACATAGTCAGGGTTATATTAATCATTTATCCTATCAGGAAGCTAAAATTAGACCAAGAATGACATAGAAACATGGAGTCAAATGCCCAACTACAACTAGTTGAACAGACCAATGTACTTTGTTATTGATGCGTACGATACTTAAGGATTAGATGAATAAGTAAAGTCCAGTTGCAACTGATTATATTCATTATCATCCATTCAACCTGTTTGTATTCAGTTCAGATATGAAACACACAGTATTTCTCTATTGAAATTTAGTGAAGAACACAGGTGAGGACAACCAAATTACTTTTAGCACAACATTCCAGAGTTACTTGGTAAAATAGAAAAACCATGCTATAATACCTAACTTGCAAAATGTTCAGCAATTGTCTCGGACTTCATTGTTCTTGCATTTCCATACTAATTGCTGTCCATCACCGTTCTTCCTTTCTTGATCATCCCAGTCTTCTGCTGCCAGACATTACATTCTTGATTCGCGTTATATATGTCAAAATAAGTAACACGCACCACAATAATACAATATGAAATATTGTTTTTACTACATTCTAAATAATTATTTTTAAACTAAATACTCACGTTAAGAACTAAATTCCGTTGGCCACATTTAAGATTTCCAAATAAATGATTATAAGTTATTCATGAAAATCCTAATGACTAGAAATTTAATCTATCATTTGAATTCATCTAATCAAGTCAATGACAACCTAAATAATAGATGCTGTGTAGTGACTAGAAATACTTTTTTCTTCGCCAAGTGATTGGCAATCGGATCCAGAACTGTTATCTTGTTACCTTGGCTTGGTGGTCGGGCTTGCCTGTCGTGATAAAGCAACTGAGATACACCTGCTGGAACAACCGTTCCTCAAGGTCCCACCATGTCAGACAGGTCGATTGAAGAGCGGTAAGACTGAAAGCAACAAACCCAAGGTCCGAAGGCGAAGTCGTACTGCTGACTGTACAGAGGTGTGGCAGCAGTGAGGTGTTTCCTTCAGACAACAAGCATGACAGTGATGCTGCCTTCCCACAAGGAGGGGTGGGGTTAGAGAAGGTCAACCTTAAAAATGCACACCTCGCCTTATCCCACGGATATCCGTCTCCGGTGGTAAGGTTTCAACAAGTACGGAGCTAACACAAAAATTACCCATAAAAAGGTCGTGTTTGACCAACCTCACGCAGTTGTCCCTTGGGCACTGCGGTCACGCTCACAATTCACTGAGACCACCTCAGATCTAATTTCCTTTTCAGGTACCTCCAGAAAAACACTTGCATGGTGTGGGCGACCGGGAAGTAAAAACCGCCTTCATATCTCTAACAGCACTCAAGACCACTATTCATTCAATCTTGTTACATTTAGAAATTGTTGGTAGATTGCGTATAGATTTTGACGGATTGCGATTCCTACTGAGATCAAAACCAATCGTTCATTACTTAAAACACTGGAGTATTATTTTTGAGATGTTTTCTTTATCTCCTTTCAGTAAAAATTTATTTATTCCTTTCAATTGATAAATCGGTATCTTTAATGGTAAGAATTGGTATGAGCTGATTGAAATGAAGTTACTTTGTTCAAAAATAGATATATATATATATATCAACAGCCGACCAAAATAATACCAGTACTATAAGAGAGGGTTATCAAATGCAGATTATCATCATTACTGAATAATATACAATGAATTACGTATCAGATATTACTTTTTTATCTAAATGAACGTTTTTAGTAATACAAAGGATTAAATCCAAGGACCACATTGATCTTATTTATTTGCAAACCTGATCCATTAATAAAGATATAGGGTCAAGGGAAGGCAAATTAATTCAAATGCAACGATCAAGATTTAAAAAATGTACCACCAATATTTCACAAGAAATGTTCAGTATCAATAGTTGAGATCATGAGTCAATTGAAGCTAGACCACCATGAAAAACCTGGACAGCCGTTTCGTCTTATTGAGGCACTCCTCAGCAGTGTGCATCCAACAACGCCGCCTCGCGGGATTCGAACCCAGGACCTACACGTTTCGCGCCAGGCGCCTAACCAACTAGACCACTGAGCCGGCATCCAACAGTGTCAATGTCCAACTTCAACTAATCCACGAAATTGTGCGACACATCCACCATTGTCATCAGTGAGTTACTACCTCACAACTGACCCGGTTGAACTCCACTGGTCACTGCTTCTCACTATACAATAGCATTAACAGATTATTTGCTATCATCTATACGTATAACATGAATTCATACCGAGTGAATTTAAAATTGCAAAGATGATCTATAACGTTGAAGAAATGTTGAATATGGTAGTAGCAACAAATAATCTTACTATATGATATAAAGCAGATAGATAAGAAGCATAGATTGAAGTACTAGAAAGATTTTACACATACATAAACCTAAAGTCTTTTCAAAGAAAATATTTTCCTTGAAAAAGCTTGGATCAGATTACCAGACGAAACGTTGGATTTACTTCAAATTCTTTCACTGAGATTTGCACAAATACATATTTCTTCTTCTTTAATATCTCACTATTCATTTAAATTTAGACGAAAGTTCTGCAATCAATAATGAATTATCAAAGAAAAATGTACAATTGATAATAACCACTGAATTATCAATCTATTTTGTTTAAAAATAATCAATCTATATAACTAACAAAACAAAAAATGTTTACAAAAAAGCAAGTTAAACATTTTTAGAAAAAATAAAATAAAATAAAATAAACAAACTGAACAATGAAACAAAATTGATATCAATCAATAAATCAGTCAATCACAGCAACAAATTTATAGAGATGCACAAAACATAAATAAACAATAATAATAATAATAATCATACCAAGTAGCACACATCATAGTAGTAAAGAAAAACCCTGAAAACTAGACAATATCACATCAGTATACAAAGGTTAATAATAAATATTTTTCTTTACTTTGTATACATCATAATTATTTTTGTCTTAGTTTTCATGTTTACATTAAAAATTAAAACAAAAACAAAAAAAGAATTAATGATCTAAAGTAAATTACAATTGGATGATTCATATTCAATTACTTCACTAGGTGTTTCACCATTCTCAATGTTAATCAATTCAGAAATGATCTAACAATAACATAAATTAAACAGTATATGATTATGTACTAAGTATATCTATAAATATACATGAAACAGAATTAAACTTTGACTGCTTAAACTAATAATTATGGGTATAGTGTAGGTGACCGTAACACGTTGGAAGCGCCGGTTCTCGTCCGATTGCCGCAGTTAAACAACGTTGACATTAATCAATACTTGCATCGGTGGACCAGGTGAAAATACCGCGTCTCTGGCTTATTAACGTCATAATGGCTGAGTGGTCTAAGGCGTCAAACTCGAGTATACTTCTCGGTGTTCTGATCCATGATGTGAACGTGGGTTCGAATCCCACCTCTGAAAAATACTTTGCACCCTAAACGCCCTGGTGCGGCCGAGCGTCAGCTCTCCCTCTGGAAATGCTCCCACACGACCACATGTATACAACCACTAACAGAGAAATCTTGTTCACTGCCTTCAGTCAGCCAGTAACAACGTAGACCTTCGTACGTACGTACGTACGTCAGTTCGAGTTGCCATACCACATTAGCACAGACATGCAGTTGTCGATTCAAATCCCGTAGTGGTAGAGGTAGTAAGAGTAGTAATCAGAAAGATTAGGGTTTCAAGATATTGTTCAAGGAGTATAACCCAGTGAAATAAATTTGGTAAGAGAAAAAAGAAAGGGATACGAACAATTCAGATGATTAGAATTTAGGACAACACAAAGAGTGGATGCACCTGAGCCATTGAAAACGATTTTGAGCCATGTCATTCAACCGTTGCTTACGAAATTGAGAAGACAAAAGGCGAATGTCCAGCGCTTTAACCGCGTTGGTGGACATGGACAGTCCACATAGGGGAGTTGGAAAACCCTAATTCCAAACCAATGCTCCACATGGGCTCCATTATCCTGAAGGAACGAATGGCGTATGAATCAATCGTTGGTCACCGGCTATCATAGGACTGCAGCTCCTTACGATGCTCCACTGCCTTGTGAATAACACCTTTAGATCAAAGGCTCCGGGTGTAGCCCACTAAGAAAATCACCTACTTCGGTTTGGGCACCCAGACGGTATCCCAACCCCCACACAAACCGAATGATTCATATGACGCTTATCTATTTGGTGCCTCTCTATGTACCAATGTTTGTGTTTAATTAAATTGAGTCAGTCGTCAGTCAGCCACAACGTAGGACCAAGCACATATATACATCGGTCAAAGTTGCCACACTTCATTAACACAACAAGATGAACACCGGATTTATAGAATTAATTCAATGGTAGTAATACATAAAACAAAGATTGCATATAAGCATATAGTACAAGAAAGAATTAGTTCGTAGAAAGAAAGATATGAAGTGATTTTAATCTCACTGTTTAAGAGAAAACAGAGAGTGTATACACCTACGCCATTGTGACCGATTCTGAGGCATGTCACCAAGAATCTCCAACCATTGGTTACGATAGTCACGCGGACCACAACCAAGTATTCTGCATTTACTAACATGGCTGAGACTAGAAGTTAGTGTCATCAAGCACTGATAGATTCATCGTGGAAAATAGAAAGATGAATGATAATAAAATCTACCCTATTGAATATCATGAAACTTGAATCGAGCAAGGTCACTTGACCGAGAAACTCTTATCATTTAATCCCAAACAGAATGTACAAGAACTTGGACTATTGGTTACATTGGGCTTTGATGTAATTTACACTAAAATATACTTGTGTAAAAATCCTATCTCTTTGCCTATCTCTTCTTATGCTGACATTATGGTTTAGAAAATAAATGACAGAGAAAAATCTGAAAAATAAATTTCTAACATCAGTGATTCGCGTATTGAGAAAAATTGAAAATTTAGGTTAATCAATAAGAATTTCCGTAGTTTCTAATGATTCGATAACAACAGGAAACTATTAGTGAAAGCAATTTTTAAGTGAGGTAATTTACTCAGTATATAATCCACTAAACTCAAGTCTACTCTAATACCTAAATAATAACCAGGAAGTGTAATTTTGAAAGACGTCTACATAAAATATTTAGAGGAAATTCGAATAAATCGAAATCGCATTATCTCCATGTTTCTTGATAAAATTAACAACTCGAAATCCATCAATCTGTTTCTGATTATTCACTGAATTTCCCCTGGGAAACGTACTGTCCAAATATAGATGTGTAGAAATTAACAATAATGTAACGTTATACTTTTAACTTTGGAAAAAAAAGTAAGAATAACTTACGGCTTCTGTTGAAGGAAAACTACCACACTTTAGTTTTGAAAAAATTAGATTTCCATTCACGGTGATTTCGAAAGATCCTGAAAGATAATAAGTAGTCATGAAAGAAATCATAATATACCAAGTACTTAAACTATTCAGTAATTGTTAAAAAGGAATTTAAAGCTGGAATTGAATCACACTGATATGAGATCAATAGGTAAAATTTCAGAATTGAAATACTCTATAATAATCCGACAAATATAGACTAGATTAAAAATCCCATTATTTTAACGCCTTAACGATATTTCTTCCTAAATTTCTACATTGGTTAACAATATCGGTAGTTGCTTTCTCTTTAAGCGAATACACTAGCCGAATTAAGAAAGAAATACATAAAAAATTATCTCGAACGTAGACAAGGTAAAAAATGAAACATTTAACGTGTCAGGATAATAAGATTCAGAGCATAACTTATTTCACATTGTACTACTTTTAGCGGACAAAGGTAATAGAAAAAACGAAATAGATTAACGTCGACGGTATTCATTTGAAGTATACATGACGACTGTAATAATAAACGTCGACAAAATCAAGGATACATGTTGATTACATAATATCAATTTCAAACAATAAAAAGCATTTCTAAGTGACTGATAACTGAACATTGAGCCAAACATAAAAAATGCAAATAAACATCCTAATGAGCAAGAACAAAGATTCTAGCAGAATAACATGAATTCATTTATTTCGTAGGTTCTCGTCAGCTGCTTACAACCTGTGGTATTTAAAAAGATAATAATTACATAATGGGTTTAAATTGCTTACATGAGAGGGTTTATATTGAAGAAATATTCGTAAAGTATGACATGGGTGTAAATGAAATTAATAGGCTGAATATTGTAAATATATACCACTCAGCTACAAGAAGGCACTAGTTAAAACACTATTTTATAGGGCAGAAAGATTTGTACCACTGATAAACTGGAAGAAGAATGATGAACGTACAAAAATGCCTACGAGACAACTATTACCCACAAAAGTTTATTGAAAAATATAAAAAGCGTAAAGAAAATAATACTGAAGTAATTACTGTCAATAAAAAACCAATAACTATAAGTCTTAACTTCAAAGGTGACGATGTTGCTAACACAATCAACAGGAGACTGAATACTGCGCTAGCCAGAACCTATCCGGCGGCCAAACTTCAAATTCTTTATAAAACAACATGTTCATTAGCTCAATCAAAGGTTGATAAGCATCCTTTCCATGTTACCGCCAATTGTATTTATAAATTTACATGTACCTGCCAAAGCAGCTACATTGGCCGAACAGAAAGGATGGCATATCTCAGATTAAGCTATTGTTAAGTTAAATTGATTCCTTACATCTTCAGATTCCATTTCTTGTTGAGTTAACGTGAGACATTTAAGTAAAATTCATACACTATTCACTCATTAGCTGATATAATTTGTAGGTTCGCATAACTCACGTTCGGATAAACGTACCACTTACCATAAGAGATGATTGGTTTTTCAGTCACTTGTAGATCCATTAACTTGTGATAAACATCTGTCGTCATGAAGAAGAGGTCAGCCTATATAGTGAAGTTAGACGCAGGGTATTGGGGAATGATTGTAAAACAGTTGATGAGGTTGTGAATCTTCATCGAATGAGATGGTTGGACGTGTTATGTATGCCTGAACACCAATTACCACGACGTACAATGCTAACCGGTTTTCGAGATGGTTGGAAGAAGATTAGGGGCGGCCGAACCAAAACGTGGCATCAGTGCTTGAAATCAATAACTTCTGATCTCAGCCATGTTGGTAAATGCAGACTACTTGGTTGGGGTCCGCGTGACTATCGTAACCAATGGTTGGAGACTCTTGGTGACATGCCTCAGAATCGGTCAAAATGGCGTAGGTGTATCCACTCTGTCTTCCCTTAAAGTATGAGATTAGAGTCACTTCATATCTTTCTTTCTACGAACTAACACTTTCTTCTCGTACCATATCCTTATATGCAATCTTTCTTCTATATATTACCACCATTGACTTAACCACTCCTATGAATCCGGTGTTCATCTTGCTGTGTTAATGAGGTGTGGCAACTGTGACCGATGCATAGATGTGCTTGGTCCTACGTCGTAGCTGATTGACTGATTACAACAGTGATTTGAAGCAAGCGGTTGTTGATACCGGCCATAGTTAACTCAAACGTATACCGCCGTAGTTGGTTCACTCTGGAACTAAGTGGCTAACGCGATGGAGTTTGAAGTAAACGGCACTGGCCTCGAGTACCCGGAATGATGCAGGTATATCCAGCTGACGAGCCCTAAATGGGACGAAACATGCGTCCTGGATTCCACACTAGACACTATCCATCATTATTCAGAATGCTTATGAATCAAGGCAATTCTGAGGCAATGTGCACAGTATGTGCATATATCAATTAGAGACTGATCAATTACAGTCCTAATTTATTTATTTGCTTAGGGGACAACACACGGAGCCTTCGACCTAAAGATCTGATTCACAAGGCAGTGGAGCATCGTGAGGAGCTGCAGTCCTATGATAGCCGGTGACCAACGATTGATTCATACGCCATTCGTTCCTTCAGGATAATGGAGCCCATTTGGAGCATTGGTTTGGAATTAGGGTTTTCCAACTCCCCTATGTGGACTGTCCATGTCCACCAACGCGGTTAAAGCGCCGAACATTCGCTTTTCGTCCTGTCAATTTCGTAAACAACACCCCCGCCACGAGAAGGAAATGAGTAGGACTTCCCTGACAGAGGATATACGCCTGGCCATGTGGGAGCATTTCGAGAGGGAGAGCGGACTCACCCCACTCTCGGCCGTGCCAGAGCATTGGATTCCTAAACATCAATGGGAAGACTCAAGTAAACAATATCAAGAGAATTTAAGTCTGTACTGTTAAGAAAAATGGGAAGTTTCTTCAGTTTTAGGACGTTCTACAAGTGTTGTGGTGGCAACAATAGTGATAGATGTATGCTTTTCATATATGAATTTTTCATGAAGAGCTTTTAAGGACTGAGTTGTACGGGTTTTCGAGCTATTATGAAATCAAGTGAGACTTACATTGATATCGATCTAGGAAGTCTAAAGACTTTTGATTTACGTAATACCCGTACAGTATTTGGGGACTGATATATATGGACACTGTATGGGAAACTGTCTTTGCACACGAAAATTGGTCTGTTAGTCTCCAGTCAAAACAAGTTGTAAAACAGGGGACTCAAGCTTTTGAGATAAATGAATTTGATTGTGACTACCTATAATATGTAATACATACATAAATAGGGAAAAAAGGATATAGACATTGGGCACTTGATACAGCATAATTTGACTAAATTGATGCAAAACTACAGAGAACGTTATACTCCGATAGCACATACACCAAACAAGGAGTTGATAAGTGTTTGCCCATAAGAAATAGTATATTTGGTCGCGTATACACAAAAGGTGGAAGGCTGATAGGTTAAACATTAAGAGGATTATATACAAGTGCCTCAAGATAAGGTGAATCCTAAACATTAAATTAGCAAACTTACTTGACCGACCTTCCTGAATATTTACAGAAGCTGATCTACATTTCTGCTTGATTGTAACTGCGAGACGTTGTGCTCGAGGGAAATACCCTCATCCGCCACTACACAATTTGAAAATAGTCATTTTGAAAATCTATTCGATTATTAAAATACAGTTATAATGATTAGTTATACATCTCAAAACTAAATCCTGATAATGGGCGAGAAACAAATGTTGATTTACACAGAGTGAAGTCAACTCAGTTTAATATCTAGTTATCTTTAAACATATCTACAGTTAGATTTTTAAATAATCAACTGAAATTATTAGATCTATAATTCCAGTTATCGATAACTTAGAAATTATAATCACACTAAGTTTGTTTTATTGAGCGAAGCTAACCTTGGATTTAATATAGATGTTTATTTTATTAACTGTTTAACCACACTGGAGAAATGACACAGAAAACCAAGGCCGAAAATGATGTTGGGCAAACGATTAGCCTGGAAGAATATACAATAGACTATAAATGCAACTTAACGTAACAAATTATTGGTTATCCATAGAAAACATAACACTTTATACATAACATGAAATCGATAAATTGTATGATGCTTCGCCAAATTATTGACTGGTTATCCTGAAATATTTTGTTTTGCCTATTTCTACCTAGAAGAAACATGCTTCCGATTTAATACAGATCATTATAAAGCCAACGGGAGAAAACAATAAATTCTTGAATGGATATATTAGCAGTTTTACTCTATGCTTATGAAACCTGGCTTCTCTAAGTTGAGGATATTAGACGACTATGTTTGATCATTGTTCACATCCAAAGGCAACACCACGTTAGTAAAGTGTGTTCAGACACAGTGACGATAATTTAATTACTGTCACCACCCGGAAACACCGACATTGAAGGCCTGGACATATACTACGAATGTTGTCTAATGGATTCCACACCGTGCATTATTTGTTGACGCTAGATCTGGCTAGAGAAAAACGGTAGTCAGGGAATGGTAAAGTGTCGTGGTATGAAAGTAGGCTGTAGAAGACTGGTTTCTGTTGGTTCTTCACGACACCCTGGTTGTGGTCCTAGAGCTAGTGCAACAATGGCTTGAGCCGTCATCAGAAATGACGCACAATAGAAGCCAGTGGCGGTACTACAGCAACTTTTTCGTCATATAAGAGTAACGTCTATAGCTAAAAGAATATATATATATATATATATATATATATATGAATGCTTTTGAAACATACCAATGTTCGATATTTACGGCCAACTTCTTCGTAGTGCTTTGCATGGTTCAAATCGAGAATTTAAAAGCTTTATTTAGAGCCGGCAGATAACCTGAAAAATGACACAATAATTAGGAGTCAACTTAATGCGCAATCTGAAGATTTGCTACAAATCAACATATTTACACAAAAATTGACTAATTTAATAAAGTTGTGGGAAAGAAACGTGTACTCACAAATACAGGGAAAATTGAGATCATGACCCCAATGAAATCGCTATTGAGCTATACTCACAACTCAACCATCACTTAACGACTATACAATATTAGTCGGTATTCGGTCACTTTAAAGACTAACAAGATGCCTTGTTTCTGATGTTTTACTCATCTCAATTAAGGGTAGATGCCTAAAGGAGGATTTCAAAGATACTTATGAAGAACTTAAATCAAACTGCCGTACATATTAATATGACATTTTCTATACCATCTATTTCTATCCGTTTTGAGTACGTTATTCCTAGGATCCAATCTAGTTTACACCGTCCATAACCATTTGCTGAGCAACAAATCTACTTTACAGTGGTGACAACCTCAACTTCGAGTGTAGATTCCATAAGAGTTGAGTAGCTCTAATGAATCTATTTAAGTATCTAATCTGTTACAAACATCCCTTTAAGATGTCTAAGCAACCCAACTACCGAGTCCTTTCACATTAAAAATATGTACTACGAGAATACTTCCAGCGACTATAAGCTATGAACGAACCAATCAGATTTAGAATAACAGATCTTGGATTTTTGTACGAAATCCGTCTGTCTAGCCAAACAGCGTTTTGGCATTTTAGCTAAAGTCAGTTCGTGATGAAAACCTCAAATCTAACTCCTAACCCTAACCACCAACTGTAAATCATAATACTAATTCCTCACGCTGGTTTGTGACCATCATTTAGTCCTAGTCAGAAGATGGACACGCTGAAGGTCACTTAAGAGTTGCTCAAAAGTCGTCCATAAATTGTCTCACTACATCACCTCATAATGTCTTGAAAAGCGTAACATATATTGTAACGTTTATCTAGCCCAAAGACCTTCAAAGTTTTCATATTTTGTAAAACCAAACTAAGCGCAGTTATGAAGTTCTTGAAAGCTGTATTCACTACATCGTGCTTTTAGATTCTTAAATACAATCTCTTAATATCTATACACCTAAGTGCTACTTCCCTTAGAATGGAAATACACAACCATTTCAAACTTCCCATGACATGGTTGGACAGTAGTCCTTCCCACTTAGTTCTGTCTAGCGAACTGGTTTGGGAACTCAAAGCAGTGCAACGGCATACATTGACTTTCTTGAAATTTCACTAGCACAATCATCCTGGGCTGACGGTTTAACAGAAACATCCGGTAATCCTTACATTTCGGTAGCGAGATTAATACCCTTATCAAGAGTAATAAACTTTGTAGAGTGGTTATTATGTTGAGAAATGTTGTTCATTTCATGGGATTTACCGACAGATAATTCTGTAAAACCATGAGACTTCAGAATCAAACATGAAAAAATACAACGGGAAGAGATACTACAGACATACAACGACAACAGTGGATCCCAAAGTAGACCTCCCGCCGTTTGGCAAAAACAATAATTAAAACAAACAACAAAATGAATCAAGTGGTTTTGCGAGAGAAAAAACCCTTGAGTTTCATGTTTGTGCAGTAAGAACAGAAGGGCTACGGCCTATGTTATGTCTGGCAGACCGTTCAAAAAGACGGGAAGCCGGAAAAGAGCTACTGCATACAAGCGGCCAGTCCCTGCTTAAAAAAAGACAGTGAGCTTCTGGAAAAGGTTCAGAGAACGTCAACTAAGCCGATTCCCGGGATAGCGAAGCTTCCTTATGATACTCGACTGACCAAGCTAAACCTTTTCCTGTTGTCATTTCAGAGAACTAAAGGCGACTTGATTACAGTTTTCAAATTGATTAGTGATAAGTTTGCACCTGATATGCCCTCATTTTTCTTGTCTTCCTAAACAGATGATTACGAGGACACTCCAAAATGTCCACAAGCCCAGAACAAATTACTTGTCAGTTGACTATCGACTTTCCCATCGAATCATCAATGAGTGGAATTCATCACCTCAGCACGGGGTTGAGGCTTCATCCGTTGACTCTTTCAAAAGAAAGTTGGATCGACCGAGAGACCACCATTACCAGGATTAATACAGGCCATCAAGCTTCCTGTCCTTTCCAAACTGAAGCTAGTGATTCTGTGAGTGTCAAGTCTTCTCTTGAATGAGTCAATTGAAGTTGCGGATACCACTGCTCCGGGTAACAAGTTCCAAGGATTGATGACTCAGTGTGAAAACCTGTATGCCACGGGTACTATGTTCGTGCTTGCCTTTTCTACTCGCCTTCTATGTCCTCCGAGATATCTTTCCAGTGTGAAAAAAAAGAGAGAACAGGTTAGGTCCAAACTAGGGGAAATTAGGTCCTGAATAAAAGACACAAGATGATTCAAACTCCTACTAAAATCGAGCATGTCAGGTCCAAAATCATTTCTCATTACCCTGTACACCAAATAACAGCCACCTGTAAATCTGGGCTACGAGAGATTAAAGAGGTTTAGCTTTTGAATCCGCTCTTTATGTAGCAAACCCTTGGGTTCTGGGATCGCACACGTAGCTGTTTCTGTACTTTTTCTATTATATACGAGCCACTTTTTAAACAAGGGCTTGTATCCTGAGTTCAGTTTTCAGGCTTTTATCTCGCCAAGGTTTTGTATTCTGTAGTAATGTGATGATTAGGAGTATTTGAATTATAGTATGAACTAGGAATCCCAGAAATAATGCAATCGGATCAAGAAGTACTAGATAAGCACAAACGAATGTACTGTATTTGGAATTCGAAATCAAGCATTCAGCAAGTACACTGGAATCTTTAGTTCGTTCAAACACCACAAGTGAACATAGTAGTATCTAACTCGGTGAATGTCCATCTTAAGACGCACATGGTTTTAAACCGCTTAGCTGTGACTTCGAGACAGCGGGCCGTGGTCTTAAGATGATGACTCACCATCCTGAAGAGACTTGTGAAACTGGAGCACGGGTACAGGTTCTTCCTTTATGCTGTACCTATTAACTTTTGTATCCCTGAAGTGCATGTAAACTGAATTTCCATTATCGTAAAATTCTAATCATTGCTCTGTTGCGATATGGAGATTTGTTTTGTAAGATTATTCTTTCTTTCGCTTTTTAACTAGTCCGTTTCCATAATGTCAGTATGGTCTTTTTGACGTTTCTTTCCAATATTTCAAGTACAACAATGATGGGGCTGACACGTCTGTAGTTCGATGGTAGTTGTCTTGATCTTGTTTCATGTATTGGAATGGTGATTTCATCCTTAAAATCCATAGTCAACTTGTAATGGCATTGGGTTCTGACCACAAAATCCTCAAAGCTGAACCTTTTTTCTCCCGGTTAATTTACTATGTTTTTAGTACTTCTTAGTTTATGTACGTCTTTCTATTAGACTGGCTTTATTTATTTCATTAGAACCACTCCCCAAACCGTTTTTATTATGAAATATGTTTAGTAGCTTTATACACTCAATACTAATATTAACACGTGATTTTTAGACGAAACATTTTAGATCAAAAAAAGGTTCAATACTTGTTAGTGGTCCTCACTGCCATTTTTTACATGCTTATAAAGATTGTGCACTAACTAGTATTGCTGCAACATGATTTGTATCGAAATTACATGACTCAGTTTCATTAGCATCATCCAAATATTTTCTTTTATATTTTTAACTTTTGGCATTTCCGAATCAACAATCGTGAACACGTTCTGAACCATCAAAATCCTTGGACATATGGAACAGCACTACCTATTTTATTTTCCATATCTCATCACCTAATCAAAGTTATTCAAAAATGGTCTCTCGACAATGCCGTAAAGTTTTGTTACGATTTGATCGATTTAAGCGATGAAACCGAGAACTAAAGCAGTCAATAATCTGACTAATAACTATTTACACAAAGTGTTGTTTTTCCACAGTCGCCTTCATACAAACACTAACTAAAAGTTCATACCCTTATCATAGGGATGGGTTAGGAGTTATACTCCCCTTGGTTAAAACCTATGCTCTCATTCAGGTATCATTACCAAGGTCTGACCTTATAATTGCCAATAAATTGAGTATTCGGAAGACTGTCAATAAACCTAATTGTTCTACAAATATATTATTTATCTATGTTCCTAGTGTTTGTACTGACTTTATCAATTTACGGACACTTAGTTAACTGAAGATATCGTACATTATATTACCTCTAAGGTGACTATAATAATAATAGCTACACTGATTTCACATACCTAATTTCGAGCTCGTTTTATAAGTGGTCTACTAAGTAATCAGAATATTGGTTCTAGAGTAGATCTCTTACAAATACACTAATTTTTAATAAATTTCTCTTAGCTATCTGTCCAAAATTCACATAATTATCACTTTCCACGCACTAAACGTCTTTAGTAACCATCTATATTTATTAATAGTATTACTAAATTCTATCACGGTTAAGTAATAATGAGGTTGAGAAAATCTCCCCGTAACCAAATAAACCGAATCAAACTTTCCAAACTAACGGGAACACTAGTTGAAATTCTTCTGTTTCACGGTTATTTTTTGTCCCTTCAGATAGACTACTGATGTACACGCCATTAAAATTCAATTCATATGGGCGGAATGCCAACATAAACGTCAACGGACATTCTAGTCTGAACCAAAAGTAATACCAATATCAACGCCGGCACAAAATTGATTTTTTGTATTTCTAGGTACAAAATGTCTGTACTACCTATGAGTTATTTGCCAATAGATATTACTATGCATCTTACGGTGATTTACTGAAATATCTATACACGAAATCGTTATTAATTGTTATAGTCCCACTTCGTTTAGCTCAAATATTCTTCACCTAAATTTCCATTTCGCGCGCGTTAAGAATTAAAACGAGCATTCTGTGATTGCAACGTGTATTTTCCGACCAGTTGCTCCCACCTACTTTCTGAATTATCTTACAGGTTATCAATACCCAGAGGATTCTTATTATTCATGGTAACCCACGGCGTGCGACAATCCCACGCAATTTGGTATCGAACCAATGTCACGTTGTTTCGTATGGGGGAGCTGTGTAGCGGCGTCGAGCCCTAACCACACAATCCTCAAAGCTGAACACGAGACAACTGAGAAAATAGATATTCAACATTTAACACGAGGAAGAACCCAAAGATGGTGAATGCGAGAAGGAATTCAATTAATTCAAAGTAATCAGACGGCATGGTTCAGTCTTGCAGGCGTGATCGTTATTGTGTAGCCTATTCCTTTTATTCATATTAAATATTGTTCTGTCTCTAGCCTTAATGTGTTCTTCATTATATGTTTGTGATTGTTACGATACGAGTCAGTGTAGATAATTATTTTAATTCCTCAGATCTTATAAGTTAGGCAGTTACACCATGACAGACCTACAATTTTAGGGTTAGGTCTATTAATAATAATAATAATTTATTCTCAAATAACAGTTTGTTACATAAGGCGTGCCAGTTTGCAGGTAAGATGAAATCGTTACAGGAGTTACAGGCTTCACTTTAGTGGGTTACTTAATTTGTTTGACATGTTATAAGGTACATAAAAATAGAGGGATAATAATTCTCACATATAAATGCAAATAATATTAGTAATATCCGTATTTCCAATATAACAGTTGGCGCGTTTTATGGAGGTTGCGTTTCAACGTGCAATTGATACTCGACAGTAAATCCACGTAAATTTGAGAGTTTCTATAAACTATGACCTTATATCTCTCCGGAAAATCTGAGGCATTAAGGATGGTGCAGAAAAAAGCCATCTGTTCTATATGCGTTATCGGTGGTATATCTTAAGGGGGCTGAAAAAAAGGGTAAGTTAAAGAAAAGCACGCAATGTTCATGCATATTTGAATTGAGTCATTTGGTATGAAATAGTAAATGTATGACCACTTAGTTTAAGTTTCTATTATTAAGGCACTTTTTAAGCAAGAACATTCTAATGGATTAACGAAAACAAGCGCAAATATGGTATGAATAGACAAAAACAGTATAAATGAACGTGGTTCAAACGAAGCTAGAAGTATAAGATAATGTAAGGTTTTAAAATATAGTTCTGAAAACAGTACTCTGATACACAAATGGCTATCTCCCTTTTTATCGAAGCCACTTCAGCTCCTTTTTACTTTACTGATTTTACAGAGTCATGAGTAGATTTTATCTTTAGTGAATTGTCTAGTTTTGCTTGTAGTAGGATTACTCAGTAGGAAGTGAAATCAATTCAACGTCACGAACAGGATTTAAAAAGGTGTTTTGTAAAATAAATTAGCATCAATACGATTGGTTCGTGACATCCGGCGTAACAATAAGGAGCCGTAATTTAACAAAATGTTTTGCCCTGCAGATATGGGTGGATCAAAGTTGTCTCCCCTCCATCATGTTAGCTAGTCATCAATGCCACCCCCTTATTTTGTGATGTTAGACTCTCTTACGTTCCTAGTGTGAATGAATGTTGCTTTTATCTAAGCTCCTTGTCGGAGTACAATGTCTCTACTACCTCCATGTTACAAGCAAATCAGATGGGTAAAGCTTCTGTATTGTGGGTTAGACATCCATTTAATATGTCACACTGCTATGAAGATAACTAATGGTATAAGTTATAAGATACTGGTCAGATCATGTGTGGTTTGGGGATGGTAAGGATAGACAGAAAACCAAAAAAATATGCGGGGGTTTAGAATTGAGAAATTTTCGGAGTAAGAAAACGAAACATTGAGCGACTCACAAGAACTTGGTATATTATGAACCTCTCATAGTCGGCCATAGTTGATCAGGATCCATGAGATTAGTGAGTTATCTGTATACTTGTAGTATAAAAAAGGACATGATACTTAGGAAGAATAATACAAATGTAACCATTAGGGAGAACCAGAATCTGAAAGTGAGGAGTACGAGAACAAGGGCACGACCAATTATCAGTAAATAATGAGGGAGAGTAAACCATGTGTTCCATCATTTTTTATATTCATATTAATGACAATGTGGGTCTGTTATACCCATGGTCAGTCTAGATTTTGAGCGGTCCATAATAAATTGCCCCATTGGTTCAGGGAACAGTTGATGTAGCTGTTTAGTGTCAAGTAATAGTGTTATCGGTCTTTGGAACTTAGTGGTAGTGTCACAGTTACGGATAAGTGTTGACAATCTGTTCCATAATAAATTATACTATACTTTAGAAAGCTTACAACGCAATGGTTTTCGGTGTCTTGCCTTAAGCAATGTATATGCGTTGTTTCTGTGTCTGCAGACTGAGTCATGGATCATGATTGGGCAGGAGGTTAGAAACGTGAGTCCATATATTGATTTGTATAGAAATATTGGACTGTTCTTTAGTCCACGATACTATAAAGATCCTAAGGAAAGGTGCTTACATCTGTCTGTGTAGTTGAGAGTGGAGTCACGTCCTAGCAGTTGGCGTGTGAAGTGTCTTCGGACATCTACTCTTATCTTGTGTGTGGTATTTATGTTCGAGAAGATGAAAGGGCAATAATCCAGGGAGGGTCGTATACATATCTTGTAGGAAATAAGCCAAAATTCTACAGGCTCAGTTAACTATTTTGACTGCTCAAACAAAGCACTGTTGTGGTAGGCTCACGTTCTTCATTCTGACCGACGATGGAATGCAGTGTGACAACTGCGAAATGTAGTATAACAACATATGCACCGAATTCACTGACTGCATATTAATAGTGTTGCAAGACATTATGACGTTGGCTGTGTCAAGAATGTTGTCATACAAAGTCTCTGCTGATTCATGAGGCGACTGAGCTGCCAAACACAGTTGGAAAGCTTCCCTCAGACAAACAGCCAGCAGCAGGTGGGCAGGTATCAGATCTCCTGGAAGTAATGGGCATCACCATGATTCGAGCTTTAGGATAAAATGAAACCATCACGACTGACCCACATGACATAGTGGGAAACAAACATACAGATGTAGGCAAGGTTATAAAAAAGACGAAAAGGCCTGCAATGAAGAAAATTACGCAAGGACCGATATATGTTAGTCGGCGGTTCGACCTAACAAAACCCATATTAACGCAAAAAGACTATTCAGGCGAAAGCCTGATCCTTGCAGGAGATTCAGTCAAGAAAAAAATGATGTCAATGACTGAATTATGGTGACATCTAGAAACTTAACCGAAAACTGTGAAACCTGCACTTCTGTCACCGAATCGGATTGGGGGGATGATAGTAGTTTAAGAAACAAAATCGCGAAGCTTATTAAAACAGATCTCACAGAGCGGTTAGTCAATTTTCATAATTTGAGATAGTCTTCTGGAAAGAAAGCAAAGGCTAGATTTGAAGACGACTTGAGCCCCATTAATTCCTAATAAGCAAGCTAATTCCAGAAACAGTATCAGGAGTTAGCATCTATAACCTTCATAGAATAGGACAAAAAGTGAGTCCTTAAGGTACTTCTCTTAAAAGTGACCTTTGCTTTGGCGAAAGAAAGAAATCTAACAATGGAAAACTTACGCAAACTGACTGAATGAGGAACATATGTCCGTGAGAATCTGAGCCTGGTTGATCGTATTAAGAGACGATCGGCAGACGTAGGTATAAATGAGCGCCGCCATATCCGGTATAAAATCTTAAACTTACGGTTTTCACATTTTAAAAGTTCGGGGCAAAATGATCGCCAAGTCACGCTGGGTGATGAAGAAAGGTTCTTTACAGAATTAAAGGTAATCTATACGGGTGCTCGAAATATACCTGACAACATGGCGGAGCTCAAATTAGTAGTACACGTAGAAAACGCCGATGTAATTGCCATCTCAGAAACATGCTTAAAGTCAGAAATATATGATAGTGGAATTCGATTGCGTGCTTTTCTAGATAGTGGGGCTGATGGACTAAACCGTATGAGTATATGTGAACTAGCGCGCTGCCTGTTGTGTAAGACGTTAAATTAGGTTTAGAATGTAAGGTGGATGATTTACTAGAAATATATGTTTTCAAATAACACATGAGGGATCATGGTTTACAGGTCGAACTGGTTCAAGTGGTTGTGGACGGAATAGAAGAAGCTATCGTTTAACGGGCTTCCATGCCTAGTAGCAGGAGATCACCAAAACCTCCAGGCAGGAACCAAGGTATGCTAACAATAAAAGAGGAAAAAGAATTTGGTGAATCATAGTATGATACTATCCTTAATCCTTAAGAATATATCAAGTTGCCTCTTAAAGGAATTCAAGTAGTCACATGGATTGGCTCAGCTGGCAGCGAATTCCAGCATTTGACAACCCTTAAGGAGTAGAAGTTCTGTCTACAGTCCGTTCTGCTATGTTGTGTCTCCAATATCTGGGTGTTACCCCTTAGGTTTGTGTTTGAACTAAGCTTAAGTAGGTTGTTAAGAGGATGTCCAGAAGTGTTAAGGATACCGTAAGCCATTAGAAGGTCACCTCTAAGACTCCTGCACTCTAATGGGTAAAGGTCTAGTGATTAGAGGTGCTCTTCATAAGGTTTGAATTTGAGTCCACAAAATGATTTCGTGACTCAACGTTGGATACACTCCAGAGTGTCCTACTCCTTTTAGAACGAGGGGGGAAATACTATGTTTCCGTACTCTAAATGGGGACGAATAAAACTGTTGAAGATTATGTGGAAAGTTCTTCCGTCAAACTGGCCATAATGAGATCCAATGTTACCAGAGCAAGACTTTCTCAAAAGGCATTTTTGTCACAGTTAGCGTAAGACTTTAAATCGCAGGGCACCAGGACTCCTAAATCTTTTTCGACTTGGGATACTACTAGAGAGGAGTTTCCTAAGTTATAACTGCAGTTTGCAACATGTCGCAGATGGACTACTTTACACTTTGAAGTGTCAAAGTTAAGTCGATTGTCATTTGCCCGACTTCGAAGTCGAGTCAGATCCTCTTGAAGTGCCAGTTTATTCTCCTGGTTGTGTATCTATTTCTAAAATTTCACATCAGCCGCAAAAACTAATAAGTCAGAGGATATCTAATGTGGAGATCGATTATATAAATCAAGAAAAGAAGAGGTCCAAGTACTCAGCCTTGGGGGACCCCACTAGGATATTCCATAGCCTGAGATAGAATGAAATTAACCCTGACCATAGAACGTCGATTTTTTAAATATGAAGAGAGCCAATCAACTAAAGGTGATATGATACCAAATCGTTTGAGCTTATAGATAAGACATACATAGTCGACCCTATCGAAAGGTTTTGAGAAGTCAAGGTAAGTGACGTCAACCTTCACCCTGTGACCAAGGATGGCTGTCCATCCGTCCACCGCAGTCAGCAGGTCAGTTATGCAAGAACGATCCTTCCTGAAACCATGCTGTTGAGGTGAAAAAAAGTTTAAGGACAATAAGTAGGTGAAGTAACGGTTATTATGTTAAGCCCATATACCTTATTCTAGCTTTTTGACAGCCCTATCTATTCATTCTACTTGAGTCGCATTTTGACCTTGTTAATTAATCTTTATCAATCTTGATTGTTGTCATATGAGCGCGTAGGTGTGTGTACACTTCTTATACCATTACTCATCACATGTCTGTAATTTATTTTTGTGCGACTATAAATATTGATTAACGCTTGACTAAATGGGACTTCGCTTACCCACCATCTCCACTGAGCATCTTTCCTCTTCTCTCTATTCTGTTCGCTTCATATATAAAATATATGTATTCAAAAGTCCGTTCTCGTTATTTGACTTATTTAATTCGGTTATTGACTAACGCGATTCAAGTTGATGATTACATACGAGGATAGGCGATATATATATATTTCGACAACGATCATTCATACGATCGAATTGGAGTCAGATCTCGGGCCACTAAAGTGGAGAGCCCGTCAACAAACATCGTCCGATCTGAATGAGGACAAAATAAAGGGCCCCACATAGCCGTATATTCCGCCGCATAACAGGGATTCCGTATTTTCTAAGGCATAGAGAGAAGGGCCACTGATCGGCAGCCCGATTGTCCACTGCGTCGACCTCCTTTGAAGATTGGTGTGATGAGAGCCGGCTTCCAAATTTCCGTTAGTTTGCCTCGCCTCATAGAGTATAAGAACACCACTCTAAGCAATGTTGCCAGGATTGAATCTGTTTCCATCAATATAGCAGAACGAACCATGTCCGGACAAAGAGAGTTGTCGTTTTTAAATGTTGCAGTTTTCAGTACATCAGATCAGAGCTCAGATTCACTTTGAAAATTCCTGTGAAGTTGCAGACGAAGCTTTGATCAATGTGCTTAATGTTGGTCAGTTGAAAGGTCAGAGAGTACTGTTCAGCCAAAAGATCAGCTCCGTCACCGTCGTTGTATCGAGAATTTTATATTGTACTAAAATATAATGTTGAATAAAGCCAGTACTGATAACAGTTATTGGTCGGGACATTAGTACCTAGCAGTTGGGAAACTCCAGTTTTGGCTTGTCGAAAAAAGGCTACATAACGGAATAAGCTTTTCAGATTAGAGAAAAGTTCATCCATAAGCTTTGTCTGGTACTGAAGCCTGTCTTCTCTTATAGCCTTCGTGCATATGTTCCTTATTTATTTGTATTGCATGTACGCTCCATTGTTGTCAGCTCGTTTTTACTCTGCCTAACAATGCCTTTTGTGGCTTGGCAGGCGAAGAGTGCGGTTCCTGATGATTGTGGGTTGCTGATAGCTATAGGGGACCGTTTGAGGAACTGAGTGGTTTGTAGCACATATGAGCGTGTGCAGTAAGAAGTCCCAATGAGCGTCCAAATCGAGTTGAGGGTGAACATCCCAATCCACCTGTTGTAGATAGTCGTGTAGAGCTGACACATTCAACCGTTTGAAATCCCAGAGCATGTTGTTGGTGGGATATCTTAGC
The DNA here is from genome assembly GCA_944470405.2 of Schistosoma mattheei. Lineage (NCBI taxonomy): Eukaryota > Metazoa > Platyhelminthes > Trematoda > Strigeidida > Schistosomatidae > Schistosoma > Schistosoma mattheei. Next base: position 91,177,636 of record OX103947.1, on the reverse strand, counting down.
TCAGTTTTGCTGACAAAACTGAGAGCTATGACGGCGTGATGGCTTTTCCCCAATGGAGCCAGAATTAAGAGGCTGTCAATTGGGAATTCTTCGTTTGTAAATACCCAGACAAAGAGCGATGGGGCTTGACCTATTCTCAAACGAGTTATCGATTTCGCACTTTCGAATAATCTCATATTCACAATGAGGTTGAAGAACCGAGATTCAGTAGAATTTTCATCTCCAATATACGTATGTTCCGTGAAATTGAGTTTAGGAAGATTGGAGTCCTCTAGAATAAACATATGTGTAAATCAATGACATCGCAAGATCGTATTCATACAAATCCAAACCGCTCTGATTCTATAAGTTACGCAATTAGGTTGATGTGTTATAGGGAACATTTCTTACATAAACATTGGATAAAATTTCATATATTCGAATATTAATTTCTACAAAACTCTGATGTCTAATGTGGAAGTTGGCGCGCTTTGTGGAGTTTGCGTTGCGACAAGTCACTGATGGCCGAGAATGAATGGAATTAAGGTTCATTGCAGTGGGTCAAATACATCCACTTGGACATATTATTTTGTGCTTTCCGATAGTGAACACAGATAAATTCGAGAGGCACTGGTGACGGCGCAGGACGGAATCGTACATTCCGCATTTGTCTCAACTGTGTACAAGCCTGTTTTAATTTGTGCAACACTCGTCCGTTTTTTCATGCATCATTGGTCTTTTGAAATTGAAAAGATGGGTATATACTACAGATTTTTGACCATAAGTTTCCTCAAAGTAAAATTGTATATTTAGACCTACATTTTTGGGTCTTTTATTTTAGAATGCTTCATCGGATATCTAATATCGTGTTAGACTGCTTTTTGTCAAAGTATTGTGTAATCGGATGCAAATAAAAGTTATGAGGACCAAATCACATACTTGTAGCAACACATAGAAGTACCATTGATGTTCCAACGAAAATGAATATTCCGGGATAATTCTACAGATAGAACGACCGACTTCAGTACCATTCAGTTTTCTAACACCGGTCACAGTTTACTGGTCTATATGTAGTGATCCTCCACAGTAAGTGGTTGCTCGATTCGGAGCATCTCAACACATGTTTTGCTCACTTAGTTGCACTTAAGTATGGACAACGAATGCTTCACGATACATTCTAAAAAATGAAACGGAACTTTTTCGGACAAAAAGTATAAAAAGCAACTGGTTAAATGCTTAGTACTTCTTTGTAATCCATAGACAGGGATTAGTCTTCCTCAAAGTCTAGTATTCTTAAGCATAATTGACACAATCGCTCTTAATGTGGTGCATGCTACTTATGCTGACAGATATAAGTAGCATGTAGCACCTGTTGGAAGTGGAATGCCTGGCAGCGGAAGACTGAATTGAAGAAAACAGGAATGGGAAAAGCAGTTATAACAGCAACGAAATTAAAAGAATCATAAAGTATATGAAGGACAACTAAAGAAAGATGTGCAAAGAATGTATTTAATGTACGATTTTTATATTTTACGAAGGCACTTTGTAATTTTGCATTAAACAATAAATTGGTTATCCCTATTCCCTGTTCACTACAGTCGCTATAATAATTGTGATAAAATGTAATACTTTACAAATTGCAATGCATTTTTAGAATAATGAATAGTCCGAGTGGAGGAAAGGACTCTAGTCTTGTACAATGCATTTTAAAAGAGTTGGCTGAAGAACTCTCACCATATGGTTTTGATATATCCCCATTTTTATCTGGTTGGTATGATGCTAATATCAGTCCAAAGGTCCGACTTGGGTCTGATATAGCACCTTATGAAGACTGTTTATGCATTTGTTTGATAAGCAGTCCACAAATGTTTGAAAAGACATTTATACCAACTGTCTTTGATTGGTGTAAAGAATCAGGAATAGAATCACTGGATAATGTTTTGAAATGTTTGAAAACTCGGTTTTGTGGATCTAGATTTCTTCCCGGCTCTGATGATCCTTTCGATTGGACTGTTTTTATTCGATTACAAAAGGCACTAAGTAATTCTGTTCAAAAATTAAAATTAAATCTAACTCCTGACGAGTTGACAAAGTTAAATAATGCTGAATGGATACCAGATTATGCCATCAGACCAGTTACTCGACTTCCCTATGTTCATGTGCAAACAGCTGGTCACGTATCAGGAATGGCTTATTTTCATCAATCTAGTGATTCAATAAAGAAAAAAGGCCGTTCCTATAGTGGAGTCAGTTTGCATCCATATTACGGCGGTTGGTTCGGGTTTAGGTAAGTAGTCTATTTATTTAAATAAAACAATGTAGATATAATTTAGCTTTGTTTAGTAACGTCATTTGTTCCAGAATTCTGATTTTTATTGTCTTGTGTATTTAATCTCTATTTCCACACGACAAAACAAGGTATAGGTATCCCCGTTAATTCTAATTCATTGTATTAATTTACCAATCAGACCACATTGTTTTGTAAAGACAAAAATCAGTAAATTCCAAATTGATTCATACACATTTAAGAATGTGGTAAAATCAGTCGATTGATGCTATGAGACATCTTTTTCTTATTTCCACGTCATTAATACTTACTAGTGTACAGTTGTGACTTTAGATATCTGTCCATGTTTGTTATTTTTATTATTTAATGAAGTCATTTGCACATTGAATAAAAAATTCATTGTTTTAAAAAAAATGTTAACATTACTTAGCGGACCAAACCGATGCAAAGCCCACTGTTCCAATAAGTGTATCAAGGGTTTAAATCATGCTATCCCAGTTGAGACAATATTTATGATCTTTCATACCGGTTTTGTTTCATAGCCTAGTACACATATCTCCACGTGATGTTTTCATGTTAAGTTGCTATACTTAGGGCTGTACATTGTTTAATATATTATGGTCTATTAAGAGTGCAATTCTTTCGAAAACTGAAATTATAAATACATAATGCTCTTTTCTTTCTCAGAGGTATTTATATCTTCCCCAACTTACGATATCCAACTTTACCAAGACAAAATCCATTATCTCCTATCTATTCCGAGAATGAACAATTGCCGGACGAATTATTAGAACATGTATTGCATGCATATAATTGTTGTTGGAATGAAAATAAATGGAGAGATTATAAGTTACCAGATACAATTGATCACCGTTATTCATCAAATGCTTTAGCTTATTTTTCAACGTCACCATCAGAACGCGTACAATTTGTTCGAAATTTGTTTGCACATTATAAAAATATTGATCAATAACAATAACCAATTCCATACACAATTTGACTACCTTAATTGTAATTCAAATGAAAGACATTACATTTTAAACAATATCGGGAAAGTCGACACTAATGAAGCTTGGTAAAAAAGTGTTTCCAAATGAATTCATCTGAATGCAAGTCTTGCTTTGTTTAAATGAGTAAATTCATAGACAGTTTGGTTTGACTGGGTTGAGATAGTTGTTTTTATCTTTATGTTTTCATCGAATTCTTATGCACTGTAAACTTTATTTTGCCTTGGTTCAATAGCAAAATAATAAGTATTCTACATTCTCCACTGTAGACTTTTATAAACATTTTAGTTGATTGCATTTATATGATTGTTTTTATATTTTCGCTTTCTTCGTTAACTCGACTTGATTTTGCTTTGATTTATTAATAACAATGGTAATAAGTAAATATTCTTTTACATATTTCACTGTATAGTTTGTTCTGTCCATAAAATGGTCAATGCAATATTTAGTCATTAGCAACGTAGTACCTGATAGATATTTACATTGGTTCAATTTGACACACCATATCACCATAGTGAAATGAAATTATCAAGGCATCCTAGAGAGGTAGAAGTTTTAAAAGTATATGTGGTAGTAAAAAGTATAGGCATAGGTAATATGACTCGAGAATAAAGGATGAATTCCTGGGATAAAAGGTAGAATATAGTTCTAAAGCTCGACCTAAAGAGAAACAAAGAATGAATGCAACTGCGCCATTGAAGTACATAAACCTTATAAAGGCTCCTTGCTCGAACACTACTAGTCGAGTCAGAGCATATGACGAACTGTCATCTGATTTTGCAAGCCCATGTGGCATGCGGCCAGGCTGTCCACTATCTCCGTTTTTGTTCAACTTCATCATATACCTACTGATGCAAATAACGTTCTTGTCGACCGAATTCTCAGCAATTGATTTCTTTCCACAAGGTCCACTTATTGACTCAGAATACGCGGATAGCATAGTCCTGTTTGGTGAAGTCCCGACCGTTGTTGCTACCTTGACGTGGTGGTCGGGCTTGCCTATCGTGATGAAGCAACCGAGCTATACTGGCTGGAACAACCGTTCCTCAAGGTCCTACCATGTCAGACAGGTCGGTTGAAGAGCGGTAAGACTAAAAGCAACAAACCCAAGGTCCGAAGGCGAAGTCGTACTGCTGACTGTACAGAGGTGTGACAGCAGTAAGGTGTTTCCTTCAGACAACCAGCATGACAGCGATGCTGCCTTCCCACAAGGAGGGGTGGGGTTAGAAAAGGTCGACCCTAAAAATGCACACCTCGCCTTATCCCACGGATATCCGTCTCCGGCGGTAAGGTCTCAATAAGTACGGAGCTAACACAAAAATTACCCATAACAAGGTCGTGTGTGACCGACCTCAAGCAGTTGTCCCTTGGGCACTGCGGTCACGCTCTCAGGTCACTAAGACCACCTCTAATCCAATTTCCTTTTCAGGTACCTCCAGAAGAACCCTTCCACGGTGTGGGCAACCGGGAAGTGATAACCGCCCTCATACCTCTAACAGCACTCAAGACCACTGTATTCATAATCAACCTCCTCTTCAATTCCTATTATTCCTCCTACATCGACTTTCAACTCTAAATTTCCTCCTTCGGCTTCCACCTCAAGTGTCACCATAGCCAACGATTCTAGTGCGCAAAACACTGTCCCAGGTCTACTGAAACCTCGCTCCAAACTACACATTGGAGCCTTCAACGTACGCACCCTATGTCAAATCGGTCAGCAGGCTTCCTTGGCTAAAACCCATTGATGTATGCTGTGTCTCCGAAACACGCATACAGGATTCCAGTGTGGTCATTCACTTGACCTCACCTCGGCAAACGGAGAGCCAACGAGATACACCCTTCGTGTATCTGGTGACCCGATGGCAAGTTCTCGTGGACTGGCAGGTGTAGGCATAGCACTAAGCATGAGGGCCGAACAAGCACTGCTAGAGTGGATCCCCGTCAACAGTCGTCTATGTGCTGTTCGGCTGAACGGCTACGTAAGAACTCGGAAGGATAGGGACACACGTCGTTGCCTTTTTGTCGTTTCTGCCTACGCTCCCACTGACTGCAGCTCAGATGAAGTGAAAGATGAATTTTACAGAAAGCTGTCCGAACTTCTTCAGAAAGCTAAACGCTCAGACATAGTACTCGTAGCAGGTGATTTTAATGCTCAGATAGGCAGTTTAAACCAAACAGAAAGGCATTTAGGTGGATATTTTAGTATTCCGACACAGCGAACAGATAATGGTGATCGTCTGCTGCAGCTATGCTCAGACAATCGTTTATTTTTAGCAAACACAAATTTTAAGCATAAGGAGAGACATCGTCTAACATGGCGACCCCCTACACCAAACCAACGATGGACTCAAATAGACCATATTGCCATCAGTCATCGTTGGAGAGGGTCGGTAGAAGATTGTCGCTCATTCTGGAGTACCTGCTTGGACTCCGACCATGCCCTAATACGGGCACGCATCTGCTTGCGCCTCACTGGACGCAAAAAAGCCACATTAAAAAGACCCATTAGAACTGAGTTGAGTAACGAGAAAACCAAAAGTAGGTTCCAGGAACAACTGAGGTCACACTTAGGTAGTTGTGAAGACGAGGCTGACCCAGATGTTGCTTGGAAACATACAAGCAGCTGTGGAAACAGCAGTGACATCTATTAGTGACTTAAACCACAGAGTTACAAGGAACCAGTGGATTTCTTCAAGGTCTGTCACACTGATGGATTCTCGCAAACTCGTCCCATCAGGTTCTGAACATGATGAAGAGCGAAACAAATCAGATCTAGGTTAAGAAAAAGTCTAAGGAACGACCGTGAGCAGTGGTGGGTAACGAAAGCAAAAGAGATGGAAAAGGCGGCGACTATAGGGAACACAAGACAGCTTTACAGACTAATAAAAGAAACTGGAATTAATAAGTCAAGTGTAAGTGAGATTATTTCGGAAAAAGACGATACTCTCATCTGCTCCCAGTCCAGACGTTTAGAACGATGGGCGGAACATTTTAGAGAACAGTTCAGCTGGCCTTCAGCTACTCTACAACTACCCTCCATTCCCAGACAATGTGAATGGAACATTGAAGTAGGTCCCCCAACTCTTGCTGAAGTTGAGAAGGCTATAGTTAATCTGAAACGAGGAAGGGCAGCTGGTCCAGATGGATTGGCTCCAGAGTCTTTAAGGATGGTGGTCCAATTTTAGCGATTAGGTTGACTAATATTTTAGCTAAGATCTGGGAGTTAGACGTTATCCCATCTGACTGGTCGCAATCACTTATCGTCCCAATATATAAGAAAGGGTCAAAATCATCCTGTGACAACCACAGAGGGATTAGTTTAACAAACATAGTATCTAAAATACTGGCCTCGATAATTATCAAACGCCTAACTAAGACTCGTGAACTACAAACACGAGAGAACCAAGCTGGCTTTAGACCTGGTCGTGGCTGCATCGACCACATATTCACCATTCGTCAGGTTCTAGAACACAGGCATACTATCGGCGTCCGACGATGGTGGTCTTTCTTGACTTAAAAGCAGCATTTGACTCTGTAGACCGCGAGATTCTGTGGCAGTGTCTGTCATTGAAAGGCGTACCTCAGAAGTACATAAACCTTGTGAAGGCTCTTTACTCGAACACTACTAGTCGAGTCAGGGCTTATGGCGAACTGTCATCTACTTTTGCAACCTCAAGTGGTGTCCGTCAAGGCTGCCCACTTTCTCCATTTTTGTTTAACTTCATCATAGACCTATTGATGGAAATAACACTCTCGTCGACTGAATTCTCGGGTATTGATCTCCTTCCAGGAGGTCCACTTATCGACTTAGAATACGCAGATGACATAGTCCTGTTTGGTGAAGACGCTGACAAAATGCAGAGTCTTCTGGTAGCACTAAGCAACAATGCCAGAATGTTTGGGATGCGCTTCTCTCCCTCTAAATGCAAGTTGTTGCTTCAGGACTGGTCTGCGTCAACACCTGAACTAAGGATAGGGAGTGAAGTAGTCGAACGCGTTGACAACTTCACTTATCTTGGAAGTCTGATCAGCCCTAATGGGTTGGTGTCTGACGAAATCTCAGCACGGATTCGAAAAGCTCGTTTGGCTTTTGCCAACTTACGTCACCTTTGGCGAAGGCGAGATATCCGTCTATCAATAAAAGGACGAGTATACTGCGCGGCAGTCCGTTCTGTTTTAATTTACGGCAGCGAAACATGGCCTTAAGAGTAGAAGACACCCGTAAGCTACTAGTATTTGACCACAGATGCCTTAGAAATATTGCTGGCATCTGCTGGGATCACCGGGTAAGTAATAGTGAGGTTAGACGCAGGGTATTAGGGAATGATGGTAAATCAGTTGATGAGGTTATGAATCTTCATCGACTGAGATGGTTGGGCCACGTGTTACGTATGCCTGAACACCGATTACCACGACGTGCAATGCTAACCGGTGTTGGAGATGGTTGGAAGAAAGTTAGGGGCGGCCAAACCAAAACGTGGCATCAGTGCTTGAAGTCACTAACTTCTAGTCTGAGCCATGTTGGTAGATGCAGACTACTTGGTTGGGGTCCGCGTGACTATCGTAACCAATGGTTGGAGACTCTTGGTGACATGGCTCAGAATCGATCACAATGGCGTCGGTGTATACACTCTCTGTCTTCTCTTAAACTAAGAGATTAAAATCGCTTCATATTTTTCTTTCTACGAACTAATTTTTTCTTTCTGTACTATATCCTTATTGCAATCTTTCTTTTATATATTACCACCTCTGAATTAACTACTTTTATGAATCCGGTGTCCATCTTGTTGTGTTAATGAGGTATGGCAACTTGGACCGATGCATATATGTGCCTGGTCCTACGTTGTGGCTGACTGACTGACTGTTTGGTGTAGACGCTGGTAAAATGCAGTCTTTCGGTAGCACTGAGCAACAATGCCAGGACGCTTGGGATGTGTTTCTCTCCCTCTAAATGCAAGTTGTTGCTTCAGGACCGGCCTGTGTCAACACCTAAACTATAGATAGGAAGTGAAGTAGTCAAGCGTATCGACAACTCCACTTATCTTGAAAGTCTGATCAGCCCTAATGCGTTGGTGTCTGACGAAATCTCTACACAGATTCAGAAAGCTCACTTAGGTTTTGCCAACGTACGTCACCTATGACGAAGGTGAAATATCCGTCTATCAATTAAGAGACAAGTATACTGCGCAGCAGTTCGTTCTGTCCTACTTTACGGCAGCGAAACGTGGCCATTAAGAGTAGAAGATACTCGTAAGCTACTAGCATTTGATCACGGATGTCTTAGAAATATTGCTTGTGTCTGCTGGGATCACCGGGTAATTAATGGTGAGGTTAGATGCTGGGTATTAGAGAATGATGGTAAGTCATTCGATGAGGTTGTAAATCTTCATCGACTGAGGTGGTTGGGTCACGTGTTACGCATGCCTGAACACTGATTGCCACGAAGCGCAATGCTAACTGGTGTTGGAGACGCATGGAAGTTAAAGGCGGCCAAACCGAAACGTGACATCAGTACTTGAAGTCAATAACGTCTGGTTTGAGCCGTGTTGGTATATGCAGACTACTTGGTTCGGTTCCGCGTGACCATCGTAACCAATGATTGGAGACTGTGTGACATGTTTCAGAATCGACCACAATGGTGTAGGTGCTTACACACTTTGTCTTTCCTTAAACTGGGGTATTAAAATTGCTTTATACCTTTGTTTATACGAACTAATTCTCCTTGTATTATATCCTTATACACAGTCTTTCTTTCATGTGTTACTACCGCTCAAGCAACTACTTCTATGAATTTGGTGTTCATCTTGTTGTGTTAATGATGTTGGCAACTTTGACCGATGCATAGATTTACCTGGTCTTACGTTGTAGATGCCTGACTGACATGTTTTTATGTTCAGAATAATCTACTTTGAAGGTTCTACATTTTCTACGCTAAATGGTTTTATTGTGAGGCTTTAATTATCTTTGAGTCAACAATATCAACAAAAACGGTAAAAGAAACGTACTACTAAAACATGTTTACTAATAACTAACAAGTTACTTTAATTGGTTATCGCCTATTGTTACATTTATTTTGATTGTTTTCGTTCCTGATCGTGACTGTGTCATTCTTTCTATTGGCTATCGGATCTATTCCAACGTGCCTATTGATTTTCGAATATCATAATACTAGTGAACTGGTTTTCTATAGGTTGTCTCTGTTTAATATATCCTGACTCTTCCTCAGTCGCATTCATATCCAAAGTTGTCTACACTCGTTAAAAATATCAAAGACGTCGTTTGGTAGCCATTTAGTACCTCAGGAGATCTCTTTTCCCGATGTAATATTCCTAGCGATTTCTGCAGTTTATCTTCTAAGATGACATCTTGTCTGTTCTCATTTGTTATTACCCTTTGATTTTGCATAATATTTTAGTGAAGTTTTGGGATACATCTACTTCTAAGGATCTTAACAGCTTGGTCTATATCTGTGAAACGTTCTCTGTGTACAGTAAGAATACCCGTCTGCTGGTCCCCATGGTTGATTTTGTAGATGGTGATCATTTTAGTTGAAATCTCAATGCCAAAATATTTTCGCTAACCCATTATGCTATGCCATGAGTTCGGGTACAGAACAAACTGACACTGTTAAGATATGTATATCTAAGTGGCCACTTCTAAACGAAACTCCAGAACAAAGTAACTCCACACAGGCAGACTTGGTTTTAGTAGTAAGTCAGTGAATAATCTCGGAATCCAAGTACATATCTCTGACCCATACTTCTTATGTGGGAGCCACGAATACTACGTGACTGAACGAAGTCATGTGTAACGTAAAACCTGGAACATCCATGAATTAGTCCAAGTTGTCACACCACCAGCACAGCGATATGCCAATGTAGCATAAGTGATAGTAGTTTTTGTATTTTAGCCCGTTAAATATCACGTGACTTATTCGCCAATTGGAATACAACTTATACAATCTTAGCACTGTGCTAAAACAATGACATATCCCCAATATGAATAGCCTAGCGTCCTTATTAGTCCTTTTTCCTCCTAGCCTTGTCAGTTGAGTCCAGAAAACAGATACCAGCTTTAACAATGTGGATTATTTATTTCAAACATACCTGGTTTATATAAAAGTCAGACAGACAACGTCATATCATAAAACAGGAAATAACATTTATACGAGATCAAGTGAAATAGTGACTGTAACCAATAAACAGGACATAGTTTAGGGATAGTAAATCATATAATAACAGGCTACAGGTCAAAATAAAGCTTATAACAAGAGGAACATATATATGTATAATGTAATTACTTAACGATTTCACAATAAGAATATATGTATAGTATTATTCCATGAATAGGTACCAACAGTAACTATTCATTATTCTCGTCGGGATAAAACAGGAGTATCAGTAATATCAGAAATTATTAGGCGTACATATTGCCCAAAGTTCTTAAATATTCGTTATTAGTTGCGCGAACCCCTATCAGGTAGTCTACGTCTACTAACATGACACGGACCAACAGTTAATCAATTCATGAACTTATAATTAAAAATGGGGAGAAATGCTGCACCCTATACTCGTCCTTTAATTATCAAACAGCTTTGCTATCTACGTTCTAGAAGATCAAAGTGGACAAAGCCAATCGAATATCCGATTACGCACCCAGACGCCACTAACCCAGCTGGAACGATGTCAGTGATCTGCAACGTAGGACCAGGTAAATCTATGCATCGGTCAAAGTTGCCAACATCATTAACACAACAAGATGAACACCAAATTCATAGAAGTAGTTGCTTGAGCGGTAGTAACACATGAAAGAAAGACTGTGTATAAGGATATAATACAAGGAGAATTAGTTCGTATAAACAAAGGTATAAAGCAATTTTAATACCCCAGTTTAAGGAAAGACAAAGTGTGTAAGCACCTACACCATTGTGGTCGATTCTGAAACATGTCACACAGTCTCCAATCATTGGTTACGATGGTCACGCGGAACCGAACCAAGTAGTCTGCATATACCAACACGGCTCAAACCAGACGTTATTGACTTCAAGTACTGATGTCACGTTTCGGTTTGGCCGCCTTTAACTTCCATGCGTCTCCAACACCAGTTAGCATTGCGCTTCGTGGCAATCAGTGTTCAGGCATGCGTAACACGTGACCCAACCACCTCAGTCGATGAAGATTTACAACCTCATCGAATGACTTACCATCATTCTCTAATACCCAGCATCTAACCTCACCATTAATTACCCGGTGATCCCAGCAGACACAAGCAATATTTCTAAGACATCCGTGATCAAATGCTAGTAGCTTACGAGTATCTTCTACTCTTAATGGCCACGTTTCGCTGCCGTAAAGTAGGACAGAACGAACTGCTGCGCAGTATACTTGTCTCTTAATTGATAGACGGATATTTCACCTTCGTCATAGGTGACGTACGTTGGCAAAACCTAAGTGAGCTTTCTGAATCTGTGTAGAGATTTCGTCAGACACCAACGCATTAGGGCTGATCAGACTTTCAAGATAAGTGGAGTTGTCGATACGCTTGACTACTTCACTTCCTATCTATAGTTTAGGTGTTGACACAGGCCGGTCCTGAAGCAACAACTTGCATTTAGAGGGAGAGAAACACATCCCAAGCGTCCTGGCATTGTTGCTCAGTGCTACCGAAAGACTGCATTTTATCAGCGTCTTCACCAAACAGGACTATGCCATCCGCGTATTCTGAGTCGATAAGTTGACCTCGTGGAAAGAGATCAATAGCTGAGAATTCGGTCGACAAGAACGTTATTTGCATCAGTAGGTATATGATGAAGTTGAACAAAAACGGAGATAGTGGACAGCCTGGCCGCATGCCACATGGGTTTGAACCATTTGAGCCCCATCACGGATTCATGCCCAGATCAGTCATGATGAGGCACCCTGCATTTAGAGAGAAGCACATCTAAAATATGCCTACCTTCATGTATTTTGTCAAAGCGTTCGACAAACGGGTCAATGTTACATGGCTATTCTGTGTGACCTAAATGAAGTGAAACAAAATTCGAAATCGCGAACGAATGACTGAGGTAGAACGGTTTTGATTAATAGTTTATCAGGTTAGCTTTATCCGTATGGGATTTGGCACGAGATACTGCAGTTCTAAGTAACCAAACCTCATCACACCATAAAGAGATATCAACATGATGCACGGGAAAGCATCCGCAAAAACTGACAGACAGTTAATGACCTCATGAACTGTTATTATATTGAAAATTGTCCACCCACAGCTTTTTTTCCGACATAACTCTGCATCAACCGTTATTGCACATAACGTTACACAGTGGTTAAGCGTCAGTAACGCATTTCCAAGTCCTTTTGGTTGGTAAGTGTTAATATTCTCGAGCCAAACCAAACTAGTTGTTCATAATGAAAATAATCTTAAACAGCAGTACATTAAGCTGAGTCGGTTTAATCGTCATTCAATACCCTACTTAGAAGTATAACAAACTACCACCGTATTTCCAGATTGATAAATTCACCTTGATCCACTGAAGGTATCTTTACTAAAGTCTTCGATGTACAATATTCGACCACTTAACATAATCTCTGAGTAATTATGTCATTTATATTTGACCCTAAAATAAACCAATATTTGTTTTGTGAATTCTGAACGGTTAAGTGAGGTCAGTTCGTTTCAGTCACATTCAAATAGTATTGGCTTTCACAAACTGGTCAAGGTCTTGATTAAATTCAATCTTTTGTCAGTCTGTTTCTAAGAATATCCCTGGATAAAGCTTACTATGAGAGATTTCTATGTATCAATAATTTTGGATTCCCTTGTGAAAACTTTAAGGGTATTTCAAAACAAAAAACCTCTTATTGTTGTGATAAATTCACACTATAAAATCACAAATAAAATTTTTTACATAGTCTGGAATAAGATCGTGGTAATATACAAAGCTATAAGTCCGAAAAGGCACGAATCACGCTAGAGTTCTGGCTTTCTAGGTGTAGAAACAAACTCCAGGGAAAGACGAGTCAATGCAGCCCTGAATTTTCCACCGACATGTGATACTATACAGAATTATGTATAAACAGGACCTACCAAAACATTCATTTTTGTTAAAATAGTATTCCTCAGCTGCCAGTGGTTGATTACCGTTACCCTTGAGAATGGTACTTTAATCCGGGTAACTTACATATGCAGAAGCAGTCAAAGCTTCAACAGGCGGCGTTATATCTAGCTTGAAGCTTTGAAAGAATATGTAACTTGTTTGGCTACCAGAACGTTCCACAACACAACCATAGCCGTTATCATCTCGAATCTTCGAAAGAATCATATGCCATTTCTACGGAAGATATGAAGAGAACCTAAATTACCTCGTTCGTTCCACCTTGACATTCATAAGTGAAAGTACATTTTATTCCATCCTGTTGTCAAATGTATTGTTTCTTTGTATATGTAAATACCATACCCTTTCAATTGTCGATGAGTACTTTTTACCACCTGGTTGGACAGAAAATTCCTTTTTTATGGACGAACCGTCTCCAAAAGTGCTATCCAAACAGACAGCAGTGAAAACTAAAAGTGTCAACATGTCAAATAATTCATAAATGTGATCATTCAGGTGTACTCAGTAAAAATTTCAAGGTCAATTCAATAGGCAAAACACGGACTGGGGTTCAAATGGTTGTAGACGGAATAGAAGAAGCTTTCGCTCAACAGGCTTCCGTGTCTAGTAGCAGGAGATCACCAAAACCTCCAGGCAGGAACCAAGGTATGCTAACAATAAAAGAGGAAAAAGAATTTGGTGAATCATAGTATGATACTATCCTTAATCCTTAAGAATATATCCTCGGCGCGCTATTTAAAAAGGACAGTGGTATTCTTTCTCGTTGAGTTAATTAACTGTTTTGATCGTAAATTACGCATCAAAACTACTGTTTACACTTTAATTGCATCTACCCCAGTTAAAGTGATATTTTATTGAGTTTTTCGATTTTGCTTCTGTGTATTTATTGCATCGAAGCATACTTGGTCGACTTTTACTTGGTTTATTTAGTTAAGGTTCGAAAATCCTTTTACATATCCTGTTTTTGTCACCGTTCTAGTTGATTTTCAAGATGGCTAGGTCTACTCATAAATGTGGACAACCATGCTGCTTATTTCCCGTGGACGAAGGGATGCAATGTGATGAGTGTAAGAAGTGGTTCCATAAGATGTGCACCCGATTAAGCCCCACTGCATATAAAAGGTGTTCAAAGCCCAACTCTCATTGGCTTTGTAGTTTTTGTTGCTCGAGCAAAACATTGCTTATCCAGGAAGCAATTAGTCTCCTGGTGTTGGCTAATAAGAAGGTTGATGAGGGCTGTACTGATAACATTGGTACGGATGGCGAAGATTGCGTTAGTGTCGTAAGTGCTATCACGGCGCAAGCCAGACATCTACCTGTGCAACCCACAGTTGAACGTTCTCCCCCGAAACGATCAGTGAGTGACACGTCATTAGACGTTGGTGGCCATATTGCTACAGCAGCAACCGGTGACCCAGATAAAACAATTACTGTCCCGAGTTGTTCTAATGTAGACGTTTCGACTGATGGAAAATGGATGACGCGAAAACGCAGAAGAGTAGGAAAGGTAGCTAAAACTAATGACTGTTTACTTGGTAAATCCTTGGTGGACTCTCAGACAAATCCGCCAAAGTCTCATAGTAAAGCTTCGTCTGACATTGTTGTGAGTCATTCGCTTGACTCCCAGGACTCTGTTAAAATAAAAACTAATCGTAAGCTACCAGTAGTTAATATACATGATCTAACGTCACGGTCGAAAGCTGTGAACACAGTTCCAAAAGAAGCTAAACCCCTCCCTAGTTTAATTATTTGGAATCTAGAGGAGTCGAAAGACAACGACCCTGCTAAAAGACACGCACATGACCTACAGTTAGTGGAGTCTGTGGTAAGGAATGTACTACCTGAAGAGGTTTCAGGGGTACATATTACAAAAGTAATACGACTTGGTAAATGGGTTGGAGGCGAGACCCAACCAAGAAGGATCCTGAAGCTGGTTCTCGGGAGTTTCGAAGAAAGAGACATATTATTGAAAAGCGCACTAAAAACTCGTGCCTCAAATATCCGTATTCGACCAGATTGGCCGCTTGAGGATCGAATCAAGTGGAAGAATGCTCTTACGGAGTTGAGGACTCGCAAATTGAATGGCGAAAATAACCTTACCATTAAGGGTTTTCGGGTAGTCAGGTCTTGGAAGCCAATGCTTCCGAGGCCTGTATGGGTAGAACGATTGATTTCCAAAACACCTTAAGTGTGTGCTACACGAACGCTCGTAGTCTTAGAAATAAAACGTCCGAGCTTAGTCTGATGGTGGATGAATTAAGTCCCGATATAATTGTTGTTACAGAAACTTGGTTCACCGTTGATATAGACTGTTCTCCTTTCATTGCTGGTTATATCTGTATCAGAAGTGATAGAGTTTCAAGTCGCAAGGGGGGGGCATAATGTTACACGTTAGGGATCACTTTCGTATACAATCAACCATATCGGAGGCTCATATCAGTGGCACATGTGAGGTAGCATGTTGTAAGATTAAATCTAGAAATGGGTTAGTGACTATAGGGGGAATATACCGTAGTCCGTCTTGTCTGGCTGACGACTTTATCCTAAGACACATCTGTTCTTGAAGTATGGCAGAATGTTGTCTCATCATTGGGGACTTCAACGCACCGCATATCAACTGGATAGAGCTTACAGCTCCAGGTAGCGGTTTCGATAGCGACCTTTTATCTACCGTTATTCAGTGTGCACTTGTACAATGTATCACAAAACCGACACATATTGATTTGCATCATTTTTTTTTTTTTTTTTTTTTTTTTTTTTTTTTTTTTTTTTTTTTTTTTTTTTTTTTTTTTTTCCTTCCTCCACTAGCGAACAGTGATCACGTTGTAATTCACTTTAAGTTTAGGACACATGGTATACAATTCGTATCTGCTCCACCCCGTCCCAATATCTGGCGAGCTAATATTCCGGAAATCAGAAACCGTGCTATCTCGACCGATTGGTCGGTCGACGCGGATGGATTGATCGAAGATGAATGGAATAAGTTTAAGGCTACATTCGAGTCCGTAACGTCGCCGTTTATCCCATGGTCAGCACGTAAGCTATCACATTGCCCTCCATGGATTAATAAGGAAACCCGGAAGCTGTTAAAGCGTAGGAAACATTTCTGGGACTTATTCTTGTTGACAGGTCATGCACCATTTAAGCGTGAGTATCAAAAATACCGTAATATCTGTAAGAAAACCATAGCGAAATCCCGTACCACTTACGAACGACAGTTAGTATATGATAGCCGTACTTGTCCGAAACGATTGTTTTCGTATGTTAAACGGCAAATGAAACGTAGTGATGGTATTCCCCCGTTGCTGTTACACGAAAATTCAGAATTACTAGCTGAATCAGATCGAGCAAAAGCTGAGACTTTTTCAGATTATTTTAGCGAAGTCTTCTCTACGTTTATTGTAACAAATACTTGTCCCACTCACACCGAGATACCAACCATTGAATCCGTACAGGTGACTGAGGAAACTGTCCTTCCGTTGATAACTAACCTCAAACCTGGTAAGATACCGGGCCCTGACGGGTTACATCCACGGTTGCTGTCATCTCTTGCGGACATTATTTCAAAACCGCTTGCGACACTCTTCAACATGTCCCTCTCACTCGCCCAACTCCCTAGAGATTGGAAGGACGCTATAGTTAGTCCTATATTTAAGGACGGTCAGCGACAGATAGTATCTAACTACCGGCCTGTCAGTCTAACTAGCATAGTCGTTAAGTTACTCGAAAAGATAATTCGGGTTAGGTTGCTAAGCCACATAGATTTACACAATCTGTTAGCTCCTGAGCAACACGGATTTCGTAACAAGCGTTCATGCTTGACTAACTTGCTTATTGCGAGGGAGGATTGGACAGCAGCCCTAGATCACGGTCTGTCTGTCGACGTGATATTCATAGATTTTAGCAAAGCGTTTGACAAGGTTTCACACGTAGGTCTTATGCAGAAGCTCACGAGCTTCGGAATAATAGGTACTGTACATGAGTGGATAGGAAATTTCTTATGTGACCGCAGACAGAGAGTTAGGGTCAATGGAACGCTATCCGATTGGAAGCCGGTCAAAAGTGGTGTACCCCAAGGCACCATCTTAGGCCCTCTGCTCTTCCTTCTCTACGTTAATGAGTTACCACTGTTACTTAGGTCGTCGACATTATTGTTTGCAGATGATGTAAAAATCTGGAGAACAATAAAAAGTGCGGCTGATCATGTGGATCTTCAAGCTGATTTAGACGATTTAGTTAGATGGGCTCGAGAGTGGGGCTTAGAAATCAATGCTAGGAAGAGTGTACTAATGCACGTCGGTCACGGTAATAGTTACCGTTACACTATTGAGGGTAAACCTCTTCCATGCGTTCAAGAGCATAAGGACTTAGGAGTAATATTAAGTCATGACTTAAAAACAACTGCGCATTGCAAAGCAGCCGCTGTCAAAGGTTTTCGTGCGTTATGGTCACTTCGCCGAGCGTTCAAATCTTTTGACGAGGAAACGTTTCGAATTTTATACCCCATATATGTAAGACCACATTTAGAGTACTGTATCCAAGCAGCTAGCCCGTGTCTAGTAAAGGATACTAACTCCCTTGAGCGTGTCCAGCGTGTGGGAACGAAATTAGTGAAGGGTCTTTCTAGTCTCCCTTACGATGAGCGCTTAAAACGCCTAAATCTTTTCCCCTTGTCGTATCGTAGGACACGAGGTGACCTTATACTGGCATTTCGTATCTTTAATTATGATTTGGGTGTTAATATGTCTTATCTTTTTGCTCCCTCCAGCACTAATAATCTCCGAGGTCATAGCAAGAAGGTTCATAAACCACGATCTAATAAACTTAAAGTGGGATCCCGTTTTTCTCATCGAGTAGTCAATGATTGGAACGCCTTACCCGAACAAGTGGTATCAGCCCCATCAGTGAATACTTTCAAGGAAAAGCTGGACCTTCACTGGAAAGCAATGTGTCAGGATTAACACAGGTTCATCAACCTACTATCCTTATTACTGAAGACTGAAGTTGCCTCTTAAAGGAATTCAAGTAGTCACATGGATTGGCTCAGCTGGCAGCGAATTCCAGCATTGACAACCCTTAGGAGTAGAAGTTCTGTCTACAGTCCGTTCTGCTATGTTGTGTCTCCAATATCTGGGTGTTACCCCCTAGGTTTGTGTTTGAACTAAGCTTAAGTAGGTTGTTAAGAGGATGTCCAGAAGTGTTAAGGATACCGTAAGCCATTAGAAGGTCACCTCTAAGACTCCTGCACTCTAATGGGTAAAGGTCTAGTGATTAGAGGTGCTCTTCATAAGGTTTGAATTTGAGTCCACAAAATGATTTCGTGACTCAACGTTGGATACACTCCAGAGTGTCCTACTCCTTTTAGAACGAGGGGGGAAATACTATGTTTCCGTACTCTAAATGGGGACGAATAAAACTGTTGAAGATTATGTGGAAAGTTCTTCCGTCAAACTGGCCATAATGAGATCCAATGTTACCAGAGCAAGACTTTCTCAAAAGGCATTTTTGTCACAGTTAGCGTAAGACTTTAAATCGCAGGGCACCAGGACTCCTAAATCTTTTTCGACTTGGGATACTACTAGAGAGGAGTTTCCTAAGTTATAACTGCAGTTTGCAACATGTCGCAGATGGACTACTTTACACTTTGAAGTGTCAAAGTTAAGTCGATTGTCATTTGCCCGACTTCGAAGTCGAGTCAGATCCTCTTGAAGTGCCAGTTTATTCTCCTGGTTGTGTATCTATTTCTAAAATTTCACATCAGCCGCAAAAACTAATAAGTCAGAGGATATCTAATGTGGAGATCGATTATATAAATCAAGAAAAGAAGAGGTCCAAGTACTCAGCCTTGGGGGACCCCACTAGGATATTCCATAGCCTGAGATAGAATGAAATTAACCCTGACCATAGAACGTCGATTTTTTAAATATGAAGAGAGCCAATCAACTAAAGGTGATATGATACCAAATCGTTTGAGCTTATAGATAAGACATACATAGTCGACCCTATCGAAAGGTTTTGAGAAGTCAAGGTAAGTGACGTCAACCTTCACTCTATGATCAAGGATGGTTGTCCATCCGTCCACCGCAGTCAGCAGGTCAGTTATGCAAGAACGATCCTTCCTGAAACCATGCTGTTAGGGTGAGAAGATATTTAAGGACAGTAAATTGTCATGTATACCATCGCATATCAGGGACTGCATGACATAACGTTATCTTAAGTTTTGTAATGACTGTAAACGGCCACACACCCTGCGTAGAAGCACTTTACGTAGGCGATCTGCCTCTAAACCGCAAGAGACTGATAACCTTGACTGGCTCTGGTGTCATAATCAGTATGGAAAGTTCTCAAGGAATCGTAGTAAACCCTTCAATTTTCCGAATTCCGAACCGATCGACACGAAAAACAATTCGGGAAACTTCTAAGCCGGCATGTGTTAACGGCAACCGTGGCCGGCGAGCATAGCCGTCTGTTATACGACACAGATGTGGCGCTACCTCGTCGATACTGACGCAGAATTTAGCGTTCTTCCTGTCACACTCAGGCACACGATAGACCTATTCTATCAACCACTACTCCATAAGTATTTTGTGATATGCCAACCACAACCGAAATTTCCATGTATAACCAGTAACATTACACATCACGTCACAACTACAGGACCGCCTGTATCCTCAAAAGCACACCGACCGGCTCCCGAAAAGCTGAGGTTAGCCAAAAACGAATTCGACCACATGATAGACTTAGGTATCATAAGACCGTCAAACAGCCCACGGGTATCTCTGCCGCACATGGTCCCCAAAAAGGACAGCAAAGATTGGCGTCCAATTGGTGACTATCGGCGATTGAATGCGAAAACCATTCTCGATCGTTACCCATTGCCTCACATTCACGATTTGACAACCACCTTGAAAGGTACAACTGTCTTTTCGAAAATCGACTTGGTTAAAGAGTATAACCAAATCCCTATGGCAACTGACTATATTCCGAAAACAGCTATCATAACTCCCTTCGGACTCCACGAATTTTTGCGAGTGCCTTTCGGTCTAAGAAACGCTGCACAAACCTTCCAACGGTTCATAGACGACGTTTTTTGAGGTCTGAACTTCGTACACACGTATGTTTACGACTGTCTAATAGCAAGTCTGGACAGAGAATCGCATCTCCAGTATCTGGATCTTGTTTTCGACCGACTAAAAAAACATGGAATCACTGTAAACATTTTTAACTAACTCATTAGACTTCCTAGGACACACTATAAATGCTCAAGGCACTCGACACCTTAGAACTTAAGTGGTGGCCATTCTGGGTTGCCGAGAACCGACCACCATCAAGCAATTACGCACGTTTAAGGGCCTCGTAAGTTTCTATAGACGATTCATACCGAAATGCGCGTCCCTTATGAAACCACTAACCTACCAACTTCGTGGAAATCCCAAATCCAATAATCTGGACGACGCCGCGCGAAAAGCACTCTCCACAGTTAAGGAACTCATCGCTAAAGCAACAATGCAACAAATATTCAGCAGCACAAACTCATGACCTCTTCATAGATCGATTCTAGAACATTTTAGATTACCCTTCAAATATGTTATTCACTTTAGATCATTGAATTTTCACCCAGTGTAATACATTTATAACTTCAATAAACTTGGGTCATATTATCATTCTGTCCATCAGTTTATCAGCTGAAGTCAGTTTCCAATATAAATCATTTTCAAACATATGATAAGTGGTGTGACAATTTGCAAATAATATTGAGGACGTTGGTTTTCCCCTTGTGTATGTTGAGACCTACTGATGCAGAGACTGACTGTTTTATCTGCATTTTTTTATGTGTATGAGATGGGAGGGCTAGGTCATCTGCCTTCCATGGTACTGACAGTGGTGTAACGCATCTATAGTTTTCACATTTGCTCATATCTCCTTTCTTTTGAATCTTGATGAGGTGTCCTTCTTTCCAGTCCATAGGCACTTGTTCCTCCTCCCAAAATTTTTTGAATAAAATGTAAAACATGTTTGTAGTTACTTCGATGTCTCAGTTCAGTGCTTCAGCTGGTATGTTGTCGGGTCCTGCTGCTTTCCCGTTCTTGATTTGTCTGATGGCCATTCTAATTTCTTCCGTCGTTGGTGGGTTGACATCTATAGGAAGATCTATGTGTGTTGCTTCGATGTCCGGTGGATTCATTGGAGCCGGCCTATTCAGGAGTTCCTCGAAGTATTCTACCCATCTGTTACACTGTTGTTGAATTTCGGTGATTGGCTTGCCTTCTTTGTCTTTGACCGGCCTCTCTGGTTTACTGTATTTCCCTGCTAGTTTCTTCGTCGTATCGTGAAGCTGTTTCATATTTCCTTCTCTAGCAGCTTTTTCTGCCGTCGTTGCTAGTTCTTCCACGTATTTCTTCTTGTCGGCTCTAATGCTCCTTTTGACTTGTTTGTTTGCTTCTATGTATTCAGCTTGTGCTTGGACTTTCTCTGTTCGTGTTCGGCTGTTATTAGTTGCTGTGTTCTTGTTCTTCCTTTCTTTGATCTTGTCCAGTGTTTCTATAGAGATCCATTCCTTATGATGGTGCTTCTTTAGGCCCAGAACCTCTTGACACGTTAAAGTCAATGCTTATTTGGTACCTTTCCAGTTGTCCTCCATAGTAGTTTCTTCTTCCTTCAGTAGATCTTGTAAAGCTTGAAACCTGTTGTTGAGAGCTATCTTGAATTCATTGAGTCTGTCAGTATCTCGAAGGAAGGCTGTGTTGAACCTTTGTGGTGCTGTTTGTCCACTTGTCCAGTTCTTTTTTAGCTTCAGTTTTAAATTGGCTACAACTAGGTGGTGATCTGAAGCTATATCAGCACCTCTCCTGGTTCTCACATCTTCCATTGTCCTTCGGAATTTTTTGTTGATGCAAATATGATCTATCTGGTTCTCTGTAGTGTGGTCCGGTGAGATCCATGTAGCTTTGTGTATACGTTTGTGTGGAAATATTGTGCCTCCTATGACCGATTTGTTGAGTGCACACAGATTTGCGAATCTCTCCCCATTTTCGTTTCTTTCACCCAGTCCATGTCGTCTCATGATATCTTCATATCCGGTGTTGTCTATTCCAACTTTGGCATTTAGATCTCCCATTAGGATGGTAAGGTCCTTTCTTGCGCATTTCTCTATGATTGACTGCAGCCGCTCATAGAATTGATCTTTAATGTCGTCGTTGCTATCATTGGTGGGTGCATAACATTGGATAATATTCATTGTGATCCCCTCCTTCTTTGTTTTGAATGATGCTTTGATGATTCTGTATCCGTGAGATTCCCATCCTACAAGTGCATTTCGTGCTACTTTGGACAGCATTAGAGCAAATCCCTGAGTGTGTGGAACATTTTCCTCTTCATGACCGGAGTATAGTAGCATTTCTCCCGTATTTAGCCTTTGTTGTCCAGCTTGGGTTTCGCTGATTCCCAGTACTGCTAAGTTGTATCTCCCCATTTCCATTGCTATTTGACCGGTCTTCCCGGTCTCCCACATTGTTCGGACGTTCTATGTACCTATAAAAATTTTTGCTCTGGTTGTTAGAAGGGGCGTCGGCCTCGTGGCTTCCGAAGGAGCTCGGCTTTAACCATGAGGTGTCATAATTCTCCTAAATCAAAACTTTCTAACTCCCAGGACAGAGTTTAAATGGTTTGAATTAATTTTTCTGGTTAGTGTTTTTCTAGCGAGTTAGTTTTCTACGGGATGGGGACGCTAATCCCATGCCCAACCCTTCTCTTTTACCCGGACTTGGGACCGGCAGTAACTCTAGGAGAGCTACAGGCGGAGTTCATTTGGACTTTCATTAGGACCTAGCATTTTTGAAACTCCAGTGCAGTTACAGATGGAGCTTTGACGAATATAGTTAATGTGGGTAGCTTGAACTGTCTGAGAGTATCGTTTAACCGTTGCTGTCGTTCGGGTTTGTAACAGCTTAGGTTGATTGTTTAAGAGTTGACCTCAAACAACCAAGCCGACATCAAACCAGCAAAGGGTGTCTGACACAAATACATTTGATCCTCATAATTTTCAGAATTTTCTTCTCCTTAACCGCATATTATTTTCCGTTTTGGGTAGTACTCTTATGCACCTGCGGTTACGTATCTGGTTATAAAAGGCAGTCAGCATAGACTCAAAATCATATATTTTGATCGGGAGTCCAACCTCTGTCAAATTCACAAATGTACATATTTGATTCTAAAACTGTATTTTTTTTGTTTTCATACACAGGATGTCTACACAATGTCTATTTCTTTCCATAATGCCAATCCATTCTGGAAGCCAATCGCTTACGTGGAACTGAACAATTATCAATTATATTTATGTATTTCTATTTTGTACCCTATTATTTTATGCGGGCGGCGGAGCAGTGCTTTAGGTTTGATTGGGTTACATCATTAACTTTGAAGTAGATCCTTTTTTATTTTTTACTTGAGGGCGACTCAAGAGGCTGGTGAGTAAACACCTGATAGCCGGACAGAGCATGGGAAAATCGTACCTCACCAACATGGTGTTGGGTAGCCCATTCGCTGCAATTCCTCAGATATTCTTGTTTCATCTTCTCACACTTTTACTCTTACGAGTATGTAGCAAAACGTCAGCGATAGCTGTAGAAGAAATTGCATGCTACAAAATAAGGTGACAAGCTAGCAAATAAAGAGGAATCCATGGACTGTCATCAATTTCTGACGAAGTTAGTCGTCATTGATTTCAAGTCAAACGCTGGGCGAGTTGATAATTTTCCCTTGGAATGGGAAAACAGAACTGCTGGTTAGCGGCCTATGTTGCTTCACGAGGAGTAACAGGCGTAGGTAAGTAAGTGAGTATATTTTGTTCATTCTTTACTTCTACACTCGCCTGCTGTGTCTTCCAAGATGTCCCATTCTAATGTGAAGTAAAAGAGAGAATAAGTTGGGTCCAAAACCATTTCTCAGTATTCTGTACATCAAAATTAGATCTCCCCTTAGTCTGCGATAGGACAGAGTAAAGAGGTCCAGCTTTTCAAGCCTCTCTTTGTATGATAAACCCCGGAGTTCCGGAATTGCACAGGTTGCTGCCCTCTGTACTTTTTCCAGGATATCCGAGTCACCTTTCAAACAGAGGCTTGCAGCCTGAACGCAGTTCTCAAGCTTAGTTCTCACTAGGGTTGTGTGTACTGTGGTGAACATGGTAGTATCTAACTTAGTAAATGTCCGTTTTAAAGCCCAAAGTGTTCTAAACCTATAAGCTGCGACCTCCCGATAACGGGCCGTCGCTATAAGAAGGTTCGTTGTACAAGATAAACCCTCTCGAAAATCATGTCGTTCTACGTTTAAGAAGTTATTGGTTTCCATAAATGCCATTATTGTCCGTTTGACTATTCTTTCTAGTATTTTAACTACAGCATTGGTGTGACTTACAGGTCTATAGTGCGATGGAAGTTGTCTTGGTCCCGTTTTATGTATTGGAGTGGCGACTGCGTCCTTCCGGTTCATAGGTAACACACCTTGGTCAAGTGACATATTGAAAATCACACTCAGTGGGGCCGCGATATATTGGACAATATGTCTCAAGATTTTAGGGTGTAGTTCATCTGGTCCTGTTGACTTCTCCATGTTTAAGGTGCTAGGAGCCTTAAGCACATTGTCTTGGTCGAAGTCCAAGGTGAGCGGCTGGTCTGTTGACTCCGTATTTGGGTCTGGTTCTTTCTCTAGAGGAGGTTCCTGAGTGTAAACTGCCCCAAAATAGTCAGCCGTAGCCTCTGCTTTTTCCTGATCTTCCTCTATCATTTCAGATTTACTCCCTTCTTTGATTAGGTTGAGAATCCAATGATGCATCCTTGTCTTGTAGTTTATGTACGAGAATATTCTCTTGGGCTGCTTGAGTGCAGATTGTGCCAACTGCATATAGTATTTCCTCCCTCACTCCAAAAAGAATAGGACACTCTGGAGTGTATCCAGCGGCGAGTCGCGAAATCATTTCGAGGACTCAAATTCGAGCCTTATAAAGAGCACCTCCGATCACGAGATTTCTACCCACTAGTGTACAGGAGTCTTGGAGGTGACCTTCTAATGGCTTACAGAACTTTTAACAGTTCTGGACATCGCCTTAAACGCCTACATAAGTTAAGTCCCGACATAAAACTAAAGGGAAACACAGAAAATGTAGACACAACATAGCATAACCGAGAGTATGCACAATATCTACTCCTTGAGAGTTGTCAAGAGCTGGGATTCGCTACTTGATAAGTCCTTGGTGGACTCTCAGAACATTCCGCATTAAAGTCCCCTAGGATTAGACATTGACGACGTTGTGATCAAGTATTGAGACTGCTTAGCAGGACTTCGTTTATCTCACAGCTTGAACTGCGATAGACCAAACCAATCAGCAGCTCTTGTCCCTTGCATTTCAAGCGGCAACTGATTAATTCGGACGTCCCACTCTCATGGGATTCACTGTCGATAATGGCAAATTGGATAGCATTCCTAATGAATAGAGCTGCTCACCGCTCTTTACGCTTTTGTATTCTGTTAGCCCTTACTAACGTAAAACCATCGAAATCAAGTTCTATACTATCTATAGCCTGTGTCAGCCAGGTTTCTGTTACTGCGATTATGTCTGGCTTTGTAGAGTCAATCTGTACACCTAGTTCCGATCGCTTATTAAGTAAGCTTCGTGCATTGGTGTAACAGATCCGAAGCCTGTTTAAGTGCCTTCGTGCTTCACCCAGAGTGGCTTCGGCATCATTCTCTGTCGAAGCCTTACAACCCGAAAATTCACAATTTTTATGTTCTTTTCGCCAGCGTGTAACCTAAGTTGTAGTTCTTTTCCGGCTTCCCGTCATTTTACGCGGTTTGCCAACGGCAAGTCCTTACGGATAAAACTCCTGAAGCCTTTGGTTTATGTCCATTCTGTAAAATGAAGTCGCGTTCGTCCGAAGATTTGAACACTACTTTAAGCAGTCTGGATTGATTGGGCTTCAAGTTCGCTAGACTACCTAGTCTGTACACCTTTAGCGAGGTGACTCCGCGGATATTTTGAATCATGAGTTGATTAAGTAACTGTTTTATCAGCACAATGTCACGCTCAAAACGAGTTTTTGGTTCAGAGCTTTCACTCACTTTGATTCCATGAAAAATGACTGATCTGTCACTGTGATCAGCCTTCGATTTCTCGTCTACTTTTATGGGGACAGGATTCACTTTTATATCACCATACTGTTTCTTCCTTACAACCTGTACCCATTCGTCAACGTTGCTAGGAGAAGCAGCCACAGTTGCGTCGAACGTACTGTGGGATTCCGGAGGGCTGTCGACGATTTAGGAGGTCAGGTTATGTTTTCCGCTAGGAACCGATCAAGCCTTGCGATTGCGGCTTCTAGGCGTTTCCTGCTGGATACCATTTAGAAGGTGGGGGACATAAGAAACTTCTTTTCTTCAGTTTTTGGTCAAGATAGACGTCTTTGAAGATTGTTTTTCCTCCTTTGGTCAGGGTGGATCACCTGTTTTCGAACTCACCTTAGTTTGCTTCACATCAATTTGCGTGTTCAATGTGTCCCTACCACGCTTGCAAAAGCACTTTTTTGCAGCATTTACCAATGGGATGGTCTCGGTGAGCAAGCTGTTTCACACCCGAACGGCACAGTTAACAAAGCCGTGCGCAACCGTTTGAAAACCGCAGGCGTTAAATTCGTGCAAACTTCGTGGTAACAGCCTATGCACTCATCACACTGCATGCCGCTTTCAACGGGATACAGACATCCCGGACATTAACAATTGCTTTTCTTGAACTGTCCAGTAATTAAACAGGGGTCGTTTTGTGTTGTCACCGTTGTAGTTGATTTTCAAGATGGCCAGCTCTGCTCATAAATGTGGACAACTATACTGCTTATTTCCCGTGGAGGAAGGGATGCAATGTGATGAGTGTAAGAAGTGGTTCCATAAGATGTGCACCCGATTAAGCCCCACTACATATGAAAGGTGCTCAAAGCTCAACTCTCATTGGCTTTGTAGTTTTTGTTGCTCGAGCAAAACATTACTCATCCAGGAAGCAATTAGTCTCCTGATGTTGGCTAATAAGAAGGTTGATGTGGGCCGTACTGGTAACTGTTAGGATAGTCGGAAAAATATACCAATAATTATCGTGTTAAGTCCATGGTGTCCTTGAACCTTAA
Source organism: Schistosoma mattheei (assembly GCA_944470405.2). Taxonomy (NCBI): domain Eukaryota; kingdom Metazoa; phylum Platyhelminthes; class Trematoda; order Strigeidida; family Schistosomatidae; genus Schistosoma; species Schistosoma mattheei. Next base: position 91,150,087 of record OX103947.1, on the reverse strand, counting down.
ATGTACATTTCTTATTGGTCGATGTTTATTTCACTTGTTAAATATTTTGTAAATGTTGTTTCCTATTTTATGGTACGATGTGGTATGCTTGATTGGTATATAAAAAAAGTATGTTTGAAATATAATGATTCATAACTCAGAGGCTGTGACTTGCGTTCTTGACTCAACTGGCTGGGACAGACAGCGAAGCGGGACCAATCAGGGCACTAGGTCGTTCATACGTGTTTTCCGTGTCCACTGTCACAGAGGCGATCGATAAATATTTCGTGCCTTGAAGTAACCCTCGTGCTATTGATAGAAGAAACCAGACAAGTAGTGAATAGGTCTTTATTTCGATCTTAGCGCGGTGACAGTGGAGCATGGGATTATCTGTTCAGACAAACAAAGGCTCTCAACATTCAATATAAGATAATAGGGAATATAACGCTTATAAAAAATAAGGAAGTGAATGAATACTTGAACAATACTGTTTCAGCATATGCTTGGTTGTTTGGGGTCACTTCTTAACCAACCAACCTAAGCTGTTACATTAGCTTCCCCCTAGAATCGACTTCCGTAGGAACGTCGGTTCGATTAACCTCACTATCGAAAACGCCTTAGTTCTATTTCTCATCCCAAGGGAAAATTATCAACTCGCTCACTGTTTGATTTACAATCAGTGACGACTGACGCTGTCAACGATAGTCCATGGATGTCTCTTCATTTACTAGCTTGTCATTTTGTTTTGTAGCATGTGATTTCTCCTACAACTATCGCCGATGGTTTGCTGCGTGCTTTCAAGAGAAAGTTTGAGAATGTGGAATAAGAATATCTGAGGAAGTGCCGCGAGCGGGCTACCCAACACCATGTTGGTGAGGTACGATTTTTCCGTGCTCAGACCGGCTATCAGGTGTTTACTCACCTGCCTCTTGAGTCGCCCTCAAGTAAAAAGTAAAGAAGAATCTACTTCAAAGGTAATGGTGAAAATCAAGCAAACCTGAAGAACTGCTCCACTGCCTGCATAAAATAATAAGATACAAAATGGAAATACATAAATGTAATTGATAATTGTTCGGTTCCATGTAAGTGCTTGGTCTCCAGAACGGATTGGTATTCTGGAAGAGAATAGACATAGTGTAGATATCTTGTGCACGAAAAACCATGAAAACAAAAAAATACTCTTTTGTAATGCATATATGTAAAAGGGTGAACTTGCTAGAAGTTGGACTCTTTAACAAAATCGATCAAACGCATGACCTTGAGCCTGTGATGACCGCGTTTTACAACTAGGTGCGTAACCAAGGGTGCATCAGAATACTCCACGAAACGGAAAAGAATATACGGTTAAGAAGCAAAAAAATTGTGTAGAGTATGCGGATCAAGTACAGTTGTGTCAAATACCCTTTTCTTGTTTGATTTAGGTATGCATGATATGTTGAAGCAATATATCGTCAATTCATCCAAGTAACGAATTGGTTTGCACCTCAGAAGTGTGTAAGTCCTATTACTCATTAGTATTATGAGTGATTAATTGGTGTAAGGAAATATTGAAGTCACTTCCTCCGTGGTCTGATGTGGCTTAACGGCTAAGCACGCGGTCTAGCATTCAGGAGGGCAGAGGTTCGAGTGCGTGTGGGGCCTGCGTTTTTGTTCACCAGACCCACCTTCAATACGATGTTTGTTGCCCGTAAGTCGCGCACATATGAGAGAAAAAATGACAAGAGGACAGATTGATATATCAAAGTGCCATATTGGAAAAGTATAAGTTCTTTGTTTACATGAATATTATTACTATAGAAAAAAAACTACAAGTTTAGTAAATTTCCATTTTACGTTATATTTAAACAAAGAATATATATATATATATCAGTTATTGACATAAAATGTCTTTTTTATAACGCTAATGTTAAGTTCCAGGACTTTGTATGGACCACTAATAATAATTGGTTTAACGTTAGCATAGTCGTGATATTCATATTGTCAGTTCAATGTTATGATTACTAAACAGTTCCCTTATAAGTTGTTTAAAATTAGGTATGTGGAATCAATGCGGCTGACATAGTAACCTTACAGTAACGCACTGTACTATATCTTCACGGTTATTGATTCTTAAATGTCAGAAATTAAAAAAAATCTGAATATTGCCAATAAAGATGGGTTATATGATCACACTGAAAAGCATGCTGCAGGGAAACTGGTTAAGTCATTACGTAAGTTTCCTAAACATGAAAAAAAATGATGAGAACTTTAATAAGTACTTGACCATGGTTTAATCCAAAATGTTTTGTCTAGAAAACTACTTATTAATAGTAGTATTAATCGTATCAAGCTACTAAACATATCCTCAACCGAAAACTTTTAGAAGTAGTTCATATGGTATATATGTATAGCCAGTCTACGTGAAAAATGTATATAAATATATAAGAAGTACAGCTAACATAGTTAATTAACCAGAAAAAGAAATTATAAAACTCGCCTGGGTTGCTTTTTGAATTCGTTGTATTTGCCAGTGTTAGTTGTATGAGTTTGATTAAAATCCTCAGCCATCGTTTCGGAATACCTAGCTTATGTGTCCAGTATTTTAAAAAAAATATTTAACATAACACGTATATATCAAAGGTAAAAGGTCTGGGGAGTTGTAGGTGAGGCGGAATGAGGAAAAAAATTTTTTTAAGTAAATGCAGGGTCTGATTAGCTACGTGATTAGATTTTATCCTGCAGCCGAAACTGTCAACATCCTTGACTGACTGATCGGATGTGCCCAGCGAACCGTTTTAGTCATTTGTAAAGATTTATCATCTTTACATTTCGATTCCGTAATGGATTTGTCAGTTAAACGATCTAACAACACGTATGGTGGTTCATGATCTAGATAAGCCGGCTTTAGCCTATCAATACTTACTGTGTCGATGTTTCCATGTTTTTCTATCACGAAATATTTAGATTTTCTTGAGACAACTTTGAAAGGACCTTCAAATGGAGGACTGAGTGGTGCTTTTATTTTGTCACATCTTATCCAGACGTGCGTGCAATTGCTTAGGTCTTTAGGTATATATACGGCGCGCGATTGTTCACGAGTATTAATCGGCTTAATTTTAGACATGTGGTCCCGTAGTTGATCTACATAATTTTCTAAATTAAGTTTTTGACTGTTAGTATTAGGGTTAATAAATTCACCTGGTAGTCTCAGAGTTGTTCCGAAAACCAGTTCCGCAGCTGAACACTGTGCGTCAGTTTTGACAGATGTTCGTATTCCCAACATAACTAACGGTAGGAATTCTGTCCACTGATTGGGGTTTGAGTGAGATATAAGGGCGGTTTTTAGCTGACGGTGAAAACGTTCTACCATCCCATTAGCCTGAGGATGATATGCAGTGCAGCGTATCCTATTGGAGCCTAGAAGTTTAGCCAAGTTATTAAATAGTTCGGATTCGAATTGCGCTCCTCTATCCGTCGTTATTGTTATGGGTGTACCAAAAATGGTTACCCAGTTCTGCATGAAAACTTTGGCTACTGTTTCCGCTGTGATGTCCGCTATCGGGATGGCTATAGGGAATCTGGTAAATCGATCTATGCATGTAAAAAGATAATTAAAACCGTTTGAACGTGGTAAAGGACCTACCAAGTCGATATGCACATGGGCAAAACGTGCATCTGGTTGCGAGAAAACACCTATGGGTGAATTTGTGTGACGATTAATCTTTGATTGTTGACATGCTGAACACTCTCTAACCCATTTGTGTACATCCTTCTGTAAATTCGGCCATATATATCTGGCATTGATTAGTTTTGTTGAAGCTTTCGCGCCAGGATGAGACAAAGAATGAAAGTTATTATATATCAACTTTCGCATATTTTTGGGAACGAAAGGTCGCGGCATTGCCTTGGTCGTGTCACAATAAATTAGAATACCATCGATAGGTGATGGGAATTGTTTTAAATTAAGACTTGAATTGTTTGTTTTAAGTAGGTTTTGTAATTCTAGGTCCTGCTCTTGTTCGTGTCTTAACGTCTCGAAGTTTACTGTAGACTGCTGTAGCACGTTCATTTCTAGTCTGGATAAAGCATCTGCCGCCTGATTGTCCTGACCTTTGACATGTCGGATATCGCTTGTGAACTGTGATATATAGTCAAGGTGTCGGACTTCTCGAGGTGAGTATTTATCGGCTCTCGCTTTTAATGCATTCGTCAGAGGTTTGTGATCCGTAAAGACTATAAATTCCCTACCTTCTAACATGTGTCGGAAGTGTTTAATGGTCAGGTAGATTGCAAGAAGTTCTCGCCCGAAGGTAGAATACCTTGTTTCGGCTGGAGCGAGTCTTTTCGAGAAGAAAGCAATTGGTTTCCAGGCGTTTTTAACCAGTTGGTTAAGGGTACCGCCTACTGCTTTATCTGAAGCATCCACCATCAAAGCAAGTGGGGAAAGAGAATTCGGATATATCAACGTAGTTGCTTGAGCCAGTTTATCTTTAAGCTGTTTAATAGCTTCGATGGCGTCAGAAGACAGTTTGAATTCTTTTGGTTTTCCTTTAAGTGAATCTGTCAAAGGTTGCATTAATTGTGCACAACCTGGTATGAATCTGCGATAAAAGTTAATTAGGCCTAGAAAACTTCTCAGTTGTGTTAGAGAACTAGGTACGGGGTATTGTTTGATGGTATCCACTTCTTTTTTGATAGGTTTAATCCCTTCTGGGCTTATTGTGTGACCGAGAAATTCTAAAGTTTGAACACCGAAAACACACTTACTTTGATGTATGTTTATTCCATGTTCATCCAGTCTTTTCAACACTGCTTGTACATGCTGTTCGTGTGATTGCAAATCGGGGCTGGCAATTAACAAGTCGTCTATATACCCCTGCGCAAATGGCATATCTCGAAGTAGGTTATCTATGAATCTTTGAAATGTCTGTGCCGCATTTCTCAGGCCGAATGGCATGCGTACAAACTCGAATAAGCCAAAGGGTGTAGTAATAGCTGTCTTGGGAATATCTTCATCAGCCACCGGGATATTGTGATATGCCCTGACTAAGTCAATTTTAGTGAATATGTTCATACCCTGTAAACCGTTGGTGAAATCTTGGATATGAGGTATTGGGTACCTATCTGGTACGGTTTGACGGTTTAGGGCTCTGTAATCCCCGCACGGTCGCCAGTCACCTTCATTCTTCTTTGGGACCATATGCAAAGGGGATGCCCATTGACTATCAGAGGGACGGATAATACCCAATTGTAGCATATAATCAAACTCGGCCCTAGCGATTTTGAGCTTATCTGGTGCTAGTCTCCTGGGTTTTGCAAACACCGGTGCACCTTCGGTTTTGATAGTGTGACTTACTTTTAGTTTGTCTTTAGAAGGCTGTGGGTTTGGTTTAGTTAAGTTTGGAAATTCCGCGAGTATATCTTGGAATTTCGCTGTTGTTACTGGGGAGTTTGAATCAAGTTAAGAGAGCTGATGTGACTTTCTTTGCCTTTTGTGTAATACGAAGTTTCTTTTAGTGTTAATCGCCGTTTCTTGGTGTCAACTAGAAATTCGTATCTCTCTAGAAAGTCCATCCCCAGTATTGCCAGATCTAAGTCGGCTACCGTGAAAACCCAAGGGAATTGCCTCCTGAACCCCAAATCTAGGGTTAAAGTTTTCTGCCCAAATGTCGCAATTTTAGTTTTATTTGCAGCTTGAAGTGTAATTGGTGATGTTTCTCGACTAATCTCAGTTTTATTTTGAGGGATGATGCTAAGAGCAGCGCCAGTATCCACCAAGAAATTCAAGCCAGAGTTTCTGTCTCTAACATAAAACAAGCGACTGTTTAGGCGCCCCTCCTCAGTCGTCGCGACCTGGGGAGGGGTTACTCGTTTCCCGCTGTCTTAGAATTATGCTTAGGCCAGGCGCATGGTTGCATGCACTTGGTTGAGTTGACACCAAACTTCCAGTGGTACCAACAAAACTGCCCAGATTGTCTGGACATTTGTGACCTGTTTTGTGACTTGGATCGTGGTCGTTGTGGTGACCTGCTCCTGTTTCTATGACCCATTTGCATTCTGGTGACAGCCTCAGTGAGACTCTTAACACTCGCAATGAGTCCTTCTATTACGGGGTCTTTTGCTGATTCTACTTTTTGTGTGTGATTTATTGTGCCTGATCCAGTTGGAGGACCTCTTTCCATTATTCTGTCGGCTATACGCGCTAAATGAGATAATGAGGTTTCAGGATCTTGTGCATCCAAACAGTGTTGGACGTAGCATGGGAGAGCTTGTATCCATCCTTGTTTTAGGACTGCTTCACCCACTGTGTTATCACCCACTAAGACTTGGAGGTGACGTAAAAACTGTGACGGCGACCGATCACCTAGTGTTTCACCTTGAAAAAGTCTTTGGATTCTTTGACTATCTGATAATGATAAACGGTTCATTATCTCTCGTCTTAAGATGGTGTATGGTTGTGGTGATGGTGGACTTAAAATCAAGTCACGGACTTCTTTGGCGACTGAAGGAGGAAGGATAGAACACAAGTCTCTATAGCGAATCCCTTCAGATTTGATATTGTGTCTCGTGAAATAATGCTCTAGTTGAGCAAACCACAACTCAGGATCACTACGATCAAATTCTGGAAGTCGGGATTTCGTAGTCATAACAGTGTCTATCTCCACTGGTGACAAATCCTCCAGATTATGGGTTTCTATTGAGTCTGACATGAGGTATGTGACAAATATAGCAATAAAGTTAGCACGAAAAATGGTTACTATAACACGAATAACTTAAGATAATACGGAATAAACTAGTTATATACTCAAATTAGTTTACGGATAATCAGGTCTACTTTTACGATTAAGTAAAAAAAATGTTAATAACAGAAATGAGGTTAAATTTGTGTTCAAAAAGGGCTCACCAATTTCGTGCCTTAAGTAACCCTCGTGCTATTGATAGAAGAAACCAGACAAGTAGTGAATAGGTCTTTATTTCGATCTTAGCGCGGTGACAGTGGAGCATGGGATTATCTGTTCAGACAAACAAAGGCTCTCAACATTCAATATAAGATAATAGGGAATATAACGCTTATAAAAAATAAGGAAGTGAATGAATACTTGAACAATACTGTTTCAGCATATGCTTGGTTGTTTGGGGTCACTTCTTAACCAACCAACCTAAGCTGTTACAAATACGCTGCTTATCAAAACCTGCAAGTCACACACGTTACAACAGTAACATTGGTACTGATGGTGAAGATTGCGTAAGTGTCGTAAGTGCTGTCACGGCGCAAGCCACACATCTACCTGTACAACCTGCGGTTAAACGTTCTCCCCCGAAACGATCAGTGAGTGACCTCTCATTAGACGTTGCGGCCATGTTGCTACAGCTGCGACTAGTGATCCAGATAAGACAATTACTGTCCCGAGTGGTTCTAATGTAAATGTTTCGACTGATGGAAAACGGATGACTCGGAAATGCAGAAGAGTAGGAAAGACATCTAAAACTAATGACTGTTTACCTGGTAAGTCCTTGGTGGACTCTCAGACCACTCCGCCAAAGTCCCAACGTATAGCCTCGTCAAGCGCTGTTGTGAGTCACTCGCCCGACTCCCACGACTCTGCTACAATAAAAACTGATCGTAAGATACCAGTAGTTAATATACATGATCTAACGTCACGGTCGAAAGCTGTGAACACAGTTCCAAAAGAAGCTAAACCCCTCCCTAGTTTAATTATTTGGAATCTAGAGGAGTCGAAAGACAACGACCCTGCTAAAAGACACGCACATGACCTACAGTTAGTGGAGTCTGTGGTAAGGAATGTACTACCTGAAGAGGTTTCAGGGGTACATATTACAAAAGTAATACGACTTGGTAAATGGGTTGGAGGCGAGACCCAACCAAGAAGGATCCTGAAGCTGGTTCTCGGGAGTTTCGAAGAAAGAGACATATTATTGAAAAGCGCACTAAAAACTCGTGCCTCAAATATCCGTATTCGACCAGATTGGCCGCTTGAGGATCGAATCAAGTGGAAGAATGCTCTTACGGAGTTGAGGACTCGCAAATTGAATGGCGAAAATAACCTTACCATTAAGGGTTTTCGGGTAGTCAGGTCTTGGAAGCCAATGCTTCCGAGGCCTGTATGGGTAGAACGATTGATTTCCAAAACACCTTAAGTGTGTGCTACACGAACGCTCGTAGTCTTAGAAATAAAACGTCCGAGCTTAGTCTGATGGTGGATGAATTAAGTCCCGATATAATTGTTGTTACAGAAACTTGGTTCACCGTAGATATAGAACGTTCTCCCATCATGGCAGGCTATATCTTTATTAGAAGTGATAGAGTTTTAAGTTGCAAGGCGGGGGGCATAATGTTACACGTTAGGGATCACTTTCGTATACAATCAACCATATCGGAGGCTCATATCAGTGGCACATGTGAGGTAGCATGTTGTAAGATTAAATCTAGAAATGGGTTAGTGACTATAGGGGGAATATACCGTAGTCCGTCTTGTCTGGCTGACGACTTTATCCTAAGACACATCTGTTCTTGAAGTATGGCAGAATGTTGTCTCATCATTGGGGACTTCAACGCACCGCATATCAACTGGATAGAGCTTACAGCTCCAGGTAGTGGTTTCGATAGCAGCCTTTTATCTACCGTTACTCACTGTGCACTTGTGCAATGTATCACAAAACCGACACATATAGATTTGCAACATGATCTGTCACTGCTGGACCTCGTTCTCACCCACCACTCTGAGGATGTCTTTGATATCCAGCACCTTCCCCCACTAGTGAACAGTGATCACGTTGTAATTCACTTTAAGTTTAGGACACATGGTATACGATTTGTATCTGCTCCATCCCGTCCCAATATCCGGCGAGCCAATATTCCCGCAATCAGAAACTGTGCTATCTTTACTGATTGGTCGGTCGGCGCGGATGGATCGATCGGAGATGAATGGAATAAGTTTAAGGCAACATTCGAGTCCGTAACGTCGCCGTTTATCCCATGGTCAGTACGTAAGCTATCACATTGCCCACCATGGATTAATAAGGAAACCCGGAAGCTGTTATAGCGTAGGAAACATTTCTGGGACTTATTCTTGTTGACAGGTCATGCGTCATTTAAGCGTGAGTACCAAAATTCCGGAATATTTGTAAGAAAACCATAGCAAAATCCCGTGCTACTTACGAACGACAGTTGGTATATGATAGCCGTACTTGTCCGAAATGATTGTTTTCGCATGTTAAACGGCGAGCGAAACGTAGTGATGGTATTCCCCTTACTGTTACACGAAAATTCAAATTTACTAGCTGAATCAGATCGGGCAAAAGCTGAGACTTTTCAAACTATTTTAGCGAAGTCTTCTCTACGTTTATTGTAACAAATACTTGTCCCACTCACACCGAGATACCAACCATTGAATCCGTACAGGTGACTGAGGAAACTGTCCTTCCGTTGATAACTAACCTCAAACCTTGTAAGATACCGGGCCCTGACGGGTTACATCCACGGCTGCTGTCATCACCTGCAATTCGTTGACGTCTGGAGTTTCGTTTCTCGCACGGAATGGTGAATTACTGGAATTCTCTACCGGAATACGCAATATGAGCATCTTCTGTTGATATATTAAAAACGAGATTTGACTTCCACGGTATTACAAACTGTAAGGATTAATGTAAGTCGATAGACCTCTTATCCTAATTACTGACGACTGATTTGACCGCTTTTGCAAAGCTTACGAATTGTCGAGTTGACGCGCCAATATCGATAGTGTATCCCATGAAAGTGGGACGTGTGAATTAGTTAGTCTTCGTTTAAAATGCAAGGGACAAGAGCTGGTGTGGTCTATCGCAGTCCAAGCTGTGAGGCAAATGAGATCCTGTTAAGCAGTCTCAATACTTGGTCCCAAAGTGGTCGATGTCTAATCCTAGGGGACTTCAATGCACCTATGATAGACTGGGAAAATCTGCGAACTGAATCGTCAGAAAATTCCTTCGAGCAGGAACTAGTTGATGCGGTTATCACATGTGCCCTAGTGCAACATGTGAAAGAAGCGACTAGGTACGACCCGGACACTGAATCATCCTTATTAGATCTTATACTGACTCACTATGAGGATGATGTTGTGAACCTCCATCATATGCCACCCCTAGGTAAAAGTGACCACGCAGTTTTAACTTTCGACTTCCATATAACTGCCAGTCACGAGCACGCGTCAATCCTGTCCAGACCCAACGTCTGGAAAGCAAATATACCAGACATCATGCACTCGGCATCGTTAATAGATTGGACAATAGAGCCGGAGTCCTCCATTGAAACGGCCTGGGATGCATTTCGAAATTCATACTTAAAAGTCACCACACCTCACATCCCTTGGTCTATACCAAAGGCGCCGAAAAACTCACCACCATGGCTCAGTAGGGAGGTCCGTATCCTTCTCCGTAAGAAAAGGAAAATGTGGGATAGATTTAGATTACTGGGGACTGATGAGTCAAAATCTCAGTATCAAAAGGCTCGGAATACTGGTGCCCCAACCCTCCGTAAGTCTAGAAAATTGTACGAAGAAAAACTTGTTAAGGACTCCGTAGAATGTCATAAACGCTTGTATTCTTATATAAACGAAAGGACAAAGAGAAGAAATATTCCTGCTGTATGGGGAGACAGTACTGTTTCATCATTAGTGGAAGACGACTTTGGTAAGGCTCAAGTGTTCTCGAACTACTTTAGCAACGTATATACCATAGAAGCGCCCTTCTCGTCAGCTTATACAGATACCCCCATAAATACCCTGGATAGCGTGACTATTAAAGAACTCGATGTCTTTGGTCTGCTAAATAAGCTTGACATAGGTAAATCCACGGGGCCCGACGAAATACATCCTAGGCTACTGAAGGAATTATCTAACTTCGTTGCAAGCCCTTTAAGTACATGCTTTAACCTATCCGTTACGCAGGGTCGTTTACCAAAAGACTGGAAAAACGCCATAGTAAGTCCTGTCTACAAAACAGGTACGAAACACAAACCTGAGAACTACCGCCCCGTTAGCCTAACTAGTGTGGTTGTTGAGATCCTAGAAAAGATTATTCGGAAGGAGTTGTTTGAGTATCTCGATAAAGACCGGATCCTCTCGGGGAAGCAGCACGGCTTCAGAATAGGTTACTCTTGTCTCACTAACTTATTAGTGGCTCATGAAAGCTGGTGCGCTCTTAAGGACCAAAAGCTACCTGTAGACGTCACCTTCATTGATTTCAGTAAAGCTTTTTATAAAGTTCCGCACAACCGGCTGTTATATAAGTTAAGAAAAGTCGGGATTGTAGGCAATTTATTGATGTGGATAAAACACTTCTTAGTTGGGCGTCAACAAAGAGTAAGGGTGAACTCAACGTTATCTAGCTGGGAAACTGTGCTTAGTGGAGTGCCCCAGGGTACAGTTTTGGGGCCAGTGCTATTCCTCTTGTACGTAAATGACCTTCCCTGTCTCCTATCATCATCGGTCTTGCTATATGCTGGCGATGTCAAGATATGGAAAACGATACGATGTAAGAGTGATAGCTTAGAACTTCAAAATGACCTGAAGAAGTTATCTGAATGGTCTCAAACATGGCAGTTGCCGATAAATACTTCCAAGTGTGTTGTGATGCATATCGGTCATCAAGGCACAGATACATACACGATGAATAACACTGAGCTACCTGTCGTCCAGACATATAATGACTTGGGAGTTATCGTTAGCCAAGACTTAAATACTACTGCACACTGCCGTGCAATAGCCGCCAAAGGTTTTAGAACGTTATGGTCAATACGTAGAGCTTTTAGTCATGTCGACGCCAAAACGTTTTTGACTTTGTATACAGTGTTCGTACGTCCCAAACTTGAGTACTGCATACAAGCGGCTAGCCCCTGCTTAAAAAAAGACAGTGAGCTTCTGGAAAAGGTTCAGAGAACGGCAACTAAGCTGATTCCCGGAATAGCGAAGCTTCCGTATGAAGCTCGACTGGCCAAGCTGAACCTTTTCCCGTTGTCATATCGCAGAACTAGAGGCGACTTGATTACAGTCTACAAATTGCTTAGTGATAAATTTGCACCTAACATGCCCTCATTTTTCTTGTCTTCCAAAACAGAGAATTTACGAGGACACTCCAAAAAAGTTCATAAGCCGAGAACAAATTACTTGCCAGCTGACTATCGACTTTCCCATCTAATCATCAATGAGTGGAATTCACTACCTCAGCACGTGGTTGAGGCTCCATCCGTCGACTCTTTCAAAAGAAAGTTGGATCAACTGAGAGACCACCATTGCCAGGACTAACATAGGCCATCGAGCCTCCTGTCCTTCCCAAACTGAAACTGGAACTGATTTAACCATGATTTGACCTTCAAGTGCTCGGCAACATTTGTCAGTGGTCAGTGCCTTTGAATATTTGCCGATTCCGTTCCAGTGTATTTTCTGCTCATTTGTGTTTACTTTCCTATTGATGTAGACTTGTTACATGAACTGATGTGTTATCGGTGAATAGCGGTTTGAAGGACATTTCGTGTAAATGGCTACTAGTCTGCTGAAGTCTCTAGTGGATACAGCAAACAGGGATTATCCTTCAACCTTAAAGTTTTGCATGTGTTGTTCTGCCGCTTTCCTTTCAGAAACTAGTGAGTTGCTTTTGCGTAACTGTGATTGTTTAGTCACCTACCCACTCGATATACTTAAAACTCGCATTCAGGTTTATGGAGAACTACAGAACTCATCATACCCTGGCGTTATTAACATTTGTTCTTCTGTCATAAGAAATGAAGGTCTGTTTGAACTTTGGCAAGGGTTATCTCCAGCACTCTTCAGACACATAAGTAAGTGTTTAAAGTAAACTGCGTTGCCAGTGTGTTAGGTATCATACATACAATATATATATATATATATATATCTTCTATGCGTTCAAGAGCATAAAGACTTAGGAGTAGTATTAAGTCATGATTTAGAAACAACTACGCATTGCAAAGCAGCCGCTGTCAAAGGTTGTCGTGCGTTATGGTCACTTCGCCGAGCGTTCAAATCTTTTGACGAAGAAACGTTTCGAATTTTATATCCCATATATGTAAGACCACATTTAGAGTACTGTAACCAAGCAGCTAGCCCGTGTCTGGTAAAGGATACTTACTCACTTGGGCGTGTCCAGCGTGTGGGAACAAAATTAGTGAAGGGTCTCTCTAAACTCTCTTACGATGAGCGTTCAAAACGCCTAAACCTTTTTCCCTTGTCGTATCGTATACTAGCATTTCGTATCTTTAGTTTCAGTTTCAGTTTGGGAAGGACAGGAGGCTCGATGGCCTATGTTAGTCCTGGCAATGGTGGTCTCTCAGTTGATCCAACTTTCTTTTGAAAGAGTCGACGGATGGAGCCTCAACCACGTGCTGAGGTAGTGAATTCCACTCATTGATGATTAGATGGGAAAGTCGATAGTCAGCTGGCAAGTAATTTGTTCTCGGCTTATGAACTTTTTTGGAGTGTCCTCGTAAATTCTCTGTTTTGGAAGACAAGAAAAATGAGGGCATGTTAGGTGCAAATTTATCACTAAGCAATTTGTAGACTGTAATCAAGTCGCCTCTAGTTCTGCGATATGACAACGGGAAAAGGTTCAGCTTGGCCAGTCGAGCTTCATACGGAAGCTTCGCTATTCCGGGAATCAGCTTAGTTGCCGTTCTCTGAACCTTTTCCAGAAGCTCACTGTCTTTTTTTAAGCAGGGGCTAGCCGCTTGTATGCAGTACTCAAGTTTGGGACGTACGAACACTGTATACAAAGTCAAAAACGTTTTGGCGTCGACATGACTAAAAGCTCTACGTATTGACCATAACGTTCTAAAACCTTTGGCGGCTATTGCACGGCAGTGTGCAGTAGTATTTAAGTCTTGGCTAACGATAACTCCCAAGTCATTATATGTCTGGACGACAGGTAGCTCAGTGTTATTCATCGTGTATGTATCTGTGCCTTGATGACCGATATGCATCACAACACACTTGGAAGTATTTATCGGCAACTGCCATGTTTGAGACCATTCAGATAACTTCTTCAGGTCATTTTGAAGTTCTAAGCTATCACTCTTACATCGTATCGTTTTCCATATCTTGACATCGCCAGCATATAGCAAGACCGATGATAATAGGAGACCAGGAAGATGTTAATATGTCTTATCTTTTTGCTCCCTCCAGCACTAATAATCTCTGAGGCCATAGCAAGAAGGTTCATAAACCGCGATTTAATAAAGTGGGGTTTCGTCTTTCTCATCGGGTAGTCAATGATTGGAACGCCTTACCCGAACAACTGGTATCAGCCCCATCAGTAAATACTTTCAAGGAGAAGCTAGACCTTCACTGGAAAGCAATGTGTCAGGAATAATACAGGTTCACCAACCTACTATCCTTATTACTGAAGACTGACTGAAGACAGAATTTGTGTAGTAAGGACAGATGGCCTACGGCCTATGTTATTCCTTTTTTTTAGTATGCTTCTGTGAGTGTCAAGTATTTTCTTAAATGAGCCAATTGAAGTTGCGGACACCACTGCTTCGGGTAACAGGTTCCAAGTATTGATGACTCGGTGTGAAAAACTGTATGCTACAGATGTTTTGTTCATTCTTTACTTTTAGACTCGCCTGTTGTGTCTTCCGAGATGTCCCGATCTAGTGTGAAGTGAAAGAGAGGATAATTCAGGTCCAAAACCATTTCTTATTACCCTATACACAAAATTATGGTCACCTCTTAATCTGAGTTATGAGAGATTAAAGAAGTCTAGCTTTGGAAGCCGTACTTTATGTGGCAAAGCCTTGAGTTCTGGAATTGCTTGTATCCTGAATTCAGTTTTTAGGCTTGTATCTCGCTAAGGTTGTGTATTCTGCAGTGAACATAGTAGTATCTATTTTGGTGAATGTCCATCTTAAGGCACACATGGTTTTAAACCCCTTAACTGTGACTTCGCGGCAGTGGGCAGTGGTCTTAAGATGATGACTCACTGTCCCGAAGATCCTTGTGAAACCGAACCAACTGGGTACAGGCACTTTGCCTCGTTGATAGGCATAAGCCACTCTTTAGACCAGTCAATCACAATATTTAAATCTGCCTCGAGGACGCATGCATCTGCGTCTCCGGTCATTTCTCGCCAGACTTTTACATCATCAGCGTATAGTAACGTTGGGGACAACTATACTTGGGAGTTCATTTACATTCAGTATGAAAAGTAAAGATGACCTACCTCCGCGTCTTTTTAAAGATGGTGGTGACTTTCTGGTTAAGGAAATGACTACACTGCTTACAAAGGTTTGGGAGCTAGAGAGTGTTCCAACATCATGGATTGAGTTAATAGTTCTCCCTATCTTTAAAAAAGGTCCATATCGTTTCCGTAACAACTATTAAGGAATAAGTCTACTTCCGATTGCGCCCAAACTATTGGCTTCTGTCGTACTTCGTAGGCTGTTCAAAACCCGAGAAAGATCGACTCGCGAGGAGCGGGCTGGTTTTCGTTGTGGTCGAGGACGTATTGATCGTATCTTCACCCTCTGCCATATGTTTTTAGGCTTGTATCTCGCTAAGGTTGTGTATTCTGCAGTGAACATAGTAGTATCTATTTTGGTGAATGTCCATCTTAAGGCACACATGGTTTTAAACCCCTTAACTGTGCCTATCGTGATGAAGCAACCGAGCTATACTGGCTGGAACAACCGTTCCTCAAGGTCCTACCATGTCAGACAGGTCGGTTGAAGAGCGGTAAGACTAAAAGCAACAAACCCAAGGTCCGAAGGCGAAGTCGTACTGCTGACTGTACAGAGGTGTGACAGCAGTAAGGTGTTTCCTTCAGACAACCAGCATGACAGCGATGCTGCCTTCCCACAAGGAGGGGTGGGGTTAGAAAAGGTCGACCCTAAAAATGCACACCTCGCCTTATCCCACGGATATCCGTCTCCGGCGGTAAGGTCTCAATAAGTACGGAGCTAACACAAAAATTACCCATAACAAGGTCGTGTGTGACCGACCTCAAGCAGTTGTCCCTTGGGCACTGCGGTCACGCTCTCAGTTCACTAAGACCACCTTTAATCCAATTTCCTTTTCAGGTACCTCCAGAACAACCCTTCCACGGTGTGGGCAACCGGGAAGTGATAACCGCCCTCATACTTCTAACAGCACTCAAGTCCACTGTATTCATAATCAACCTCCTTCTTCAATTCCTATTATTCCTCCTACATCGACTTTCAACTCTGTATTTCCTCTCTCGGCTTCCACCTCAAGTGTCACCGTAGCCAACGATTCTAGTGCGCAAAACACTGTCCCAGGTCTACTGAAACCTCGCTCCAAACTACACATTGGAGCCTTCAACGTACGCACCCTATGTCAAATCGGTCAGCAGGCTTCCTTGGCTAAAACCCTAGAGTCTCTTTCCATTGATGTATGCTGTGTCTCCGAAACACGCATACAGGATTCCAGTGTGGTCATTCACTTGACCTCACCTCGGCAAGACGGAGAGCCAACGAGATACACCCTTCGTGTGTCCGGTGACCCGATGGCAAGTTCTCGTGGACTGGCAGGTGTAGGCATAGCACTAAGCATAAGGGCCGAACAAGCACTGCTAGAGTGGATCCCCGTCAACAGTCGTCTATGTGCTGTTCGGCTGAACGGCTACGTAAGAACTCGGAAGGATAGGGACACACGTCGTTGCCTTTTTGTCGTTTCTGCCTACGCTCCCACTGACTGCAGCTCAGATGAAGTGAAAGATGAATTTTACAGAAAGCTATCCGAACTTCTTCAGAAAGCTAAACGCTCAGACATAGTACTCGTAGCAGGTGATTTTAATGCTCAGATAGGCAGTTTAAACCAAACAGAAAGGCATTTAGGTGGATATTTTAGTATTCCGACACAGCGAACAGATAATGGTGATCGTCTGCTGCAGCTATGCTCAGACAATCGTTTATTTTTAGCAAACACAAATTTTAAGCATAAGGAGAGACATCGTCTAACATGGCGACCCCCTACACCAAACCAACGATGGACTCAAATAGACCATATTGCCATCAGTCATCGTTGGAGAGGGTCGGTAGAAGATTGTCGTTCATTCTGGAGCACCTGCTTGGACTCCGACCATGCCCTAATACGGGCACGCATCTGCTTGCGCCTCAATGGACGCAAAAAAGCCACATTAAAAAGACCCATTAGAACTGAGTTGAGTAACGAGAAAACCAAAAGTAGGTTCCAGGAACAACTGAGGTCACACTTAGTTAGTTGTGAAGACGAGGCTGACCCAGATGTTGCTTGGAAGGACATACAAGCAGCTGTGGAAACAGCAGTGACATCTGTTAGTGACTTAAACCACAGAGTTACAAGGAACCAGTGGATTTCTTCAAGGTCTGTCACACTGATGGATTCTCGCAAACTCGTCCCATCAGGTTCTGAACATGATGAAGAGCGTAAACAAATCAGATCTAGGTTAAGAAAAAGTCTAAGGAACGACCGTGAGCAGTGGTGGGTAACGAAAGCAAAAGAGATGGAAAAGGCGGCGACTATAGGGAACACAAGACAGCTTTACAGACTAATAAAAGAAACTGGAATTAATAAGTCAAGTGTAAGTGAGATTATTTCGGAAAAAGATGATACTCTCATCTGCTCCCAGTCCAGACGTTTAGAACGATGGGCGGAACATTTTAGAGAACAGTTCAGCTGGCCTTCAGCTACTCTACAACTACCCTCCATTCCCAGACAAAGTGAATGGAACATTGAAGTAGGTCCCCCAACTCTTGCTGAAGTTGAGAAGGCTATAGTTAATCTGAAACGAGGAAGGGCAGCTGGTCCAGATGGATTGGCTCCAGAAGTCTTTAAGGATGGTGGTCCAATTTTAGCGATTAGGTTGACTAATATTTTAGCTAAGATCTGGGAGTTAGACGTTATCCCATCTGACTGGTCGCAATCACTTATCGTCCCAATATATAAGAAAGGGTCAAAATCATCCTGTGACAACCACAGAGGGATTAGTTTAACAAACATAGTATCTAAAATACTGGCCTCGATAATTATCAAACGCCTAACTAAGACTCGTGAACTACAAACACGAGAGAACCAAGCTGGCTTTAGACCTGGTCGTGGCTGCATCGACCACATATTCACCATTCGTCAGGTTCTAGAACACAGGCATACTTATCGGCGTCCGACGATGGTGGTCTTTCTTGACTTAAAAGCAGCATTTGACTCTGTAGACCGCGAGACTCTGTGGCAGTGTCTGTCATTGAAAGGCGTACCTCAGAAGTACATAAACCTTGTGAAGGCTCTTTACTCGAACACTACTAGTCGAGTCAGGGCTTATGGCGAACTGTCATCTACCTTTACAACCTCAAGTGGTGTCCGTCAAGGCTGCCCACTTTCTCCATTTTTGTTTAACTTCATCATAGACCTATTGATGGAAATAACACTCTCGTCGACTGAATTCTCGGGTATTGATCTCCTTCCAGGAGGTCCACTTATCGACTTAGAATATGCAGATGACATAGTCCTGTTTGGTGAAGACGCTGACAAAATGCAGAGTCTTCTGGTAGCACTAAGCAACAATGCCAGAATGTTTGGGATGCGCTTCTCTCCCTCTAAATGCAAGTTGTTGCTTCAGGACTGGTCTGCGTCAACACCTGAACTAAGGATAGGGAGTGAAGTAGTCGAACGTGTTGACAACTTCACTTATCTTGGAAGTCTGATCAGCCCTAATGGGTTGGTGTCTGACGAAATCTCAGCACGGATTCGTAAAGCTCGTTTGGCTTTTGCCAACTTACGTCACCTTTGGCGGAGGCGAGATATCCGTCTATCAATAAAAGGACGAGTATACTGCGCGGCTGTCCGTTCTGTTTTAATTTACGGCAGCGAAACATGGCCCTTAAGAGTAGAAGACACCCGTAAGCTACTAGTATTTGACCACAGATGCCTTAGAAATATTGCTGGCATCTGCTGGGATCACCGGGTAAGTAATAGTGAGGTTAGACGCAGGGTATTAGGGAATGATGGTAAATCAGTTGATGAGGTTATGAATCTTCATCGACTGAGATGGTTGGGCCACGTATTACGTATGCCTGAACACCGATTACCGCGACGTGCAATGCTAACCGGTGTAGGGGATGGTTGGAAGAAAGTTAGGGGCGGCCAAACCAAAACGTGGCATCAGTGCCTGAAGTCACTAACTTCTAGTCTGAGCCATGTTGGTAGATGCAGACTACTTGGTTGGGGTCCGCGTGACTTTCGTAACCAATGGTTGGAGACCCTTGGTGACATGGCTCAGAATCGATCACAATGGCGTCGGTGTATACACTCTCTGTCTTCTCTTAAACTAAGAGATTAAGATCACTTCACATCTTTCTTTCTACGAACTAATTCTTTCTTCCTATACTATATCCTTATTGCAATCTTTCTCCTATATATTACCACCTTTGACCTAACCACTCCTATGAATCCAGTGTTCATCTTGCTGTGCTAATGAGGTATGGCAACCTGGGCCGATGCATACATGTGCCTGGTCCTACGGTGTAGCTGACTGACAGGGCTGCCTTCGATTCGTCAGACAGGACTGTTCTCTGGAATTTTCTGTTGAAGAATGTTGTGCCTGAAAAGTTTATTAACATCTTAAAGGTTCTATGTAAAGTTCTATGTAGAGTGAAGGCTAACAACCACCTCTCTTCATTGTTCCATCTGAGCAGTGGGGTTAGGCAGGGTTGCCCAATCTCACCATTTCTCTTCAGTTTTGCCATCGATGACATTCTGGAAACAGCTCTGATGGGTGTAAGTAATGGCGGTTTGGGTGTGTTGCCTGGAGACTGACAGGATCCTGATCCTGCGCTCACCCTGAGTAGTGAGCAGATAGAAGTAGTCGAGAAGTTCGTGTATCTAGGTAGCTGCATAAGTGCTGGTGGTGGCGTGAGTGATTAGATCAATACACGTATAGTAAAAGCCAGAATGGCTTATGCCAATCTGGGCCATCTTTGGCGCCTTTGTGATGTTAGTCTGGTTGTAAAAGGTCTGATCTATAACGTGTCGGTGAGAGCAGTTCTCCTCTATACTTGTAAAACCTGGACTCTTTGAGTTGAGGATGTTAGACGACTCTCTGTGTTCGATCATCGTTTTCTCCAAAAGATTGCGGCAGTACTTGGAACACCAGCTGATATGATAAAAAAACGAATGATGAATCAACGCGTAACAGCATCGTCGTCAATAAATGGTAGCGGTCTATTATATGCCGGAGTGATTGACTGTTTTCGTAAAACTGTTAAAAACGAGGGATTCTCAGCTTTGTACAAAGGTTTCTTTTTGATATGGGCTCGCATGGTAAGACGTTTTATTTTTATCGAATTTTTCTGATGATTAAAGGAAGTAATTTTCACAGTTACTCAATGTTTCATTTAATGGTTGATAAATACAAATAATATAATAAGATGCACATACTCACGCCTTTCGAGTTGCTATTCATCGTTTTCATGTCTGCTTCCAATTCCCGATGCAGTGTGTTGTTTGGCCTTCATTTTCTCCATTTCCCTTCAGGATTGGAAGTTGGCACTTGCCTCATGTTGCAACTTGATGATTTCCTCAATGTGTGTCCTACCCACTTCCAACGTCTTTTCCTAATTCCCTCCTGAGCTAGAACTTGGTTTATTCTCTCCCATAGTAGAACTGTCTTAACGTGCGTATTGAAGATTGTGACTTAAATATTGGTTGGCAGTTGTTTCAAGTTCCATATGTTATTCAGCTGTAGGAATGCGGTCCTTGTTTTTCCAATCCTTGCTTTTACGTCTGCATCAGATCCTTGTTAATCGATGATGCTTCCCATGTACGTTATACAATCCACCTCTTCCATAGTTTCTCCACCAAGTGTGATTGAGTTGGTATTCTCTGTGTTGCATTCGAGGATGTTACATTTTACTTTGTGTATGTTGAGGCGTACTGATTCACAGGCTATTGCCACTACGTTGTTTGTCTTGACCTGCATCTGTTGATGCATATGCGATGGAAGGGCAAATCGTCTAGTTGCATCCAAGCCGTCCATTTTATTTCGTGCTTCCCCTGAGATGTGATGGTCTTCATAATCCAGTCAACCAACATAAGAAACAGAAGGGAGAGAGTGCGTAAACAGCCTTGTCTGACAGCTGTCTTCCATGCACGACTTTGCATTGAAGTTCGTCGTATGAATTCCTCAAGATGTTGACGATTTTCTCAGCTACTTACTCCACAATGTCAAAGAAGGTTCCGTAAGTTTCTCCTATCCACACTGTCAAATGCTTTCTTATAATCAAGGAAGTGAACTCCGTTCAATTGGTTGCTCAACGATGATCTGTGGACGACCGATCCTTACGGAATCCGGTCTGTTGATCTCGATATTGGGCGTCTACTGAGTCTTTCATCCGGTTCAGCAACACTCGTTTGGAAACCTTTCCTGGTAGTGACAGTAGTGTGATGCATCTAGAGTTCTCACATTTGCTCAGACCTCTCTTTGGTATCTTGACGAGAATTCCTTTCCACTCTGTCGGCACTTGTTCTTCCTCCCTAATCTTTCTAAATAGAGAGTGGAGCATGTTTGCAGTTACTTCTGTGTCTGACTTTAGTGCTTCGGCTGGTAGATTGTCAGGTCGTGCTGCTTTCCCACTCTTGATATGTCTGATGACCGACCATCCTGCTTCTTCGTTCGTTAGTGGAGTGACATCTATAGGACGTTCTGTGTGTGCTGCTTTGATGTCCGATGGATTCAACGGAACTGTTCTATTGGAGAGTTCCTCAATGCGTTCTGCTCATACGTTCCTTTGTCCTTGAATTTCAGTGATTGGTTTACCTACTTCGTCCTTGAGTAGTCTCTCTGGTTTACCATATTTCCCTTCCAGTTTGTCCGTTGTGTCGTATTGTTGTTTCATATTTCCTTCTCTTACAGCTTTTTCCTTTATCCTTGCTAGGTAGGCCTTCCACGTATTTCTGCTTGTCGGTTCTAATGCTCTTCTTCACTTACTTGTTTGCTTCTGTGTATTCAGCTTGTGCCTTGACTTTCTCTGTTCTTGTCCGAATGTTGTTAATTGTCCCTACGTTGTAGCTGACTAACTGACATTGATTGTGTTTCCTTCTTTGTTATGAAGGATGCTTTGATGATCCTGAGTCCATGAGATTCCCATCTTATGAGTGCTTTGCATGCTTCTTTGGCCAGTATCAGAGCAACTCCCTGAGTGTGTAGAGCATTTCCCTCTTCGTGACCAGAGTGCAGCAGCCTCTCTCTCGAACCCATCAGTCAGTCAGCTACAACGTAGGACCAGGCACATATATGCATCGGTCCAAGTTGCCATACCTCATTAACACAACAAGATGGACACCGGATTCATAAAAGTAGTTAATTCAGAGGTGGTAATATATAAAAGAAAGATTGCAATAAGGATATAGTACAGGAAGAAAAAATTAGTTCGTAGAAAGAAAAATATGAAGCGATTTTAATTTCTTAGTTTAAGAGAAGACAGAGAGTGTATACACCGACGCCATTGTGACCGATTCTGAGCCATGTCACCAAGAGTCTCCAACCATTGGTTACGATAGTCACGCGGACCCCTACCAAGTAGTCTGCATTTACCAACATGGTTAAGACCAGAAGTCATTGAGTTCAAGCATAGATGCCACGTTTTGGTTTGGCCACCCCTAACTTTTTCCAACCATTTCCAACATCGGTTAGCATTGCACGTCGTGGTAATCAGTGTTACACATAGCCCATCCATCTGAGTCGATGAAGACTCACAGCCTCATCAACTGATTTACCATCATTCTCTAATGCCCTGCGTCTAACCTCACTATTACTTACCTGGTGATCCCAGCAGACGCCAGCAATATTTCTAAGGCATCTGTGGTCAAATACTTGTAGCTTACGGGTGTCTTCTACTCTTAAAGGCCATGTTTCGCTACCTATCATGTTCTGTCCAGCTTGGATCCAGTAGGTGTCACTAATTCTGAACAGCGTCAAGCTGTATCTCCTCATTTGTGTTGCTATTTGACTGGTCTTTCAGGTCTCTCACATTGTCTAAACATTTCGTGTACCTATATTAATTGTTTGTGTTGTTGTTAGAAGGGGCATCGGCCTCATGTGTTTCGCCAAAGAATCTGGACTTTCATCACTAGGCGTGACAATTCTGAATGAAGACCTTCAACTCTCAGTGCATAGTTTAGGATGTCTACTTTGTTTGATCTGGTTGGCGTTTTTATGGAGATTGTTTTTTATGTGATGTGTTTGCTGACCCCAGGCCCAACCCTCCTTTACTCGATCTTGAGAACTGCAGTAGCCGTAAAAGTGCTGCAAGCGGAGTTATTTTATGATATGTTGCAGCATTATGTAATGAATTTTGTATCTCTATCCTTTACATCTTGGTTGATTTCTTGAAAACGTCGCAATTTGGTGGCTTTCGTCGTTATCAGAGATAACTCAGAACATAGCCAATATCGTTATAATGAAAGCTAATTTTGGAGTCCAGGACTCTCTTTTTGTCTCATTTTGGGCTCGTCAGCTGGATGTACCTACTCCAACCCAATTCCGTTCTCTTCAAACGCCACCGCGTTATCCAATTAGTTATTGAGTCCAGATTGCCACTGATCGATTGCAGCCCTAAACATCAATGGAAAGATTCAAATAATTAATAGAAAAATGAATTAAAGCCAATGGCAGTTATGCTATAGTATTGTTTTACATTCTTAAAAATAAAACTCCCTTAGCTGTAACAATTCTTGGTTGTATTAACGAACGGACTGTTTCATCGATTGCATACTGCTCCTGTTCACTTATTTTAATTCATTTATTCTCTTCTCGTTGTACTCGTCCTTCATCGCTTCACGATTTCATTTCCTTATTTGTGCGGCGCACAGACTGGGTAAGGTGGTATACAAGAGTCTGTCTGTACACCTAGCTCAGATCACACGTTAGGCAAACTTAAGGCGTTTGTATTTTAATGGCCCGATATCTGACTCCAATTCGATCGTATGAATGATCGTTGTCGAAATGTATATGTTGTCTATCCTCGTATATAATCATCGACTTAAATCGCGTTAGTCAATAACGGAATTAAATAAGTCAAATAACGAGAATGGACTTTTGGCGGGTAAGCGAACTCCCATTTAGTCGAGCGTTGATCAGTATTTATAGTCACACAAAAATAAGTTATAGACATGTGATGAATAGGATAAGAAATGCACACGCACATATGCGCTCATATGAAAACAGTCAAGAGTGATGAGCGGCTAATTAACAAGGTCAAAATGTGACTCAAGTAGAATGAATAGATAGGGCTGTCCGAAAGCTAGAATAAGGTATATGGGCTTAACATAGTAACCGACTCACTTACTTACGCCGGTTGCTCCTCGTGAAGGAGCATAGGCCGCTCACCAGCATTCTCCATCCAACCCTGTCCTGGGCAATCCTTTCCAGTTCCTTCCAGTTGTTTTTCATCTTTTTCATATCTGTTTCTATTTCCCGACTTAATGTATTCTTTGACCTTCCTCTTATCCGCTCCCCTTCACGATTGCAAGTTAGGGCTTGTCTCGTGATGCAGTTTGACGATTTGCGTAATGTATGTCCTATCCATTTCCATCGTCTTTTCCTAATTTCCTCTTCAGCTGGAAGCTGATTTGTTCTCTCCCAGAGAAGGCTGTTGCTGATAGTGTCCGGTCAATGGATGTTGAGTATCCTGCGTAGACAGCTATTTATAAATACTTGTACCTTCTTGATAGTGGTTGTAGTAGTTCTCCAAGTTTCAGCTCCGTAAAGCAGAACTGACTTGACGTTCGTATTGAAGATTGTGAATTTGATATTGGTTGAAAGTTGTTTTGAGTTCCATATGTTCTTCAATTGTAGGGATGCTGTCGTTGCTTTGCCAATCCTGGCCTTTACGTCTGCATCTGAACCTTCTTGTTCATCGATGATGCTTCCCAGGTATGTGAAGGATTCTACATCTTCCAGAGTTTCGCCATCAAGAGTGATTGGATTGCTGTTCTCCGCTTTGAATTTGTGGACCTTGGTTTTCCCCTTGTGTATGCTGAGGCCTATTGATGCGGAGACTGCTGTTACATTAGTTGTCTTTATCTGCATTTGTTCATGTGTGTGCGATAGGAGGGCTAGGTTACCTGCGAAGTCCAAGTCGTCTAATTGATTCTGAGCTTTCCATTGTATTCCATGTTTTCCCTCAGATGTCGAGGTCTTCATAATCCAGTCCGATGAACATTTAAGTGTCTTAATGCTACACTAGAAGTGGCTTCGACATCATTCGCTTCCGAAGCCTCATTACTCTAAAAAATTTACCATCGTGAGATCCTTTTCTCCGTCTTGTAGTTGCAAATTCAGCTTTTTCCCAGCTGCCTTTTTCATACCATCAGGGATATAAATACACCTGATCTTTTTAGTTCATGTGCACCTCTCGTTTTTAGATCTATTATTTGTATATTTATGTACCACTTTAAGTAACAGTTTGATTTACTCTCGAGTCTGTCAACTGTTTCCTTTGTCTATAAACTTTTAGGAGGATGGCTCATGTGATCTCTTGGGGTTTTATTTCATTAAGTAGATCTTTAAATAGGCCCGCGTCATTCTTAAAATAACATCCAGACTCGACTCTGTTGAATATAACCGACTTTTCGCAATGATCGAATTTTCTTTTTTCAACTACAGTTAAGGGAACCTGGTTTTCCTTTATGATACCAGGCTGTTTCTTTTTCTATTTTTCACTTGTATCCATCCAATTTCAGATACTGTCGGTTTATTGATGTGTCGGGTCTATAAGACCTATTGTTTGTGATTTTCTCTGATACAGATAGGCTTGACTTGCCAACTGGGTTTGCTATGTCTTCTGTCTGTTGTTGTTGCTAAGACAACGAAGCACTAAAGAAGCACGTTTAAAGTTAGCTTTCTTGGGGTTTTGTTTTTGCCAAACCTCTGAAGTCAGCTTCGAACTTTCTTAAAACGATTGTCCATCGATTTGTGTATCGACAGGTTAAATATCGTTTTATTCCTCCCCATGGCTGAAAATGTTACTTTCGCTTTTTAGCCACTTTCATCATTGTAATAGCTCCTGATGACAAACCGGTTACATCCGAGCAACATTACTTCCACAACCATACGCACCTGAAAATACTACACCTTTTGAAGACTCGTGGTACCACTCTTTGCACTCATCGTACTGCATTCCGCTCTCCACCGGGTATCAATTACAGGTTTTTTTAAAACTATTGTACTAAATGGAATGAGTACAGATAAAAACTAGTGAAAACGATATTTCTCTTGATATTTTAACCGAAATTAGAGTTAAAACAATAGTCTTGATACGTAAACGATCAGACTTAAGGATTCACACAACAAGGAAATATAACATTATCTTTCTCTAAATGTAAGGAAAATAAAATTTGTAATTGCCAGTAATCGAGGTGTGCACTTTGATGCAGACTGTTGATAAAGATCCAATTGGTTACTCTGATGCTTAGTGCGACAGTAACCCCAGCCAAACGGAACCCTAATATCTCAGGGTCCCCAGATAAAAGCACACACAAAACAAGCTTTTAGGAACGGTATATGGAGAGCGAATTTGTAGTCCCTCGCTAGAGTTTTGAATACGGGTCTGCGAACTTCAGCAAGCCTGGATCTCAGGACTTTCCAATGACAAATAAATCTATCTGTTGTCCGGTCCGCATTAATGTGCGAACGTTGGAGGTCAGTTTGAACGGGGCATATGGCCCAAGGAAAGCTGAATCAGACTTTATATTCGTTGTTAGCGTTTCGATACCCGATCATTCAGAGGCTTGATATCAACTAGACAGGGCAGTACTTCCGATATAAACGAGCTGCTGACTGAGTTGGAAAATAAGAGTAAACATAGAATAAAAAGTACATGCCATTTAAGGGTAAATATTCGATCACTGAGAATATATAATATGCTTTTTCTGTGACCTAATATGTCTGATCTTGTGTAGATTGTATTTTGACCATGATCTGCGAAATTCCTGATATACTCACAACAGAGCGTTTTCAGTATATCGATTACTTTAAAATCCAGAGGTCTGAATCACTTTCTACTACACTTGGAAGTCTTATTGACTACCATTTTCGAAATTCATCTGTTGCAATATTAGAAGTTATTTAACATACTAATTTTTTATCTTCAAGGGTTTTGTTTCGTTTTTTTACATGGTATATTATTTTCTCATAGTTTACACAGGAGCAAGGATGCCAATCTATGAAATTATTCGCCAAGATATTTTCCATTTACCTCCTGCAAGTCATTTCACTGTAAAATCAACTAAGAATTCTTTCTCAGGTGTGTATTTTTAAATCATGATCTATTCGTCATAGATAAGTCACATGTTTTGCCAAAACAGAAACTATCTGCCACAGAAAAAACTAACACTGAACTAATTCACGAAAATAATTCGAAATTTGTTATTCAAGCAGCTTTTACTGGAGTAATAGCTGGATCTTTTGCTCAGTTCTTAGCAAGTCCCATTGATCTAATTAAGGTAAATCATAAAATTTGTTCTTTTTTGACGAACATTTTATTGATCAAATGGCGTGTTTGATGTTGTATTTAGTTTGCTTTTTACAAATAAAAAAGATTTTAGATTTTATGGTATAGATATGAGTATATGATCATACAGCTTCACGACATTCATCATATTCAGATCCAAAATATACTTTTACGAGCAAACGAACTAATTTAAAAGTCCATTGTAAAGTGTTTCGGTTTAATTCCCCACATTTTCATTATTTTACTATCATTATTAGTGACTTTATTAAATATTATATTTTTGGTAAAATATAAAATTCTCATCATAAAGTATTTCAACAAGTTTCCTTTTCTTATTTCTTGATCAATCTTTACGATAAATATTGAATAGTTGCCAGTTAGATGTTAGCAGTCCATGAATCGACATTTGAATAATGTATATTCTTTTCGATACATATTGCCAGCAACCACGATATCTCTGATTAGGCTCTTTTGTAAGTTGTACAGCGAAATGTAGTAAACGTTTTACAAACGCACCTGAATAGGTTATGAAACTAATAGACATAGTGATGTGTTAAAACAAAACAAGCAAAAGATAACTTGGTGAAATATCCAGATGGCAGGAACAGGTAGCCCTGTGGTGTGTTCTACTTATATAGACATAAGTAGTATATGATGTTAGTCGTGAACAGAATATCTGGCAGCAGAGAGAAAAGAGGATCGAACAGTAAAGAATGGAAACAGGATGCAATTTGTCTGAAAATGCAAGAACAATGAAGTGTGAGTCCTTTTGAGACGATTGATGGACATTTTGCAAATTAAGCATTTACTATATGATTATTAGATTTTATTAACAATTCCTGTAATTTTGTATCAAACACATTCGATTGTCCCCACCCGTGTTCTTGTTCACTAAAGCCCAAATATTTAAGCAGGTCTGAATGCAGTGATATCAACTAAAAAATGAAACAGGATCAGAAAGGAGAATTGCTGAAGATTAATAAAATGTTAAGCATGAGAAAAACCACAATGTAAATCATTAATTATGTCTGGGTTTTTGTACTCATCTTCGGAACGTATTTTATTTGTGATGAATGTATAAGTCTATAGAAAGATAGATCGATGTTCATCTATAAATTTACTTACTCTTGTTGTTATGACTTCTCTTTTTAAGACCCAGTTACTCATTGCTTAGTACTCTTAGCTACTACTTCACTCAACAAGTTCTCAAGTCAGAACATAGTTGAACAGAGACATAATTATATTCCAAATAAGATGGTTGGGTGCAAGTAAGAATCGCAATAAGAAGAACGTTAATATATTTATAATTTTCACATTAGATTCTAGAGTCTTCCCCAAGTAGTCGCTAGCTTTGATTAGTTAAGAAATAGCTAGTCAACATGCCCTAACACAATCGTGCACGGAACATGCTTTAATCCAATCTATATCCTGCTAACATTTGCGGGGCAGGTTTTGTTGATCGCACAAAGTGATTACTTTCATTGTCGAAAACCTTGTGTCGGTCGTTTATAGTACTTTTCATCAACTCATTATTAGAATTTGTTTAAATTTAGATTGGTACATCTTTGTTAGGAAATATCTAAAATTCATCATTTATCAAAAATTGTAATTTTAATAAAACGAAGAAGTTATTTAAAAATAGTAATTTTATTGTTTCATTCAGGTTCGGTTGCAAACAGAACGCAGATGGATGTCAGAACAACATCTGAATAATTACAAACCTTCTAAGCCAACTGAATTGCCTACTGGTCATCAGTAAGTAAGTTTCACAGGTTCAGCTTGAATTGTGATGGCTTTCATGAGGTTAAGCACATTAGAATTCGATGACTAGAAGCTTCCCTTTATCACTAGATTGCTTGATTTCAATGTTTTAAGGCAAACGTTTGCTGTCATATTTTCGGATCATATTTATTATCTTCAATGTTATCATCAAGCTATTCAGGTCATGACTAACCGTTTGGTCAATGATATTTACAACTAACTAAATATTGAATAATGTTTGTATGTGTTGCGATTTGTGATGTGCGAGTACTAATAGTGATACCCAATCTTCCTATACACGAGCTCAACCATTCTATTTAAGTGAAAGACTGATATTTGAAGGGGAGTCTATTGACCAAACCGTGCATGTCTCATCCCTTGGCAATAAAAACTGTTTCTTAGCTAATACCATGCAGTTATCATCTGGACAATTTCTCGTTGGCCCAATGTACCCGTCTGGTCCCTTAATTCTAGCCGCCCAAACTGTAAAACTGGATGACACGGGTTCGAATTTCATAGGGAGCATCAGTCCCCTCAAGATTGTAGGTACGCTTGCATGGTTTCCTACCCGTGTATCTCCAACTACGTCACACCGCAACATATTACACGGGATTTAGGGTTACTCAGACCGGTGACCACATTACAAGCTGATGGATTGAATTATGGTCAGGACTGAAGGACTTGAAAAACGTGACATTGATCACTATTCCGTGATCAATCAGTTACATTTTAATCAGTTTGATTTGTGATATGAACAACTGATTTCTTACTGAGTCTTTACATTTTTTTGACCGTGAACCTGCTAATTCAATAATTCCGTACATTAAAAGAAAGTTCCCGATCGTTGCTGCTACCTTGACGTGATGGTCGGGTTTGACTATCGTGATGAACCAATCGATCTATACTGGCCTGAACAATCGTTCCTCAAGATCCTATCATGCCAGACAGGTCGGTTGAAGAGCGGTAAGACTAAAAGCAATAAACCCAAGGTCAGAGGGCGAAGTCGTACTGCGGACTGTACAGAGGTGTGATAGTTGTAAGGTGTTTCCTCTAGACAACCAGCATAACAGCGTTGCTGCATTCCCACAAAGAAAGGGTAGGATTACAAAAGGTCGACCTTAAAAATACACACCTCACCTCATCCCGTGGATATCCGTCTCCGGCGGTAAGGTCTCAACAAGTACGAAGCGGAGCTAACACAAAAGTCATGTATGACCAGCCTCAAGAAGTTGTCCCTTGGGCACTGCAGTCACTCTCTCAGGTCACTAAGACCACCTCTAATCCAATTTCCTTTTCAGGTACCTCCAGAAGAACTCTTGTACAGTGTGGGCAACCGGGAAGTGATGAGTACCCTCATACCTCTAACATCACTCAAGATCACTGTATTCATAATCGATCTCCCTCTTCAATTCCTATTATTCCTCCTACATCGACTTTCAACGCTAAACTTCCTCTTTTGGCTTACTTCTCAAGTGTCACCATAGCCAACGATTCTAGTGCTCAAAACTCTGTCCCAGGTCTACTGAAACCTCGCTCCAAACTACACATTGGAACCTTCAACGTACGAACCCTATGTCCAATCGGCCAACAGGCCTCCTTGGCTAAAACTCTACAATCTCGTCAGTCAGTCAGTCAGTCAGTCAGTCAGTCAGTCAGTCAGTCAGTCAGTCAGTCAGTCAGTCAGTCAGTCAGTCAGTCAGTCAGTCAGTCAGTCAGTCAGTCAGTCAGTCAGTCAGTCAGTCACTAACAACGTAGAACTTCGTACGTACGTACATCACTTCGAGTTACCATACCACATTTGCACAGAGATGCAGTTGTCTATTCAAATCCCATAGTGGTGAAGGTAGTAAAGAGTATAAGCAGTAATCGGAAAGATTTGGGTTTGGAGATGTTATTTAAAGAGTATAATACAGTGAAATAAATTTGAGAGGAGAAAAAAGAGACAAGGAGGAATCAGGAGATTAGAAGTTGGGAGAACACAAAGAGTGAATGCACCTGCGCCATTGCAAACGATTTTGAGCCATGTCATTCAGGGTCTCTAACCATCGGTTGCTATCATCTCGCGGTCCCCAACCAGGTAGTCTACACCTACCAACATGACTCAGTTCACTTGTCAGTGACTTCATGGACTTGTGCATTGTTCTTCTTGTACTATATCTCTATATGCAATATTTCTCTTATATATTACCATCTTTGACATAACCACTCCTATGAATCCGGTGTTCATCTTGTTGTGCTGATGCGATATGGCAACCTGGACCGACGCACATATGTGCCTGGTCCTACGTTGTAGCTGACTGACCCATGCATGTAACCTAAACCAAACAGTAAGAGATTTAGGTGGGTATTTTAGTATTCTGGCTCAGTGAACAGATAATGGTGATCGTCTGCTGCAACTGTGCTCAGACAATCGTTTATTTTTAGCAAACACTGATCTCAAGCATAAGGAGAGACATCGTCTAACATGGCAACCCCCTACACCAAACCAACAGTGGACTCAAATAGACCATATTGCCATCAGTCATCGTTGGGAAGGCTCGATAGAAGACTGTCGCTCACTCTGGAGTACCTGCTAGGACTCCGACCACGCCCTAATACGGGCACGCATCTGCTTGCGCCTCACTGGACGCAAAAAAGTCACAGTAAAAAGACCCATTAGATTTGAATTGAGTAGCGAGAAAACCAAAATTAGGTTCCAGGAACAACTGAGGTCACACTTAGGTAGTTCAGAAAACGAGGCTGACCCAGATGTTGCTTGGAAAGATATACAGACAGCTGTGGAAACAACAGTGACATCTATTAGTGATTTAAAGCAAAAGGTTACGGAAAAACGAATTTATTTTTACTTAGTCTATTGCACTGATAGACTCTCATAAACCCATACGATCGGGATCCGAACAAGATAAAGAGCGGAAACAAATCAGATCTAGGTTAACCAAAAGTCTAAGGAAAGACTGAGCAGTGGTGGGCAACGAAAGCAAAAGAGATGGAAAAGGCAGCGTCTGTAGGTAACATCGGACAGCTTTTCAGACTAATAAAAGAAACTGGAATTAAGAAGTTAAGTGTAAGTGATACGCTCTCAGAAAAAGACGACACTTATTTGCTCTCAGCTCAGAGCTTTAGAACGATGAGCGAAACACTTTAGAGAGCAGTTTAGCTGGCCTCCAGCTACTCTACAACTACCTACCATTGTTAAACAGTTTGAATGGAACATTGAAGTTCAAAAAGCTATAACTAATCTGAAACGAGGAAGGGCAGCTGGTCCAAATGAATTGCCTCCAAAGGTCTTTAAGGATAGTGGTCCAATTCTAGCGATTACGTTGACTAATATTTTAGCTAAAATCTGGGAGTTGGACGTAATCCCATCTGACTGTTCGCAGTCACTGATTGTCCCAATATATAAGAAGGGGTCAAAATCATCCTGCGTTAACCAAAGAGGGATTAAATAAAAATAATATATTTGTAATATATATAACAATGCCTTTGGCATTGTTCCGTTGTACTATATAAACTTGGATTAATTTTAATTTGGTTTAAAACAATTAGTCCCTTTGATAAATTTCGATAATGATATTAGAAGACGAAGATTATCAGAACTATGTGATATATTAGCGCAATACATTTCGAACAATCTGGTCACACATATACTTGTTAAGAGCATTTATATACAAAAATAAAAGGTCAACTAGACAGGAAACGGGGTAACAGGAGATAAGGATAATGATAAGAGTAATGATAATAATAATGTGAATACAATTTGGAACCTAATCACTCTGGTTATTTATTCTCTGAAGAAGTGACTTACACTAAGTCACGAAACGTCAGAAAATCTAATTTTCTACTCATTGGGATATTACAAATATATAAATTTTACTTATAACAATCAACCCAACGCTCAATTTATTCGAAATTATCAAGTCAAACCTTGGTAATGGTACCTACAAAGAGAGATTAGTTTAACTAATATAGCATCTAAAGTACTGGCCTCAATAATTATCGGGCGCCTAAGACTCGTGCGCTGTGGTGTGTACTTCGCTTCTGTTGTTTTTCCCACAAGACAGAATCAAGCAACTGTCTTTTATACTTTCCCAGCTGTTATTTTACGGAATATTTAGTTAATTCTATTACATTATTGTATAAATAATCAATTTAATCAGGAATATTTTTGTTCTAATTTCAGACGCTTAAGTTTTACACGTACAGCTAAACAAATTATTTCCGAGGGTGGAATTATTGGATTGTGGCGTGGAGGATTACCTAGTGTTCAACGTGCAGCTCTTGTAAATATGGGTGAACTTACCACTTACGACACATCAAAGCGTTGGTTTGCCGTGCGTTTTCAATTAGAAGTGAGTTGTGTTGAAGATCCATTTATATCTTTCTATTTGTTTAGGAAAATATATATGAAGTTTTCATTTATTAGACAGTTTAATAGATATTGTACTCTAATTTGTGGTTCATCAACGATGGACACTTTTGCACTCTTTTACAATACAAAGAAGAACCTTCGTGTATCAATACATGCATTCAATCATTCCCAATCATCGTAAATCCTGGCACCACGGTTTAATTTGACATCATATCAACACAGCGTGATGAAATTATCAAGTAGAAATTCAAGCTTTATGGAAAATTGTTAGACACATAGATATAAGAAGAAGGAAAAAAGTTGTGGAATAATGAGGTATAAAACTCAAAACTTAGGAGAGAGCCGAAGGTGAATGCATGTACGCCTTCGTAAACGATTTTATCCATGTTACCCAATATTAATCATTGGTCTCGATACTCACATAAACCTCAACCAGATAGCCAAAACCAACCATCTTGGTTTAATCCAATAGTCGGTAATCTCATTAATTGATGTTATATTTGAGTTTTACCACCCCTAGCTTTCTTCCAAACTACTCCTACACCAGGAAATATCCAAATTAATTGGCGATATTAAAACGCTCTAATTAGTATGTAAAATGCATTGAGTTATAAAGTATTTACGACACAAATATTAACACTTTCGTATTAGTCGTTTGAATCTTCCCATTGACTTTTAGGACTGTAATTGATCAGTCTCTTATTGGTATATGCGCATCGTGCGCAGATTGCCTTGATACTGCTAACAAGTCTCAAATAAGACGAAGTGTGTGTCTTGGATTCCACTGCTGGCCACCATCTAATTATCAATAATCTTGAATTCACTTTTACTGAAATCTCCAAACTGAACAGCTTTGTATTTCAAATTATTTTATTCTATTGTTAAACATATAATCGAAACAGACCAAAAGACTGATCTTAACTCGGCTTTTGTGTTGTTGTATAAAAGTGTAAAAGGGTTTATTGAAGCCTTAGACATACGGAAATTCAAACCGCTTTTGTGTATTCAAAACAGTTTGCTCTCTTTAGACCTGCCCTGGTAATATTGGCTTATTATCCAGAGTGATTAGGTTTCAAATTGTGTTCACATTATTATTATTACTCTTATTATTATCCTTATCTCCTCTTACCCCCATTTCCAGTCTAGTTGACCTTTTATTTTTTATATATAAATGTTCCTAACAAGTACATGTGTGATCAGATTGTTGCGCTAATATATCACATAGTTCTGATAATCTTCATCTTCTTATTACACCATCGAAATTTATCAAAGGGACTAATTGTTTTAAATTTTATATTAATTCAAAGTTGTGCTACACCCATAAATGATAACGAACAAATAAAATTGCTTATTGAGAAAAGAGCCACTCGTTTGTTTACAACTTCCCAGTGTTACTGATATCACGTATTACTGTTATGTCCCATAGTAAATATAATCTAGGCCTAAAAGTATAACTCATAACCCTAGAAGAGACCAGTGTAAGTGGAATTATGTGTTGAATTGTTATTTTTTGTATGTAGGATGGTACGCTACTTCATGTTTGTGCATCGATTACGTCTGGTTTTGTTGCGGCAGTACTTGGGACACCAGCTGATATGATAAAAACACGAATGATGAATCAACGCGTAACAGCATCGTCGTCAATAAATGGTAGCGGTCTATTATATGCCGGAGTGATTGACTGTTTTCGTAAAACTGTTAAAAACGAGGGATTCTCAGCTTTGTACAAAGGTTTCTTTTTGATATGGGCTCGCATGGTAAGACGTTTTATTTTTATCGAATTTTTCTGATGATTAAAGGAAGTAATTTTCACAGTTACTCAATGTTTCATTTAATGGTTGATAAATACAAATAATATAATAAGATGCACATACTCACGCCTTTCGAGTTGCTATTCATCGTTTTCATGTCTGCTTCCAATTCCCGATGCAGTGTGTTGTTTGGCCTTCATTTTCTCCATTTCCCTTCAGGATTGGAAGTTGGCACTTGCCTCATGTTGCAACTTGATGATTTCCTCAATGTCTATCCTATCCACTTCCAACATCTTTTCTTATTTTTATCCTTCTTGTTTTTATTTCTTAAATCTTGTGTAGGTTTTCTATAAATATCCATTCCTTATGATGATACTTGTTGCTGCCTCCTGGCACATCCTGACACGTTGAAGTTAGCGCTTCTTTGATCCGTTCCCGGTTGTCCTCCATCGTGGTTTCTTCTTTCAGTAGATTCTGTAGGGCTTGTATCCTGTTGTTGAGAGCCATCTTGAATTGGCTGAGTTTGTCAGTGTCTCGAAAAAAAGCTGTATTGAAATTGTGTAATGATGTTTCCCCTGTTTTCCAGTTCTTTTTTAGCTTCAGTTTCATCTTGGCAACCAGCATGTAGATGGTGATCTGAAGCTATGTCAGCTTCTCTCCTGGTTCTCACGTATCCGATTGACCTTGTTAATTTTCTACTGATGTAAATATGGTCGATCTGGTTCTGTGTAGTGTGACCCGGTGAGATATACCCATGTAGCTTTATGTATGCGTTTGTGTGGGAATATTGTGCTGCCTGTAACTAATTTGTTGGACACACAGTTTTGTATGTATATATATATATATCTATTTTCGTTCCTTTCTCCTAGTCCATGTCGTCCCATGATATCTTGATACGAGGTGTTGTTCATTCCGACTTTGGCGTTGAGGTCTCCCATCAGGATAGTCAGGTCCATTCCTTAGCACTTCTCTATGATTGATTGCATCTTCTCGTAGAACTGATTTTTATCGTCGTCTTTGCTATCGTTGGTGGTTACATAACATTTGATCACACTGATTTTGATTCTTTCTTTGTTTTTAAGGATGCTTTGATGATACTGAGTCCATGAGATTCCCATCTTATGAGTGCTTTGCATGTTTCTTTGACCAGTATCAGAGCAACCCCATGAGTATGTAGAGCATTTCCCTCTTCGTGACCAGAGTACAGTAGCATCTCTCCCGAATCCATCATGTTCTGTTGAGCTTGGATTCAGTGGGTGTCACTGATTCTGAGCAACGTCAAGTTGTATCTCCTCATTTTTGTTGCTATTTGACTGGTCTTTCAGGTCTCCCACGTTGTCTAAACATTCCGTGAGGCATCGGCCTCATGTGTTCCGCCGAAGAATCTCGACTTTCATCACTAGGCGTGACAATTGTTTTAAATGAAGATCCTTCAACTCCCAGTTGAAGATGTCTAATTTGTTTGATCTGGTTGGCGTTTTTATCGAGTTTGTTTTTTATGGGATGTGGTTGCTGACCCCATAACCAACCCTCCTTTACTCGATCTTGAGAACTGCAGTAGCCGTAGAAAAGCTACATGCGGAGTTAATGATAAATACAATTTATTTGAAACTGTTCGGTTGCTTTAGTGGAAATATTTCGGTGCAGCCATGCACATAATTTTGTACACTCGACTTTTAAGTTAATTTTTTATTGTGTATGATCATGATCGTAAATAGTAGTAGTAATAGTGTAGTGAATAGAAAACGGGTGGGGACAATCGGATTGTATTTAGTACAAAATTACAGAGTTACTCGGTATAATAAAAAAAACCATATAGTAAATCGTTAAGTTGCAAAATATCAATCCGTCATAGCAAACCGGACTCTTCCTGTTGCAATCATCAATCCATTGTCTCATGCATTCATGCGTTTTCTTACTAATTGCATTGTGTTCCCGCTCTTCCTTTCTTGATTTTCCCCCATCTTCTACTGCCAGACATTTTGTTTTGAACTCGCGCCATATACTACTTACGTCACTATAAATAGCACGCACCACAATAGTACTAAACTGTAAAAACTGTAATAGATTATGGAATGAATTTCAGACTTCCTACTCGAAATTCGAAGATTGAATTCTTTCAACACATTATGTCTTGAGAGAATTTCTATTTTTTTCAATGAACCGATTTTTCTCATAACTATACTTGATCATGTATGTGTTGATTTGTTAATTCAGTTTCTTAAATAGGAAAGTTTTTTTTTTCAGGGCTGAATTAATATTTAGGCATTGTAGCACTGTGTATTACTACTACGTGCTTACACGATTTATTCCAACTTGCGGATAAACAAATTATTCTTATCTTTTAGATTATTATTTCACATATTTTCACCTGTCAACTGCTCATGTATCGCCTTGATCCTTTTTTATACATATATGAATGATTGTATGTTTTTGCGTAATTGCTTGTATCTCATACTTATAAAATTCTGGGTCAGTATTATTATATAAATCGCTGTATTACCGAATAACAATAAAACATTGGAGTTCGGTAATACATTCTCTCCACTTTTTATCGCTTGTCTACCGTTCAACATTTACATACCTGAAGTACAAGTATCCTTAGTACAATTTGTACTCAACTTTCATCATCATTTATGAGTGTTAAGATTTAAGAGTGTTAGGGTTAGATCATGTAATCAGTGTTTGAGAATACTTTGTAATGATAGGGAAACACTCAACCTCGTCCTGGATCAATTCATACACTCTTAGATTAAATCTGCATATAAACACGTATTTCTGTTAACTTAACTTATGCACCATGTCAAATTCACTATGTGGTTGCATGCAAGTTATTCTTACCAATTTTAAGCACTTTAGATGCTAATTATAAGATACATGTGTGGTGCATACTACTTATGCTGGCAGATATAAGTAGTATGTAACACCAGTCGGAAATGGAACCGCTGGTAAAAGAAGATCGCGATGAAGAGAACATGAAAGAAATCTGAGAGCGATTGTAACGACAACAGAGTTAGAGGCATAATCGAGTGTCTAAAGGACAACGCAAAGATGTGCGAATGATGTATTCAGTGTATGATTTTCATTTATATATAGGTATATTGTACATTGTTCTAATCCTGTTTCTTATTACAATTTTAATTCTTAATTTTCTTTATTTCTAATTTAATTTACAGGCACCTTGGTCTTTAACATTCTGGGTAACCTATGAAAAAATACGTTGTCTAGCTGGAGTTGATGGCTTTTAATTGTTAATTAATAGAATTTTATTCGATATAGTTTATTTCAGATTGTTCTCTCTGCTATTGGTTCATAATGGTATTAAGTAGTATTAGTATTAGTAGTAGTGGTAGTAGATTAATGGGAGATACCTTTAAAAAACAGTATTGAAAAAACATTCTATGTAAAATTTAATTCTAAATTGTCTTTCATTTGAATTTGAACTTAGTTGTAAAAAAAATTTCTATTTTGATTATGATTATTATCATTCATGTAAACTACCTATCCAACTACTCGTTTTACAATAAAATTAATGTTTTTGTTGTTGTTGTTATTATTATTATCATCATCATTACTATATTTCATCACTGAATTCCGTGACATGGCCGAGGATTAAGAGAGTTCATTTTTCTCTTAAAGTGCCTTCACACATTCACATGTTTGTAGTTTTTGTTAAAAAAAAGTTCTAATTACATGGGTTTCATTATCTTGAAGGAACAAATGGCCTATGAACCGATCGTTCATCACCAATTACCATGGGACTGCATCACCTGACATTACTCCACTGACTTAAGGAAACCACCTTCTTTGGTTTGAGCACCCGGGAAGTATTCTAGCCCTAACACAAATCAAATGATTTATGTAGTGCATATCTACTTGATGCCTTCTTGTATCAATGTTTATTACTTACTTACTTTACTTTCGCCTGTTACTCCCAACGGAGCATAGGCCGCTGACCAGCATTCTCCAACCCACTCTGTCCTGGGCCTTCTTTTCTAGTTCCATCCAATTCTTGTTCATTTTTCTCATGTCTATTTCCATTTCTCGGCGTAATGTGTTCTTTGGTCTTCCTCTTTTCCTTTGGCCTTCAGGATTCCATGTGAGGGCTTGTCTTGTGACGCAGTTGGGTGCTTTCCTCAATGTGTGTCCTATCCACTTCCAGCGCTTCTTCCTGATTTCTTCCTCCGCTGGGATCTGGTTTGTTCTCTCCCACAGTACGTTGTTGCTAATAGTGTCCGGCCAACGGATCTGAAGTATTTTGCGTAGACAACTGTTAATAAACACCTGTATTTTCTGGATGATGGCTTTCGTAGTTCTCCAGGTTTCTGCCCCATACAGTAGAACTGTCTTGACATTTGTATTGAAAATCCTGACCTTGGTGTTGGTTGACAGTTGCTTTGAATTCCAGATGTTCCTCAGTTGTAAATATGCTGCTCTTGCTTTGCCGATCCGCGCCTTCACATCTGCATCAGATCCACCCTGTTCATCAATGATGCTGCCCAAATACGTAAAGGTTTTTACATCTTCCAAATCTTCTCCGTCAATTGTGATTGGATTGGTGCATGCTGTGTTGTATCGGAGAATCCTGCTTTTCCCTTTGTGTATATTGAGACCTACTGCTGCTGAGGCTGCTGCCACACTGGTCGTCTTCTCCTGCATCTGTTGTTGCGTTTGGGATAGAAGGGCCAGATCATCTGCGAAGTCCAGATCGTCCAACTGCATCCTAGATGTCCATTGTATCCCGCGTTTCCCTTCAGACGTTGACGTCTTCATGATCCAGTCGATCACCAGGAGAAAGAGAAAGGGTGAGAGTAAGCAACCTTGCCTGACACCGGTCTTTACCTCGAACGACTTTGTCAACTGTCCTCCATGCACAATTTTGCAGTTAATCCATCATAGGAATTCCGTATGATATTGACTATCTTCTGAGGCACGCCGTAGTGTCGAAGAAGTTTCCATAGTGTTGTTCTGTCCACGCTATCAAATGCCTTTTCGTAGTCAATGAAGTTGATGTAGAGTGATGAATTCCATTCAATTGATTGTTCCACAATGATCCGTAGAGTTGCGATTTGGTCTGTACACGATCTATCCTTACGGAATCCTGCCTGTTGGTCACGAAGTTGGGCGTCTACGCAGTCCTTCATCCTGTTTAACAATACCCTGTTGAAGACTTTTCCCGGTATTGAGAGAAGAGTGATGCCCCTGTAGTTATCACACTTGCTGAGATCGCCTTTCTTCGGTATTTTGATCAGAAGTCCTTCTTTCCAGTCTGTTGGTACTTGTTCCTCATCCCAAATCTTATTGAAGAGAATGTGGAGTATCCTTGCAGTTGCCGCTACGTCTGCTTTTAGTGCCTCTGCTGGAATGTTGTCCGGTCCTGCTGCTTTGCCACTCTTGATTTGTCTGATGGCCATGCTGATTTCTTCAATTGTTGGTGGGCCAACATTGATTGGGAGGTCCGTGGGTGCTGCTTCGATGTTGGGTGGGTTCAGTGGAGCTGGTCGATTCAAGAGTTCTTTGAAGTGTTCTACCCACCTGTTTTGTTGCTCTTCAATGTTGGTGATTACCTTGCTTTTCACTGGTCGTTCTGGTTTGCGGCGATTTCCAGAGAGTTTCTTTGTCGTGTCATACAATTGTCTCATGTTTCCTTCTCTTGCAGCCTTTTCCGCCGTCGTTGCTAAATCTTCCACATATTTACGTTTGTCGGTTCTGATGCTCCTCTTCACTTGTTTGTTTACTTCTGTGTATTCAGCTTGTGCCTTGGCTTTTTCTGCTCTTGTTCGACTGGTATTGATTGCTGCCTTCTTGTTCCTCCTTTCTTGAATCTTATCCAGTGTATCAACAGTGATCCATTCCTTGTGATGGTGCTTCTTGTGACCCAGGACCTCATGACATGTTGAAGTGATTGCCTCTTTGATCCCCTTCCAGTTGCTCTCCACAGTAGTTCCTTCTCCATTGAGTAGATCATGAAAGGCCTGGAACTTGTTGCTGAGGACTATCTTGAATTTGTTGAGTTTGTTAGTATCCTGAAGAAAGGCCGTATTGAACTTTTGTGATATTGTCCGCCCCGTTGTCCAGTGCTTCTTGAGTTTCAATTTCATCTTGGCGACCAGCAAGTGATGATCTGATGCTATATCAGCTCCTCTCTTGGTTCTCACGTCCTCTATAGTCCTCCTGAACGTTTTGTTGATGCAAATATGGTCGATTTGGTTTTGTGTATGTGATCCGGTGAAGTCCATGTGGTTTTGTGTATGCGTTTATGTGGGAATATGGTGCCGCCTATGACCAGCTTATTGAAGGCACATAGATTTGCAAATCTCTCACCATTTTCGTTTCTTTCTCCCAGTCCGTGTCGTCCCATGATGTCTTCATATCCAGTGTTGTCCGTTCCAACCTTGGCGTTGAAATCTCCCATCAGAATAGTCAGGTCCTTTGTTGGGCACTTCTCGACGATTGACTGCAGCCTATTGTAGAATTGATCTTTAGCGTCTTCATTGTAGTCGTTGGTAGGCGCATAGCATTGGATGATGTACCTAAATAAATGGTCGCTCTGGTTGTCAGAAGGGGCATCGGCCTCGTAACTTCCGAAGGAATTCGGCTTTCATCATGAGGCGTCATAATTCTTCTAAATGAAGACCTGACTCCCAGGGCAGAGTTTAAAAGGTTTGAATAATTTTTTCTGGTTAGCGTTTTTTTAGCGAGTTAGTTTTCTACGGGATGGGGACGCTAACCCCATGCTCAACCCTCCTCCTTTATCCGGGCTTGGGACCGGCAGTAGTCCCCGGAGGGACTCCAGGCGGAGTTATCAATGTTTGTTTAAATAAATAAAAATAACTACCCTCCCTCTACGGAGTTACTTCTGCAAAGTAGACAAACAAAAAATGAATACAGATACATAAATAGTAGTTGCGTGATATAGTGAATGTAACAAACGAAATAGTTTATTAATAGTGATAGTCAACTTTAAATTGTCAACAGAATAGGTTCTGTTAGATTTCTTCATGTTTCATTAAATAGCTTCACCTTCAAATAAAGAAGTCTATACTGCTTTGAATAAGTGTTAAAGTACATATTTTGCCATATTACTTCAATTCAAAAATCATGATTAGTTAACCTCATCTTTAGAACCGAATCTTCTCTATATTAACTTTCCACTGTATATGATAGACTTACAGTTACTTGGAGAAAGTAATTTATTAGTCACTTGATAGAACATTTTGTCAAGTTCGAAGTTTTGTTAACAATTCGTAATGATCAAACTGATCAACTTGCATGTAAGTAACGAAGAAGTTGAAGAAATAAAATGAATTCATCGTATTCTTTAGTTGATATCATTGTTGATTTTTTAGAATTTCTAAAGGTAACCAAATCTATATATGAAATCCCCAAAGGAACTTAATAGCATCCAAACAGTTCTATTGATCATTTAATTCAGAAAACTGAAAAGCACAACTATTGTACGGTACATGATGAGTACAATATTACAATTATGGCATCATACTATAGAAGTACAGTTCTAACCAACAATATCACGAAACTAAAGCGAATACTAATTTGTATAGGTTTCAGTGGCCGGTAGATCTAAACCCAGGTAGATCGTGTGATTATCGTTATCGACTTACACATGTCGTCAATTCTCGTATATTATCATCGACTTAAACCGCGTTGGTGAATAACGGAATTAAATAAATCAAATACGAGGGTGGATTTTTGAGTGTGTATATTCCGTTTAATCGTTGATTGGAAAGCGAAGCAAATCAAAGTGCCGCACGATGCTGGAGGCGAGTGAGCCAATTCGATTTAATTAAGCGTTAGTTGATCTTTGTAGTCAGAAAAAAATAAGTTATGGACGTGTGATGATTAAGATAAGAAATGTACACGCATACATTTTTTACATAAAAACAGGCAACGTTGATAAATGAATCGTTGACGAGGTCAAAACATGGTTTGAGCAGAATTGATTAATTGGTTTGTCTAAGAACCAGAATAACCTATGTGGGTTTGACATAGTACCAGCCTCTACAAGATATCTGATATTAGTAACATCATCTATCCAAGTAATATTTGAAAAAATCAAACGAAAGTTGGGCCTTGCAACAACGATTTGTTATAACTGTCATGGCTTTTTCAAGAGAAAGGATACAACTCGGTTTTAGTGTGTATCGACCTGAATTCAAAAGAATGATCACTACTAGGCGGAAGAGATCATTAAAAAAAAAATGCAAACTTATTAAAAACACCGCAGTAAGTAGAATTGTGATATTTATTGGATATTTATTCAGATGTTTTACAATGTAATACCAATGATTTAGATAAAATAAGGCCAATTCTATTCACCCCATTAGATTCTCATTATTTAGTGCCAACAATCTGTAATATTTCAAAAATCCATATTCCACATGAAATATATCCTTGTATAATAGAATTGAATTTCGTCACATCTAACGTGTATACATATTTGCTTACCATAACGAAGATCATCAAATTCGAAATGTTCCAATGAAAATGTTGTCATTGAATACATTGTTAAATATACTTCAGATGTGTTATTCTGTGTTTAACTGCTTGTAAGTAATTGAACTATTCATTATATTCAAACTTTTAAAATTTAGATTATGCAATAAGTAATGAGTGAAATATGCTAGTAACATATTTACAATTGATTGATCACTGAATGATGATCAATGCCATATACGTCAAGTCCTTCTTAGTACAGATCGAATCCTGTCGACTCAGTTGCAATGTGACCACCAGTCTAGGTGATATTGGGTGCACTAAGTTGAGATAAGATAGTGGTTGGAGGTAGTCAACAGAAAACTGTGGACCTAGGTTTCATGCCACTTGACACTCGTCACCAAGGTATACCTGTCATCTTGAGAGAACTGATGCTCCCTAATGGATTCGATCCCGTGTTACCATGCTTCACAGTCAGAGACGTTGCCACTAAGTTATCGGGCCGCGACTGACCTCCTGTGAGACTGAGATGTATTTATAATTGATCGATCACTGGGATTTCATGTTGACTACCTCCAACCAACATCTTAGCTAGTAACATATCTCAAATTTTCAAAGACACCTGATTTTCAACGTACATACAAAATAGTAAATCTAGCTAGAGATGAAATCATACACATATATACCTATTTTTATATTTGATCGTTGATGCTAATCGACAAGAAATTCTAGACTTAGGTTTCGTATTGATATGTACTTGTAATTAAATATTTATTTGGAGTTTTGTGTTCACATGACAAGTTGCTTACTTATAGTAACATTTCTTAGTTTCAGTTGATAACACCATGTAGTGGCTTTGTGTCGTTAATCAATCACCTCAGTAACCGCTATGATATAAATCTCAATGGTGTTTGTAATCAGAAAGCAGTAATAAGCGGCAACTACAGTTTATAAGAGGATGGCGCAGATCACAAAGCTCTAAGTACATCGAGCGAATTTGTAGCAGAGAGTGGAATATGTATATGCTAGCAATTACATAGGCAAATTTATAGTCGAATTTCATAAGGGCACAGAAAGGCAAAGCAGACTAATAATAAGATTTGAGTACATATA
This sequence comes from Schistosoma mattheei, assembly GCA_944470405.2. NCBI lineage: Eukaryota > Metazoa > Platyhelminthes > Trematoda > Strigeidida > Schistosomatidae > Schistosoma > Schistosoma mattheei. The sequence goes on along the minus strand of OX103947.1, from coordinate 91,105,170 downwards.
TACCTGGGAAGGAGGATGAATCATGGAGTGATATATATAAAAGCGACCAATATTTTAACACGAGTCTGTTATGTGCTCTAATGATCATAACGGTAGAAAGAAATAGACGAATTGTTCACAGTTATATAATATACCCTTGTGGGCCAGGGTAATTTTACATTGGTTTTCAGGAGAACCAGACACCATCCGGACTTTCACGTAAAAACCCAAACAGTGCAGCTCAACCCCGTTTAGCAGAAGAACCAGACACTGTACAGGCTTTAACGCTACAATCTGAATAGTACAGCTCAATCCTGTGGCGCAACCACACAGGTACCAAGCACCCTGGTGGACCATGGCGAATTGTTACTATTCAAATAACATTGTCTGTTAAATTAATAAAATGGCTTAACCAAAATTAAGCATAATCGAAATTGGTTATAGGATAGTTCTGATAATCTTCGTCTTCTTATTACATTATCGAGATAGTTGTTATAATGTGGTGTTTGAATTAACTAATTATTCTTTTTTACTTGTTGAATGCTCGATTTCGAATTCTAAATATAATACATTCGTTTGTGCTCATCTAGTACTTCTTGATTCAATTGCATTATTTCAAGGATTCTTAGTTCATACTACAATTCAAATAATTCAAGACATTATATTGGCATTGTGATGGAGCCTGTAATGGAAAAGTTAGATATTCATTCAACTTCTAAAGCTTTTGAGGATTATTTTGAAAGGTTCGAAATCTAGACTATGACCAAGGAAGATGATGAGGATGTTAATATTATAGCACATTTCCTCACATTCATTGGAAAAGAATTACACAGCTTATTAAAAACTCTGGCTTTACCGGAAAAGCCCATTTCCCTTTCTTATACGGCTCTCAAGGATCTACCGCTAGACTATGTTCAGTATACAAATTTCGAATGCTGTAAAGGAGGAAGATCTCGTAAAATGATTTATGAGGATATGAAAATTCCACTACATTACTACGTTATCCCAACCCAGTGCATACTCAAGGTTATGTAGATAATTCATTGAGTTTGGATGCAGTTCACGAGGATGGGCACAAGTTTGGTCAATGTTTGTCCTGTAGCAAGTTCCACTCTTTTAATTCATTCAAATTTCGTAATTCTAAGTGCTTTAAATGTGGTGATATTGGACATATTCAGTCAGTCTGTAATACTACTGTTCATCTTATTGCAACTAATATTAAGTCTTGTAATTCTGATTGTACTGAGTCGAGTATTCATAATGATCATTTATCTTTATCAACGATTGCAATAGACAATGTAGAGTCACAAAGTAGTTCAGAGTTAAATGAAACTCAGAATCCTTGTGAGATAACGGTTTCCAATCAATCAACTTATCAGATTTCTCATGTTATTTTACCAGATATGGTTTTTCCTAGTGATTCACATATTTCTGATGAAATTCTTTGCAAATCTGAGCAAAATATGCTGAATGAATCTAGTCATGATCGAAAACCTGATGTAGTTTTGATAGATGCTGATTTTTCTAATGATCCTTTACTCTGCAATGACATTCTTAATAAGTTTGAGGAAACTATTTCAGAAGAATCAAATCTTGATGTCATATCAAATATTATTTGTCCTCATATTGAATTTGTTTCTTGTGGGAAACTTGTTCAATGCGAAGCACAAGTATTAAATGAGCTCGATTCTGATTACAATTCGGATGATTTCATATCAACTGCTGTTTATCCTTAGCACCAAAACACTTCTAATGTTTACTCTAGTCAATATGAGAAATATGTTTTAAATGAAGCCACATCATTCGTAACTTGGGGATATAAAGATCCAACATTATTTTGTGGGGGAGGATAGTGTTGGAGAATCTGTGGTTCGAATTACGGATATTAATGACTTCAGTACAAAACCGACATGCTGATTGCATACAATTTCAGGACCCAATTGAGTCTGTTCCGATTTCGGTTGATAATTTCAATACTAATGAGCACATTTTAGATAATACAGAGTTTTTATCCAATGCAAAGTTGGACAGACACAGGATGAACTAAGGAAGAAGACGTACAACCAATTACAGACAATTATATTCCAATTTAAGCTGTGGCGGATTTGGTGTTTGAATGAACTAATGATTCTTTTGTACTTGTTGAATGCTTGATTTCGAATTCTAAATACAATACATTCGTTCGTGCTTGTGTCGTACTTCTTGGTTCAATTGCGTTATTTCAGGGATTCTTAGTTCATACTACAGTTCAAATACTTTCAAATATTATATATAACCAGAAAGCTACAAGATTTTCGTCATACTGATATCTGTCTTCCAATCTAATCAACATGAATATATATAAAAAACTGTCATTCATCACTCATTATCTACTCGGAGTCAAAACTCAACGTTAAACTGATAATCAGTTGTTACTAAGCATGTGAATAGTTTTCATATATCTTTGTATGTTTGTGGTTTTAAAACTCAAAGAAAACATATCAGCATATATTTCAATTTTGTTTTATGAAGTGAACTTGGCACGGAAAAAACGTCAGACCTTTTCAAAGCTACCCGCTGTTCCATTGTTCATATTAAAATTGAAATAATCATTTTTAATTTCTTATTTTATATTCGTGAGATGTACTTACTATAGTGTTAAAAAAACAAACAACGGCCTGATTGAATATCTACGGTACCTGTTCTTAATATCTAAATATTTCAACAAGTTATCTGTTTTCTTGTTTGTTTTTAATATATCATTATGTCTATTAATTGCATAACGTATTCAGGTACATTTATAAAAAGTATACAATCTTTCGTTGTACAAGTTACAAAAGAGTCCAATCAGAGACATTGTGGTTGCTTGCAGGATACATCGAAAACAATGTACATTATTTAGATGTCAATTGACTGAACTGCTAACTTCTAATTATGGAAATCAGTCAATCTAAATAAATAATATATTTGTCATATCCCAATGAGTAGACAAAATTAGATTTTCTGATGTTTCGTCATTTAGTGTAGGTCACTTCTTCAAAGAATAATAAATAAATAACCAAATACAAATTAGTTCAAGTTTATATAGTACAACCGGAACAAGACGAATATTATGTTGTCAATCAAAAAAACAGGTCTGAATAAATCAATGTCATGTCATTTCGATCATGGTGATTCATAAGCGACATGTATGTAAATTTGTGTATATGTAAGTGTGCACTGTTAAGAATGAAAAATGTGTGAGCTTTCTAGTGAGAAATGATAGAGTTTAATTTGTAAAATAACATCAAAATGGGTTTTGTGGAGATTTTTACAAATTTCAATAGTTGAAATCATGAGTCAATTGAAGCTAGACCATCATGGAAAATCTGGAAGCACTGGACTGCCGTTTCGTCCCAGTGTGGTACCCCTCAGCAGTGCACATCCACGATCCCACACCCCGCGAGAGTCGAGCCCAGGACCCATCAGTCTCGCGCGAAGCGCTTAACCATTAGACCACTGAACCGGCATCCACTGGTGTTAATGTCTAACTTCAACCAATCCACGAAATTGCGCCACCGTACACCATTGTCTTCAGTGAGTTACTATCTCACAACAGACCTGGTTGAACTCCACTGGTATCAGACAAGGTGGCTAGGATAGATAGACCAAGTAGGATGTATGTTATGACCTTCTTTTCTATTGTGAGCAGTAGGATTAAGTATTATATGGAACTCTCCTTTCATTGTAATTGGAAAAGTCTTTTTGTAATATTTTGACATTTTTGACGTCCATTCGGTGATCGTTGTAAATAGCATGAACTACTATTGCTGATATAATTTAAAGTCAATCCAGTTCTATGGGATTATTAGGTGGCTTCTTTGTGTACCTAATATAGTCTTTCGTACGAGTCAAGATTTCGCGAGATGACATTCCGATACAGAAGGCATCACATTCGATACAACCTCATTTGTAGACGCAGTTCTATATTGACATGAATGGGATCACTCAATATGTTTTTGTCAGCATGCATCAAGTAATAAGTAAAAGGAAACTTGTTGAAATACTTTGTACTGAGAATTATATGCTTTACCGAAAATATAATATGGAATATAGCCATTACTACTACTAATAATAAATAAATAAATAATAAGTAGACAGATTCAAGGTCTACTTATTTATCATTTTCCTTATTAGATTCGTCTATTATTTTCCTTTTATGGAACATTTTGTTTATGATAACTTGTAAGAGAAATAAGAAATTAGAATTTCTTTATAAGTAAAGATGAATAGCGGTTAACAGTGAAATTCAGGACGCGCGTTTCATTCTATTTGGGACATGTCAGCTGGATCTAAGTGCATCTCAGAGTTGATGTTCACTCTGGAACTCGAACCCAGTATCGTTCGCTTCAAACACCATCTCACTATCCAATTCACTACTGAGTCTTAATAACCACCTGCTTTTGCAATAGGATGAAGTTTTAAATTCACTTGGTATTGTTGCTATACTTATATCTTCCCTATTATTATTTAGAACTTCAATTGATCAGTCTCTTATTGGCAATATATACATCCTGTTCAAACTGCCTTGATATTGCCTGATGTCACAGAATAGTACATATATCAATGAATGATTGATCAATTGAAGTTCTTAATAACAATAAAGAAGATATAAGTATAGCAACACCAAGTAAATTAGAATTTCTTTATTTAAAATATTCTTTCAATCTTACTGATAATGAACAACAAAGAGAACAACACCACCACCAACAACAACAACAAAAAAGACCATTTAACTGTTATATTTGTGTATACTACATAGAGATATATAATAATATAAATGTTTATAGCAACAATTTTTATGATAAATAAATGAAATAATAAACAATGAATATTAGGAACCTCAAAAATATTGATTTATTCAATTGTCAATAAAATAATAAAAGTCTTTTGTTGTTGTTGTTGTTGTTGTTTTAATTTTATATTATTCTATTCATTTTCATCTTAAAACAATAATTAACATTAATAAATAAGAGTAATAATAATAATAATAGTAATGATAGTAATAGTAATAGTAATGGTACTCATAAAGTAACAATATAATAATACCTTATAGTAACCAATAATTTCATTTCATTAAAAGTACATGTTTACATATATATGGATATTTTCTTATTTATGTAAATCAATCTATTTAAGTAATTTTATTTCAGTAATAAATTTATTTTTGAGAGAAAAAAAAACCAAAACCTCTCAGAGAGAGAGAGATAGATTTTTTCTTTCTTTCAACGATATTTTCTTGATCAAAGATAAAGTAAGTGACATGTATTCATTTATTAAGCCTTTTCATGGTGTGTATATATATAGATTAATATAACTGAATTCATTATCAAATCAATTCTAATATTATCAGTATAAGATTGAGTACATGAATCTATTGATGTTAGACCAATATTGAAAACCTAGAATCATTAGATGACTATTTCATCCTATTGTGAGATTCCTCAGTAGTGTGTATCCATGATCCCACTCACAGGACTCGAACTTAAGGCCTTCAGTCTCACGCGCGAACACTTAACTTTTAGACCATTGAGCCAGTATCCAACGGTGTTATTGTCTAACTTCAACTAGTCGACGAAATTCCGCGATCATCTTCTATTGTACTGAAGTAGATACCTGTCTCTATCCAGTGGTCATGGCTACTGACTAGTCAGTACATGGTAATTATCAGTAGAGGGGTTGTGGAGAATACTATATTTTTGGATGAGATCATGAACCAATTGACATTAGAGCAATATTGGAAACCTAGAAGCATTATATGGCTGTTTCATCTAATTGTGAAATTCGTCAGAAGTGTGTATCCACTATCCCACTGGCGGGGTTCGAACCTAGGGCCTTCAACTTCGCACGAGAATGCTTAATCTTTAAAGGTTATTATTACATCAAAACTGTAGATTAAAGCAATTAGCTAATCGTATATAAGATCAAGATACTCATTTTGTTAATATCTGTTGAATATTCTCATCTTTTGAAATGAAAACTACTGAATTGATATGTTAGAGTCAATATAAAACTGAAATGCAGATATAATCATCTAACGAATCTGTAATAAGACGAAATGTTGTACTTCACTAATAGCTATGTATCAAATATACTCAAACTTGTGACACAATATTATATGGAGATGATCTGTTTCAAATGTATTTTAACAGAAACTAATGGATTATACTCTTGAATATCAACAAAAACAACAAGTATCATTAGTACACTAACCAGTTATAAATTAAAGTCAATATAAACATCACTGGTATAAACTATTGTCATTATTACTTACTTACGCCTGTTATTCGTAATGGAGTACAGGCCGCCGATCAGCGTTCTCCAACCCACTCTGTCCTGGGCCTTGTTCATTCTTCTCATCTCATTATTCCTAAGACGTAATTATTTGATTTTTAGTTTTTTACTTTTTTGATTAAGTAAAATGATTCAAAAAACTTTACTGACAATTTGTCTAAGTCTACATCCTTGTAAACTATCATGAATGCAATTGGATTTTCTCTTCTATTTATAATTATTATGGATGTTTATTGGTCATATGATGAAGTATTACCTTTTCACAATACATATTATAACATTAATAGTTCATCAGTTATATAACTGATTCCAATCACACTTGATGGTAAAACTCTGGAAGATGGAAGATCCTTCACTTACCTGGGAAGGATCATCGAAAAACAAAGAGAATCAGATGCAGATGTAAAGGCAAGGATTGTCAAAGCAAGAGCTGCATTCCTACAATTGAAGAACATATGGAATTAAAAACAGTTCTACTTTACAGAGATGAAACTTTGACAACTACTACAACCATCATCAAGAAGGTGCAAGTATGTATAAATATTTGTCTACGCAAGATACTCAACATCCATTCGCCCAATAACATCAGCAACAGCCTTCAGTGGAAGAGAACAAACCAGATTCCATCTGAAGGTGAAATGTAAAAAAGACATTGGAAGTGGATAAGACATACATTATGGAAACCATCGAACTGAATCACAACGCAAATGATCACTTGGAATCCTAAAGGGAAACGGAAATGAAAAAGTCCAAGGAACATAGTACGTCAAGAAATAGAAGCAAATATGAAAAAGATGAATGACAGCTGGAAAAGATTGCCCAGAAAAGAGTTGGATGGGGAATGCGAGTGGGCGGCAGCCTATGCTCCTCCACGACACGTAACACGAATAACTAAGTATATAACTCACTACAATATTAATAATACTAATATCCGAAGGGGTTTGTGGAGATTTTTACAAATTTCACAGATTGAAATCATGAGGCAATTGAAGCTAGACCATCATGGAAAATCTGGAAGCACTGGACGGCCGTTTCGTCCCAATGTGGGACCCCTCAGCAACGTATGTCCACGATCCCACACCCCACGAGATTCGAACCCATGACCTATCAGTCTCGCACCAAACGCTCAACCAACTAGACCACTGAACCGGCATCCAATGGTGCTAATGTCTAACCTCAACCAATCCACGAAATTGCGCCACTGTACACCATTGTCTTCAGTGAGTTGATATCATCTGCTCACTAGTGACTGACTTCAAGAGATACTCTTGGAGTTCTAGTGCGAAGCCGTTACCAGTGGAGTTCAAATAGGTCTGTTGTGAGAAAAGGCCGTCCAGTGCTTCAAGGTTTTCCATGGTGTTCTAGCTTCATTTGACTCATGATTTCAATCTGTGAAATACTAATATCCATCAAAAATTTTAAAAAAAAGGACAGTATATTTCTCAGAGATATATACATTATTTGATCTGCATAATATAATTCTTTTTTTTAATTTTTTTAATTTATTATTACATAGAATCCTTTATCATAAATCAATAAATAATCAATCAATAATCAATCAATAAATGGGATCAAATTCTAGTTTACCAAAACTATCAATATCCAATAATATTGATTTATTACAAATTTGTTCAGAACATTCTATGAGTATTAATTGTTTAACAATAAATGAGAAACATTTCATATTAGCTACAGGTTCAGATGATGGTATCATATGTATATGGAATATGAATTCATTAGATTTATCAAACTTATTATGTTGTATACATAAATTCAATGAACATTCTGGTTATATAACACAATTAATATTTCATAATGATTATTTAATATCATCATCATCAGATGGTACAATACGTAAATGGAATTATAAGATAGGAAAATGTGAATATGTAAGATTTGGTGTTGTTGAGTGTTGGTGTCGGTGTCGGTGTTTGTGTTGTTGTTGTTGGGTGTTTCCTTTCATAGTTGTATTCATGAATCCATTAAAAGTAGATGATAATTTAAAACTAAGAATTATTAAATGACTGTTTAATCATTGTATGGTACTTATGAGAAATGTGTCAGTCAGCCACAACGTAGGACCAGGCACATATATGCATCGGTCCAAGTTGCCATACCTCATTAACACAACAAGATGGACACCGGATTCATAAAAGTAGTTAATTCAGAGGTGGTAATATATAAAAGAAAGATTGCATATAAGGATATAGTACAGGAAGAAAGAATCAGTTCGTAGAAAGAAAGATATGAAGTGATTTTAATCTCTTAGCTTAAGGGAAGACAGAGAGTATATACACCGACGCCATTGTGATCGATTCTGAGCCATGTCACCAAGAGTCTCCAACCATTGGTTAAGATAGTCACGCGGACCCCAACCAAGTAGTCTGTATCTACTAACATGGTTAAGACCAGAAGTCATTGAGTTCAAGCAAAGATGCTGCGTTTTGGTTTGGCCACCCCTAACTTTTTTCCAACCATCTCCAACACCAGTTAGCATTGCGTGTCGTGGTAATCAGTGTTCACGCATACGTAAGAACACGTGGCCCAACCATCTCAGCCGATGAAGATTCACAACCTCATCAACTGATTTACCATCCTTCTCTAATAACCTGTGTATTCATGATCTCTTCCACAGGATTCAGACCCAGAATCTGTTTGTCTCATGCGTGAACACTGAACATCTAGACCAATGATCTAACTTTAATCAATCCATAAAATTGCACCACCATCCACCATAGACTGTTTTTTTCTAATTTTAAATGATTAACTATCTTAAAGAATAAATAAAACACATGATCACTTAAGTAACACATTTATTTATTTATTTGAACACACAAATATTGGTACAAGAGGGCACCAAATATATATGCGCCTAACCAATGATGCACATGGGCTCCAGTATCCTGAACGAAAAAAAGGCGTATGAACCAATCGTTGGTCACCGGCTACCATGGGACTGCATCTCCTAACGATGCTCCACTGCCTTGTGGGTCAGACCTTTAGGTCAAAGGCTCGGGGTTTGGCCCCCTAAGAAAACCATCATCTTCGCTATGGGCACTTGGGCAGTATCACAGCCCACACACAAATATAATGATAATGAAAAGTAACACATCACCATACACTAATAATAGATATATTAAAATCGAACTCCAGAAACAATACGACGACAACTTATCTATTCGATTATCAAGATTACTTGGAAAGATAATCCAATAACATCGAAAAAGTAGTTGTCTCATATTTCAAATTCATTGATCAGGTATTAATACGGCTAATACTATTACGTCATGATTATTGACCTACTACCAATATCATAAGGGATCATACAAAGAGACATAAACTTGAAATTCACTCACATATTAACCTGATATTAACATTGGTTAAAAGACTTATTCAGTTGAGTTTTTTACTGATAAACGATCAGTTATGTAATTTGAAAACGTTCAAATGTATAAATTTCCCCATTTTAGATTAACTTACATTTGTGAATAAGCGTTTTTGTGGATGATCATTCATAAGTCAAACATCCGATCTCAGCTCATAGGTACAAATCTAGTGAGATGACTATTAGTTACTTACTTACTTATGCCTGTTACTCCCAATGGAGCATAGGCCGCCGACAGGCATTCACCAACCCACTCTGTCCTGGGCCTTCTTTTCCAATTCCATCCAATTCTTGTTCATTTTTCTCATGTCTATTTCCATTTCCCATCGTAATGCGTTCTTTGGTCTTCCTCTTCTCTTCATTTGACCTTGAGGATTCCATGTGAAGGTGTGTCTTGTGACGCAGTTCGGTGCTTTCCTCAATGTGTGTCCTATCCACTTCCAGCGCTTCTTCCTGATTTCTTCCTCCGCTGGGATGTGGTTTGTTCTCCTCCACAGTACGTTGTTGCTAATAGTGTCCGGTCAACGGATCTGAAGTATGTTGCGTAGACAACTGTTAATAAACACCTGTATTTTCTGGATGATGGCTTTCGTAGTTCTCCAGGTTTCCGCCCCATACAGTAGAACTGTCTTGACATTTGTATTGAAAATCCTGACCTTGGTGTTGGTTGACAGTTGCTTTGAGTTCCAGACGTTCCTTAGTTGTAAATATGTATATGTATAAACAAAAAATAACTCAATGACTACTATATTCAAATGAAAAGCTGGGCTCAGTTACTCTTATAATTATCAGTCGATAAAGTAATATCATGAACGGTGGCAACTAAATATGTAAATGACGTTTTTTGATTAACAAACGATAAATGTCAGTATCTCAGTGAAAAACATCTAGTCATTGTTTATATATGGGTAATCTGAAGAGGTATGTGCATTCACGGTAGCCATTGATAAAAAGATTTTGAGTATGTTCATGTCGATATAATTGTTTATAAAGTTGTGTTAACGTTGTGGAAGCCCGTTATTTTGTCGTCATTTAGATCATCGGCAGTCATATCACGTCGGGCTCACCACTTTTGTGTAGGCCTTTAATTTTGTTGTCGTTTAGATCGAACGATGTTGTCGAAAAGGGCTCTCCACTTCAGTGGCCCGACATCTGACTCCAAGGTGATCGTAATGATGATTGTTATTGAAATATATATGTCGTCTATCCTCGTATATAATCCATCGACTTAAATCACGTTAGTCAATAACGGAATTAAATAAGTCAAATAACGAGAATGGACTTGTGAATACATATATTTTGATATGAAACGAATAGAATAGAGAGAAGAGAAACGACTAGCAGTGGAGATGGTGGGTAAGCCAGCCAACTCCCGTTTAAGCAAACGTTAATCAATAAGTTTAGATGGTGGTTGGAGGTAGTCAACAGGAAACCCTGGACCCGGGTTTCGTGCTACTTGACACTCGTCAGCAAGGTGTACCTGTAATCTTGAGGGAACTGGTGCTCCCTGGCGGATTCAATCTCGTGTTAATCAATAAGTTGCAGACATGTGATGAGTAATGGGATAATAAATGTGTACACACACCTACGCGCTCATATAAACACAGTCAAGATTGATAAGCGGCTAATTAACAAGATCAGAATGTGACTCAAGTAGAATGAATAGAATAGGCTGTCCGAAAGCTAGAAGAAGGTATATTGGCTTAACATAATAACCGACACTACAACGTATCTATTTTGTATTGGCCTAAACGGACTTCAACTAACAATAAAAACAAAACATTTTATACTAGGAAGAAATAACTGTTTAAGGCTCTCTGATCTTCAACTATGCCTAAGCCGAAATCGATCTGTGGCGAAAAGGACGCATATATAGTAAGGTTATTTGGAACTAATTTCAACCATCCATCATAAATATTTCCACTACTCCTTGTGTATTGAACAAGAATACGAGTGGGGAAAATCGAATGTATTTGAGCACAAAACTATAGAACATCTCATTAAATAGTTAATTTGGAAAATATCAGTCCATTGTCTCAGATTTCATTGTTCATGCATTTTCATACTAATTGCTTTCCGTTCGAGTCCTTTTCCTTTTGATCTTTCACTGAAATACATTCTATGTTTGATCATTGTTATATACTACTTTTGTGGATATAAGTAGCTCACACCATAGTTGTACTTTCAGTATAGATGAAAAAATCAATTTCTTCAAAATTTAATTCCTTTAAATATGTTTTTAAGGTATTTGTAGGCCATAAAGATGTGGTGAGAAAAATTCTATGCGTCAACGACTATATTATAAGTGGATCACAAGATAAAACAGCCATTTGTTGGAATTTTCATACAGGTGCAATATTGAATACATTCAAAGGGCATACACGTCTTGTCAATGCAATTGCCTATTATGGTACTGTAACAAATGTATTTCGAAATGATAATAGTTCTGAAATGTTTTCAACTGCTGGAAATTTTGAACGTGTTTATACAGGATCAGCGGATCGAACTGCTAAATCATGGAGTCTTAAAACATCAAAATGTGTTGTCACTTTTGAAGGTCATACACAACCAATTACAGTAATGGAAATAATCAAAGATGGTGAAATTCTATTAACTGCATCGATTGATAATACTATACGTAGTTGGTTTACAGAATCAGGAATACAACAATTTATATTTGTTGGACATAAAGGAACAATTATCTCTATGGATGTAAGTACGTTCAGTAATGTAATCTGGAATTTGTGATTCTCTTGATTCCTTTTTTTGTTGTTGTTGCTGCTTATTTCTGAGGCAAGTATCCATGTAAACCGTTAAAGTTAAACTGATTCAGTAAGGAAGAACGACGAGACTATAATTTATGGATGAACTGATCAGGTATAAGATAACAGGTCTTGGATTTTAGAGCGAAATTCACTCATACATTTGATTAAATAGAGTTTTGGCATTATAGTTGATATCAGTTTGTGATGAAAACCCTAAATCTAATTTCTAATTCCTAACTATCAACTGTAAATCATAATTCTAATTCTTCACACTGATTTATAGCCCTCATTCAGTCCTGGTTATCAACTGAACACTCCCAAGGTCACTTTAGTGTTGTTTAAAGGTCGTCTATTAATGACAGTCTCATCGGACAAACCCTAAATTGGCTATAAATGAATTATCAGAATGGGTTTTGTGTAGATTTTTACAAATTTCAATAGTTGGAATCATGAGTCGATTGAAGCTAGACCACCATGGAAAATCTGGAAGCACTGGATGACCGTCTCGCCCTAGTGCTGGACCCACCGTCGGTACGCACCCACGATCCCGTACCCCGCGGGACTCGAACCCAGGACCTAAACAACTAGACCACTGAGCCGGCATCCAATGGTGTTAATGTCTAACTTCAACCAATCCACGAAGTTGCGCCACTGTACACCATTGTCTTCAGTGAGTTACTATCTCACAACAGACCTGGTTGAACTCCACTGGTATCAGACAAGGTGGCTAGGATAGATAGACCAAGTAGGATGTATGTTATGGTCTTCTTTTCTATTGAGAGCAGTAGGATTCAGTATTATATGGCACAGTGCTAAGATTGTATAAGTCGTATTTTGATTGGTGGATAAGTCACGTGAGAAAAAGCCGGACATAAAGCCACAACATATAGTATTATTCCAGAAATGGATTCCAACAGTAACCATTCATGATTCTTATCGGGATATAGCAATATTGACGCAGTTTGGACCTCCCATTTAAATCTGAATGATATACATTAATATTCATTTGGTTACACGACTTATTCGATACCCACATATTCCACCAAGATCCCTGTCTCATCATCTCAAGGAGGGAGAAAAATGTACCATGTAACTATCTGATTTTGCTTATTTTTTTATTTATTAATGAACGTAAAATACATTGTGTTACTTGGTAACAACGAATCTATCTTTGGTTAGTAAAATAATCTTAATATTGGTGATGTTAAATTACTGAAGGAGTTCGTCAACAGGTTAAAAGTTAGTATCTTTTAGGCATGTTAAGTATTCAGTATAAATCATTTACAAACCATAACGCATTAGTTAGTAATAGGAAATTGGCATGCAGATCTGGACTAAGGCTTCAGTCAGTCAGTCAGTCAATGAAAATGTATAACTTCGTACGTCTGTACATCAGTTTAGGTTGCCATATCACAGGGACACAATTGTTGATTCAAATCCCGCAGTAGTAGAGCTAGTAAGAGTATAAGCAGTCATCGGAAACATTAGGATTTGAAGATGATAATCAAGGAGTATAATCCAGTGAAATAAATTTGGAAAGAGAAAAAGGAAAGGGAAATGAAGAATTCAGAATATTAGAATTTGGAAGAACACAAAGAGTTGATGCATCTGCGCCATTACAAACGATTTTGAGCCATGTCATTCAAGGCCTCTAACCATCAGTTGCTATCATCTCGCAGATACCAACCACGCAGTCTACACCTACCAATATGGCTCACGCAGTCCACTTGTCAGCGACTTCATGAATTTTTACCATGTTTTGTTCTGGCCGCCTCTAGATTTCTTCCAACCTAATCCTACATCATGAAACATCGCATGTCGGGGCAGTTGGGGGTTGGTCATACGTAACACATGTCCCAGCCATTTCAATTGATGAAATAGTAAAACTTCATCAATTGATTCGTCATCCTTATCTAGCACCCGTTTCCTAACAACTACATTACTTACTCAGACCAAGGTTTCATGGTAGTTGAAACTTATCACCAAAAAGAATTTTCAGTCTTCAGAGAACCGATGATTCTTATCGGATTATGAACATCAGTATTACGATGACAGATGACATCATGAAGTTATTCTATCCCCTACTAACCTCGTTTAGGGTTAAAATATTTATCGTCTTTGAGTATTGATTAGAAATCAGAACCGTGTTCATCTAGATCTCATTCATAATCGATTTATATTGATATAATCAATAGATTAAGTTAACCAGTATTGAATATTCTGTGTTTGACTTTACATGGTATATTTAATGAAATATGCAAAAGCTGATTACTTCTACGTGGAACTAATCTCTTTTTTTTTGTTTAATGTACCGTCTAAAATTTCAGATTAATAATAAAATATTATATACAGGAAGTATTGATCATACAGCAAGATCATGGTCTATTGAAACTGGTAAACAAATAAGAGTATTCTCAAAACATAGTCGTTCAGTGAATTATGTTAGAAATCATGAAGGAATGGGTGAGTCAGTATATATATATATATATATACCAACCTATTTTTTTTCTTAATAATTAAAACAACAAATAGTACTTGACAACAAGGAGTGTAGATGACTATGGACATTACTTACTTACTTACGCCTGTTACTCCCAATGGAGCATAGACCGCCGACCAGCATTCTCCAACTCACTCTGTCCTGAGCCTTCTTTTCTAATTTCATCCAATTCTTGTTCATTTTTCTCATGTCTATCTCCATTTCCCGAGGTAAGGTGTTCTTTGGTTTTCCTCGTCTCCTCATTTGGCCTTGACGATTCCATGTGAGGGCATGTCTTGTAGACTATGGACCAATCTAAAGATTTTTTGCATATTAAGCTGTCAAACAGAATTATTATTTCGTCAACTAGTGTACAAGATTGATTCATAATAACTATTTCAATAATTGAATCATCAAAATTATTAAAGGGTTTATAGGTTAGAAGAAGTGAAAATAATGTCTAGTAAGCGGCATAGATAATCAAATTACTATTGAAGAATTCTGGGCTATTGCCCAACTTACTATCTATTGAAATTTATGTTCTACTTTAATTGATGATGTTGAGAAAGATGAAGAAAGTATTGAACTTATTGTATTGAATAATCTTGCCAAATTAGATTTTGACAATTCATATCATCACCATCTTCCCAATATATTTACTTACTTATTTAACGCCTGTTACTCCTGATGGAGCATATGTTGCTAATCAGCATTCTCTAACCCATTCTGTTCTCGTCCTTACATTCTAGTTCTATCCAATTTCTGTTCATTCTTCTCATGTCTCTCTTCATTTCTCGGCGTAATGTGTTCTTTGGTTCTCCTCGTCTACTCATTTGGCCTTGAAGATTCCATATGAGGGTTTGCCTTGTGACGCAGTTCGGTGCTTTCCTCAATGTATGCCCTATCCACTTACAGCACTTCTTCCGGATTTGTTTCTGCGTTGGAATTTGGTTTGTTCTCTCCCAAACTAGGTTGTTACCAATAGTGTCTGACCAACGGATCCGAAGTATTTTGTGTAGACAGCTGTTAATAAACACTTGCATCTTCGGGATGATGGTTAAGGTAGTTCTCTGAGTTTCCATCCATTACAGTAAAACTGTTTTGACATCTTAATATATATACCTTACATTTGATTACAGTTTATACTCTTACCAAATTACTTGCATAAATATGTATAATAGTTTGAATATGGAATAATGTTAAAATATTAATATATTAGTAAATGATACTATAATTAGCAGTGGTAATTTTAGTGGGACTATAACTTATGGACGACCTTTGAGCAACGCTAAAGTGACCTTGAGAGTGTCCACCTAATAACTAGGACCAAATGAGGGTTGTTAACCTGTGTGAGGAATCGGAATTATGATTCACAGTTGATGGTTAAGAATAGGAATTAGATTTGGGGAGTTTTCACCATGATGTCAAAACTCTATTTAATCAAATGTATGAGTGAATTTCCCTCCAAAATCCAAGACCTGTTATCTTATACCTGATCAGTTCATCCATAAATTATAGTCTCAACGAAATCTTTAATTAACTTGTTCTCGGTGGAGTTTTGTTCTCTGAGCTGTATGGTTTGGTCGTGGAACTTTCATCGTTCTTCTGAACGACATCATCAGCATAAACTTCAGATAGATGTCTGAGAATAAAACTCCACTGAAATCATCCACCTGAGCTACAAATCTTCTTCACCACCTCATAACTTGTTCTCATTTGTCTCATTTTTAAACTATCATTCATTTATAGTATTTTGCTTAGTTACTTATATAACTACGTTACTTTATATACTACTTAAATGAATTTTGTTATTACTTTTTCAAAACAACAACAACAACAATATTTTTTAGTGATTACTGCTTGTAGTGATGGATGTGTAAGATTGTTTGATGAAAAAACAGGTGAACTATTAAAGAAGTTAATTCATCCAAATCAAGAAAGTTGTGTTATATTCAAGGTAAATATGTTTAACATTGTGTATAACGCATAAATTACATATATGTTGATAGTGATTCTGGTGAACTTTTTCGTAAATAATACTTTTATCAATAGATACAATGGAGTATCTAACAGTTGGTAAATTTTAATAGTTGAGATCATGAGTCAATTGGAACGAGATCACCATGGGGAATCTGGAAGCACTGGACCACCATATCGTCCTATTATGGGAATCCTCAGCGGTGCGCATCCACGATCCCATCGCGCCAGATCCAAACTCACGACTTAACAGACTCGCGTGCTAGCGCTTAACCACTAGACCAATGAGTCGGCTTGCATCCAACGATGTTAATGTGCAACTTCAACTAATCCACGAAATTGAGTGACACATCCATCATTGTCTTCAGTGAGTTACTATCTCACAACACACTTGGTTGAACTCTACTGGTCACTGCTTCACATTAGAACTCCAGGAAAAACGTCTTTCAGACCATCAGTAGTGAGTATATGCCGATTCATACCAGAAGGGTTATTTGTAGATATTATAGTAATTTTATAGTTTAGTTTATGAGTCAATTGAAGCTAGATCACCATTAAAAACCATCATTTTATTTAATTTTGTGTGAGTGACTTTTAAGTACTCTACTTGATTAACGCAGAATACAGTATACAACTACGGAACTCGAACGTATAGGACCCTCACAGTCGTAAATCAGATGACAGAAGAAGACTGGAGAAGTGCCTCTTGTGTAAAAATCAAAATGTACAGAAAATCATGGGTTTTCATAGATATTAGTGTTTACCATATCAACACATAATTCAGCCAATCCGCAAAGAGGCATGTTATGTTACTGTCTAATAGTAGCATGCCACGTTGATATTCTAGAAAACTTCATCACGCTCTGATTGGATAGAAACTCTTCGGTTCTTTTGGGACATCTGAAGGCTCTTTCGTAGTTCTCAGAAGCCGGCCCAACAGCAGTAAGACTAAATTAATTGCTCACTTTTATCTATCTAAATAATGATCTGATAATCTGGGGTTTTCTTGATGATTAAGAAAAAAGTAAGGTAAGATGGACACTGTAAAATAAAGTACTTAATCGTTATCAGTATTGGGTTGTGGAGATTATTAAGTTTTTGATTGAGATCATGAACCAACTGATGTTAAACCATCATTGGAAACCTGGAAGCACTGGAGGGCCGTTTCGTTCTATTATGGAACTCCTTGGCAGTGCGCATCCACGACCCTCCTCGCTCAGTAGTCTGGAGGTTAAGTGTTCGCGCGCGAGACTGAAGGTTTGAATGTTGCGAGGAGAATCGGGGATACTCACTGATGGGGAGTCCCGCGATTAAACGAAACGGCCGTCCTATGCTTCCAGGTTTTCAATGGTGATCTAACATTAGTCGGTTCATGATCTCAATCAAATACTTAGTCGTTAGTCAGACAATGTTGATCTATCCATATGAAAGTTAAAAATCTTACTAAATGTTGAATTCGTCAAACAAGACATAACATAGCAATCTTAGGTGAATATTTTAAAAATTTACTTGCTTTCGTTGTTCAATGCTCGTTCTATATTCTTTTCTGTATATGAGTGAATGATAGTCTATCTTTAGTACACTATGTTATAACATTTACTGATTTGAGTTATCCAAAAGAGAGTTACCTACTAAAATTATAGACTTCGACTAACAACCAATTATTTCAATGCATACGACCACAATAGTTGAACAACATCTCTATATATAAGAGATGCGAGGCTCTATAAGATCAAGTATCGTAATAAAAAAATAACCTGAATTGAGAATTTTATTAGAAGATTTGTAGTGTTACTTAGAAAATACCATGTAACTTAATATAGATATAAACTATCATTGCAGCTAAATATACAAGAATAATTTATTACAAACAACTGGATATCAGTTCGGAAAACTGAATAGATAACACGACTATCATGAACTGATCTGATTGATATAGTTTGCTTGTTTTAAAAGTTTATATCTAAACTGAAGGTACTCTACACCGAAATCATTATAAAATCTATTAGCTGATAATAATATAAAAGCAATGAGATTATAATTTATGGACAACATTTGAGCGACACTAAAGTGACTTTGAGAATGTTCACCTAATAACTAAAACCAAATCAAAGTTATGAATCAGTTTGAAGACTTCAGATTGTGATTTACAGTTCATCATTAGGGTTAAGAATTAGATTTAGAGTTTTCATCACAAACTGATATCAACTATAATGCCAAAACCTCTATTTGACCAAATGGATGAATGAATTTCGCGCCAAAATCCAAGTTCTGTTATCTTATATCTGATCAGTCCATCCATAAATTATAGTTTCACCATGAAAGCTAAATGTGTAATTTATTATTGATTTGTATATCTTTTAACCATTTATTGATTGTTTTTTTGTTAAAACATTTAATCAGATTTTATAAATTTTTCTTAAAAATAATTTTCATGTTACCATCAACATTTTTATTGAATACAATTTATATTACTTTCAATATTTATAAGTAGTATAAAAAAGTTGATTAAAATATACTTTCAACCTTCACCACAAATAGATTTATGGTGATTATTTATTTTCTGCATCAAATGATGGAAAAATTTATATTTGGCGTTATTTTAATCCAGAAATAATGAAACGAAATGAAAATGAATAAATAATTATTGTTCAAATTGAAAATGTTTTGATCATGAAAACTACAGCAAATATTTTTTGAAATTTGTCTTAGTAACAACCTCTTTTTGTTGTTGTTGGCGTTGGTGTTGTTGTTGTTGTTGTTGACAATTCCCAAAGTTCTGTGTACACAACAACAATTTGTTTTTATTTGAATTTATTTACATTCTACTTCATCAGTAGAAAAAAACAATTTTTAATTTAATACATTTACTACTTTTTAATTGTTCATAGAATAGATTTTTTTCTTCCTATTTGATCAGCATTCGAATAAAAGATTGATTCATTTCATAGTGAATTGAAGTTTTTGTAGGTTTCAAAAGTTCATGATCTATGCATTATACGATTACTTACTTTTCATTTTAAACAATATTTAGATTGGACAGTTGTTACGTGGTATAACTTGTGCCCGGTGTTCTATTCATATATATAGTAATGATACCGCAAATTAGAGAACAGTGATTTATCGACTAGACCAATGACACATAAAACAAGTACGAGCTGTCTAGAGTCTTTATTGATTCTGATTTCCGTCTAGTCCTGCCTGTTTAGTGCAGAACAACAATCTCAGCCTCCACGATATGAATCATTTATTTCAAACATACTGCGGTTATATACAAACCGAACAGACCACATCGAACCATAAAATAGGAAACAACATTTGTACAAGAATTAGCCAAATGTGGCTGTGAATAAGAGAGATAGTGATAGATAGGCTGGTTATAAGTCAAGAATTGTAAATCGTATAATAATAGTTCATAGGTCAAAGTAAAGCTTATGATAAGAGGAATATGAATGTGAATAGTTTAGTTACTTAACAATTATGCTATAAAAATATCTGTATAGTATTATTTTAGAAATAGATTTCAACAGTTACCATTCATAATTCTCATCGGGATATAACATTGAGATTATTTTTCATTCTGAAAAGCATTTAATCATTGCTCTTGACATAATATAATCATAACCAATGGTACCGACCCTGATTTTGGCGTCTAAGTGACTCATCAGGATGGTCAATTCACTTTCTGAATATGTCTCTACGATGGACAACAGCCTATTATATATCAGTTTTCATCATCTTCATTTTTCTTATTAGCGATTCATAGTGCTGGATGGGATCCACTGTAATCTTTTCTCTTTTTGTTTAATAGGATACCTTGATGATCCTGCAGTCAATTAGTTTTCATCCTATAAGCTACTTTTACATTTCAATGGATAAATCAATCAAACTTCTAAGGTATATGTATGATGATTAGGAGTAGTTGAATTATGGTACGAACTAAGAATCCCAAAAATAACGTAATCGGATCAAGAAGTACTAGATAGCCACAAACGAATGTATTGTATTTGGAATTCGAAATCAAGCATTCAACAATTACAAAGGAATCATTAGTTCATTAAAACACCACAATAGGACATTTTCTTCTTCAACGCAAGAATACAATAAAAGCCCTCTTTATTTTTTTTCTTTTCTATCGAAATAGGATCCAATGTGTATCACTCATTCTAATAGCGTTTAGATTGTACTTTTTTATTTCTGTGATTGTCTGGATGGTCTATCAATCTCACACATTGTTCACACATTCCATGCCCCTGTATTAATTGTTGGTGTGAATATCAGAAACAGTATCAACCTCGTGGATTCTGGAGACTCTCAACTTCACTCCTATATAAAAACCCTTGAACTCACATGGCATGGTATAATTGGTTTAAATATTTTTCTCTAGTCAGCAACTATTGTGAGTTTTTTGTATACAAGTTTGGGTTATGAACTCTATGAGAAAAACTACCTTTTTTAACCAGTGCCTGGGACCGGTAGGAACCCTCAATGAGCTTTAAGCGAAGATCCCGAAATTTGTGAAACATACTTATCAATTCAATCACTAATCTGTTAAACAAACTACATAAAATATTTACATATATACGTAGGTCGTTAGATAATCGATAAAACTGGTATATTTATGTTAAAGAAATAATCTTCCATAAATGAATGTTTCTGAAATTACAGATACACTCTGTAGACAGCTATTGGCACAGAAAAGTATTGTAAGAGCTCAACAATAATAATAATAATAATCATCTATCACTACCAGGTAGATGATTATTAGCACTGATCGGTGAACTTCGACATTTTTTTATTGTTGATAAAATGAGTTTAATTGGAACTAGTGAAAACGTATAGTAACAGAGCACTTGCTTTGAAAATATTGAGTTAGAAAGAGGTTTAAAGATAAATGTTAACTTAATTACTTACTTACGCCTGTTACTCCCAATGGAGCATAGACCGCCGACCAGCATTCTCCAACCCATTTTCTCCTCGGCCTTATTTTCTAATTCCATCCAGTTCTTATTCATTTTTCTCATGTCTATCTCCATTTCTCGGCGTAATGTGTTCTTTGGTCTTCCTCTTCTCATTTGGCTTTGAGTGTTAAATAAATTTATTATAAAAAAAGCTATACGGAATATTGTTTTTAGCTTCCTAACATACCTAGTCATAGTTTACTAATTTATAAATTCCAAATTATTTGTTTTCTTCACAGTTGACTAGATCAATGATCATTTATAGTTCAACATACATTCAACTAAGATGTGGAAGTTTCACAGTGTCTTTGATAAATCTAACTAAACAATAATATCTACAAAAAAACCCTTCTGATATGATACAACATATACTCACTACTGATAGTCTGCAAGACGTTTTTCCTGGAGTTCTAATGTGAAGCCGTGACCAGTAGAGTTCAACCAAGTGTGTTGTGAGATAGTAACTCACTGAAGACAATGATGGATTTGTCACTCAATTTCGTGGACTAGTTGAAGTTAGACATTAAAACCGTTGGATGCAGCCCGACTCATTGGTCTAGTGGTTAAGCGCTAGCACGCGAGACTGTTAGGTCGTGAGTTTGAATCTGGCGGGATGGGATCGTGGATACGCACTGCTGAAGAGTCCCACAATAGGACGAAACGGTGGTCTAGTGATCTCGGGTTTTTCATGATGGTCTAATTTCAATCGACTCATGATCTCAACTATTGAAATTAAACAATAACTGATAATTTGTGACCGTAATGAAGCTCTGTCATTCATATGTTAACATAGGGGAGCACCAAGTAGTTTGTTTTGACTCATCGACTATCAAAACTTTTATCTTCATCAAGACAACTGCTTGTACTAAGCTGAAGTATAAAAGGATTACAGGATATGTGCATTGTTAGATCTATCGAAGCGTCCAAGTCACCCGATTGAGATACGCGCAAAATCGAATTTTCCAAAACAACGATTTGTCTACAATAGCGGTTCTTTATTAAATAATACACTAAATTTAGTTACAAACCTCAACTTGTGAGTTGTCTAGGCGTTTGAACGCGTCCGTCAAGAATGAAAATAACAAAGGCTTCCTGTAACAGTGACATAAAGAATAATTATAACATACGATAGTACAAAGGACAGCTGATAGCTGTGTCTAAATTTGATAACAGTTTATGAGCAACCGAAACCCGAACCAAGAACAAACAGTATGGAAATTGTTGCGTTTAAACAAATGCAAAGAACTGTGGATACCCGTTACAGTGATTAAGATACAGTAATTATAATGATAAATACAATGATAAGTACAATAAACGTTATAAGTATATGTGAAGATTTCAGATTATTACAGTACAACCTGCGTTACAACATATGTGTGAAAATTGTTGGGGATACAACTGCTTACTGAATATAAATAAGTAGTATAAAGCAGCAATATACAAAAGAGTAGAAACGGTACGAGTAGGAACTATGTAAGACGAACTAAACATGCATCAAAACGACTTTTAAACAATTACCCTTGTTTTTTATATAATGATTGAGTCTTATAGTATTCTACATAATATTAACAACTAACTATCAGCATAAGTTTTAAGTGTATCAATACGTCAATCAACGAGTACCTTGAGCTCATCTAATCGCATGTATCGTATTAATGTTTCTGATTACTGGACTGATTGTTTTCCATTGATAAGATCAAAGGATATATTCGTACTTTTTTATAACTTGTGAACTATGTGCCCTGTTTATTGTATAACTTAACGATACCGCCAATTAGAGAGCAGTGAATTATCGATCGGACCAATAACGTATAAAATCTGTGTGAGCGGTCTAGAGACCTTATTGGTTCTGCTTATCACCTAGCCCAGACAGTTAAGTCCAGAACACCAGTCTCAGCATCTACAATATGAATTGTTTGTTTAATACATACTGCGGTCATATACAAACCAAACAGACCACATCGTACCATAAAATAGAAAACAACATTTTTACAAGAATTAGCCAAATGTGGCTGTGAATGTGGGAGATAGCAATTACTAGTCAGGGTATAACTCAAGAATGGTAAATCGTATAACAATAGTCTAGGGGTCAACATAAAGCTTATAATAAAAGTCACGTGAATATGCATAGTTTAGCTACTTAAAGATTACACATTAAAAATATATGTATCGTATTTGTCCATAAATCGATCCAAATAGTTACCATTCATAATTCTTGCTGGGATATAACACTTTATAACACCATAGCAGAGGAGACACTTGAAAATCTATTGCTTTGCTCAAGATTCGCCTATAATGAGAAGTTCGATCCACTAATTACATAATTAGTTCAGTATTGGAAAACAAATCAGAAGAATGAATTAGCTCCACTGAAAACATGAAATATCATCTTCTTTAGAATCTGAGTTATATAGATTCAATAATACTAACGTTCATTTCATCATTATATTCAATGTCATCTATCTTTATCCATTTGTTTGAGTATTAGTTATCATTTTCAAGGTTTTTAACAGACTTCAGTATATATTCAATAGTAATAATGACCTAAGTATACCTTGATGGTAGTTCGTTGATAACATGTACTTATGCAAAAATATTACTTTTACTTACTTACTTACGCCTGTTACTCCCAATGGAGTATAGGCCGCCGACCAGCATTCTATAACACACTCTGTCCTTGGCCTTATTTTCTAATTCCATTCAATTCTTGTTCATTTTTCTCATGTCTATCTCCATTTCCCGGTGTAATGTGTTCTTTGGTATTCCTCGTCTACTCATTTGGCCTTGAGGATTCCATGTGAGGGCATATCTTGTGACGCAGCTGGGTGCTTTTCATCAATATGTGTCCTATCCACTTCCAGCGCTTCTTTATGATTTCTTCCTCCGCTGGGTTCTTGTTTTTTTTCCACAGTTGGTTGTTGCTAATATACATTCTCAGTTAAACTGTTCAGAGATTATTTTCAGTGGATATACTTAAACGAATACAATTATACTTATGTTTATGGTTAATTGTAAGATGAAGTTACGGAGAAACTTTGGAATTCTGTGACTACAATTTTTACTGGTTTTAAGCATTTTACTTGAATCTAAACATTACCTAGTATAATCCTTACAGTGAATCATCATGGTTTTCAATTCGAATAAAGTCAAGGGTGTTCACTAACAAAGTGTTCTGAAGTAAAATAAACCATCAATATAGGGTTGTGGAGATTATTAGGTTTTTGATTGAGATCATGAACCGATTGGTGTTAGACCACCATCGAAAACCTGGAATCACTGGATGGCCGTTTCGTCCTATTGTGAGACTCTTCAGCAGTGCACATCCACGATCCCATGATTCGTGATTCGTGAGGGAATTCTCGTTTTTCTAGTGAGTAGGCGTGACCACTGGAGCCAATCCGTGTCGGGTAGAGACAGGTATTTATCTCAGTACAAAGGAGGATGGTCGTGTAAGTTCGTGGATTGGTTTAGGTTAGACATTAACACCGTTCGCGCGCGAAACCGAGGGCCCTATGATCAAATTTTGTGGTTGCGATCGTGGATGCCCACTAATGAATAGTCCCACAATAGGACGAAACGACCATCCAGTGATTCCAGGTTTTCATAAGTGCTCTATCATCAATCGGTTCATGATCACAATCAAAATAAAATAAACCAGTTCAATTTTTTTGGTTGGTGGCATGTTTATGTTCATGAATTCATTCACAAAGAAACTATCGAAATCCCTAAATTCCATGAGTCAGTAACCGATTTCTAAATTGTAGACATGAATTTTACAAACCAAATTATGTCTGCTTTCATTTAAATGACTGTTGAAAACAGAAAAGTAGACCAGAGCTATCTTATGGTAGACTATAAATCCTCAGTAGTTCAAACACATGATGCTTCCAGTTGTAGTACCTACAGCCTATCAGCAAATTGAGAATTAGGTCAGACTAGTGAGTCAGGGAGAGAACAAACCAGATCAGGAAGAAGCGCTGGAAGTGGATAGGACACATATTGAGGAAAGCACCCAACTGCGTCACATGACATGCCCTCACATGGAATCTTCAAGGCCAAAGGAAAAGAGGAAGACCAAAGAACACATTACGCCGAGAAATGGAAATAGACATGAGTAAAATGAACAAGAATTGGATGGAACTAGAAAAGAAGGCCGAGGAGAGAGTGGCTTGGAGAATGCTGGCCGGTGGCCTATGCTCCTTTAGGAGTAACAGGCGTAAGTAACTAGGTAAGTGAGTCAGAATGAAATTGTTCACATTTCCCACTTCAATGAGATACCATGTCCAATAAAATTCGATATTATTAGAAAGGAAACAAATACCTAATCAAACTTCCATTATTCTCAATGAGTATTTTGATTAAATGAGTTTGTAATGAAAACCTTATATAAAATATGATCATCAATAAACGATTCCAATATTTATTAAAATTGACTTGATGTTGTTTACTTGTATCTTCCAATTATTATTTAGGACTGCAATTGATCAGTCTTTTGTTGGCATCTATGCACCCTGTGCGGACTGCCTCAATATTGCCTGAAGTCACAAGCTTTATGAGCAAAGATGGATAGTGGCTAGCAATGGAATCCAGTTTGACGCGCGTTTTGTCTTATTTGGGACTCGTCATCTGGTGAGATGCAGGTACATCTAGCTGACAAGTCCGAAATAGGTCGAAACGCATGTCCTAGATTCCACTGCTAGCCACTATCCATCTTTGCTTATAAATTATTAAAATTGTTTATTACAATTTGTAATTAAATTCACTCTCCTCATAATCATAACATTATGCAAAAATCATTAGCACCCAAACGCCCTGGTACAGCCGATAGTGGAGAGAGTCAACTCTTTCTCTCAAAATACTCTTACATCACCACGTAAATACAACCACAGCCAACGAATTCCTACTCATTGCCTTCTCGCAGGATTACTGTTGTTTGCGAAGTGGATAGGACGAAAAGTGCATGTTCGATGCTTCTACTGGGTTGATGGACACGGAGAGTCCACTTAGGGGAGTTGCAAACCCTGATTACAAACCAACGGTGTACATGGACTCCAGGACCCTGAGGAAACAAATAGAATATCAACCAATCGTTAGTCACCAGCTACCATAGGATTGCATCTCTTGAGATTGTTCCACTACCGAGTGTTGCCCCTTAAGAAAAACACCTTCTTCGGTTTCAACATCCTGGCAGTATCACAGCCCATATACAAATCAAAAGACTTGAGCGGTACATATCTATTTAGTGCCTTCTCATACCAATATTTATATGTTTAAATAAATAGTCTAGAGTACAACATTATTTATACGGAATAAGATCATTACTAATGATATGCCCAAAGTTGAAATTCGATCTATATTAGAAGGTTTTAAAGTGTTTTAGTTAAATAGAACTTTGGTTTCTATGAGATTACTTGCATAGATATATATATATACTTATGTATATATGATCAAATTCCATTCCTGATAATGATGATAAGCCTACTGATTATCTCATTATTATTCTGCTTATGTTTCAATTGTGAATTACATAATCAGTCATTACATCATCATCATAACAGTATAGATTATCATCTATTATGGACAATATGGAAATTACGTTATCATCAATATTATAGAAATCAAATTGATGAAATCAATTCTTTTACATTATGGAAAATCAATATTGATCAAATTTTATTACATAATTTATATTATGATTTACAATTAAAAACTTATCGTAAATCAATAAATCAATATACCGCTATAAATTGGAATGATTTTTATCAAAATAAAAAAAAGAAATTAAACTTATTACATCATCAAAAAAATCGATTATTATTATTAGTTAAGGAGAAATATAGAAGTATCAATCGAACAAATAATAATCATAATGATTTACCAGATATGATTGATTGGAGGGATAATGATACTGTGACACCAGTAAAAACACAAGTTAGTTTAGATCACATTCTCATTATTGGGCCCCTATCATTCTTTTGTTGTTGTTTTTTTTTTACAAGTTTGATTTGTATTGAATAAACTAAGATGAAAAAACTTA
Source organism: Schistosoma mattheei (assembly GCA_944470405.2). Lineage (NCBI taxonomy): Eukaryota > Metazoa > Platyhelminthes > Trematoda > Strigeidida > Schistosomatidae > Schistosoma > Schistosoma mattheei. Next base: position 91,077,275 of record OX103947.1, on the reverse strand, counting down.
CTTAGTGACTAACACTGAGTTACTGCCAATGGAGTATGGGCCGTATAGGCCAGCATTCTCGAATCTATTCTGTCCTGGGTTTTTCCTTACTAGTTTAATCAAATTTCCGTTCATTATTCTCATGTCTGTCTCCATTTGTTGACGTCATGTGTTCTTTGGTTTTGTAGAAAAATAACTCACTAAAAACAACGCTAACGCTAAGATCATTAAATCCAAAGTTTTTATTTCTTTTTGTCGTTTGTCATCATTTATTTGTTTCAGCTCCATTTTTTTTGTAATGTAAAATATTGTTTGTGCCTGCTGAGATGATCGAGTAGGTAATAGTGAGGATAGACGCTAGGGTATCATGGAATGATGATGGTAAGCCAGTTGATAATGTTGTGAATCTTCATCGACTGAGATGGTTGGGCCACGTGTTCTTACGTAAGTATGAACACCGATTACCATAACGCGCAATGCTCACTAGTGTTGGAGACGGTTGGAAGAAATTTAGGGGCAGCCAAACTGAAATGTGGCATCAGTCCTTAAAATTACTAACTTCTAGTTTGAGCCATGTTGGTAGATACAGAATACTTGGTTGTGGTCCGTATGACTATCATAACCAATGGTTGGAAACTCTGAGTGACATGGCTCAGAATCGATCAGAATGACGTTGGTGTACACATTCTCTGTTTTCCATTAAACTATGAGATTAAAATCACTTCATATCTTTCTTTCTACGAACTACATCTTTTTTATGTATTAAATCCATATACACATACTTTCTTTTGTATATTACTACCATTGAATTAACTACTATTAATTTGGTGTTCATCTTGTTGTGTTAATGAGGTATGGCAACTTTGATCGATCCATATATGTACGTGATACTACATTATACCGACTGACTGAATGACTGACTAACAATACTCTTTAGAAATACTCCTCTTCAAAACTGCTTCATTGTCGTTTAACGTTTTTTTTCTTTTGTGTTCAGTGTTCTGTCATTTCAAATCAATATCTTGCACGAAATATTATGGTTTTGGTAATTCTTACAAATTAATCAAATTCCTAAAATAAGAAAGATGAGTTCAGAGAAAAGTTCTCTTTTCAACGGATTCATTTTCAATGCTGTACAGTCACATGCATATATTATTTACTTTTCAAAATGATAATAATAGTGATCATAGTGATAATAGAATCCTGCTAAACATGATAACAATGAGACAGAAAAAAACAAAAGGCCCGAATAGCTTAGTGGTAATGTCTCTCACTATGAAGCTGGGTGTCACGGGATTAAATCTGTTATGACGGGTGTGACTGCAGGTTTTGATAAGCAGCGTTTATTGATCGATTCGGTGACAGTGACACGTAGACACGCACGGACGGCCTAGAGTCTCGATTGGTCCTGCTTCCCTGTCCAGCCCAGCCAGTTGAGTCCAGAACACAAGCCACAGCCTCTGAGATATGAATCATTATATTTCAAACATACTTTGTTTATATACCAGTCAAGCATACCACATCGTACCATAAAATAGAAAACAACATTTTGTACAATACTCAACAAGTGAATAGATATCGACCAATAGAAAATGTCCATTTAAAGTCCAAGGACACCATTGGACTTAACATGATAATTATTGGTCTATTCCTCCGCATCCACAACAAAATCTGTTAAGAAGCATCAATTCCCCACAAGATTACAGGTACACCTTGAGATGGTGGAGAAGATTTGTAGCTCAGGTGGATGAGTTTTGTTCAGAGAACAAAACTCCACCACAGGTACACCTTGCTGACGAATACCAAATAGCACGAAACCTGGGTCCAAAGTTTCTTATTAACTACCTTCAACTACCATCTTATAAAAACGTTATTTTGATCGAAAGAATTAACAATAATTTTGTTGTTGAGAACTTGAATATTCATTATGAAGATAGATAAGAAGATTATAATTAGGGAAGAGAGGGTTCATTTTTCATTAGTTTCAGCCAGTATATTAACACAAAAGTAACAGCTAACGGTCTTCTATCAAAGTGGCTGGAAGATCTTCCAGGACTTACAATAAAAAGTATTTGTATACATTCTCTACATGACACATTTGAACAAGTGAATGTAATTGACAAACTTTGTTCTTTCATTTGATATTGATTCACTACTCGGTAATTTCTCACTTACAGAGAACATCAATTTCATCTACAAATATATAAATAATAATGAGATTTATATCGAACTACCGGAATCTTATCTGAAGGTATTACTATTAAGATATATTTGAAATTTACAATTTACATTCAACAATGTAATTCATAGGCAAAAACATGGCAGAGTAATGGAATCTCTTCTTAATCCATCATTAGCAAATTGTTTCATAGTCAATCTGTAAACTGTCAACTTAAAAATGTCTATTCACAACTTTCACTTGTTTAAAAGGTATCTACATGATGTATTTTGTAATTTGTTACCATAAACATAATTTAGATCATCTTCTAAAACATTAACCATTGACTGCCCCGATGTGTGATGTTTTATGGTGTAGGAGTAGGTTGGAAGTAATCTAGGAGCTGCCAGTCCAAAACATGGCACCAATCCATGAAGTCACTGATAAGTGGACTTCGTGAGCCATATTGTTAGGTGTAGACTACCTGGTTGGGATCTGCGAGATGATAGCAACTGATGGTTAGAGACCTTGAATGACATGGCTCAAAATCGTTTGTAATGGCGCAGATGCATCTACTCTTTGTGTCCTCCCAAATTCTAATATTCTGAATTATTCATGTCCCTTACTTTTTTCTCTTTCCAAATTTATTTACTGGATTATACTCCTTGACTAACACCTTCAAATCCTAATCTTTCCGATGACTGCTTATACTTTTACTACCTCTACCACTGTGGGATTTGAATCGACAATTGTATCTCTGTGCTACTGTGATATGGCAACCTAAACTGATGTACGCACGAAGTTCTACGTTGTTACTCAGTGACTGACTGACCCGGCAGTCAATTTCACACTAGAAGGTGAAGGAAAACAAAGTATTCACTTCCTCGATGTCGAAATGTTCAGTAAACACGACTAATAAAAATACAAAACTCAGACCTCCTTAAGCACAGATAACCTCAGTAGAAAAGAAGACACTTATGTGAACATTGATTTCAAAGGTGACATAGTTACAGACACTGAAGTGGAAAATTTCAGACTCTCTCGAATAGAACGTTTTTAGCAACCTTGCGAATACTGTTCGCCAGTCGATCAATGATCACCAATAATTTTAGAGATAAATGATCTCGTTTGATCAATGCCCTCTGTGTTTATCAATTTATGTGCTCATGCGGACCAAGGTATATCAGTCATTTGATGCTTATTTTATCAAAAAGAGTTCGAGAACGTTACTCAGTTTGGTTAGAAAGAGGTGTAAATAGCTCAATAATAAGTTCAATAAACGAAAACTTGTGAACACAGGTCATTCATTCAGAGAGAGCTCTGTGTTCAAAAACATCTACAAGGCAAGTAGAAATCCGCCAAACACGGTTATATTCCATCTTGTTAACACTGCCAAAGCAATAACTATACTTCTGGAGAAACCAAGATTACATGTCCAAACGAAACTGGTACAACCTCTTCTTCGACCATGGCTTTGTACTCTCGTAATATTTTTCTCTCTCCTTCATTCTTTTTTTCTTTCACAGCTGTCTACTTCCGTTCTGTCTTCTGTATGAACCATTTATGCTCAACAGCTTTCTTTCTGTTCCCGTGATCCTCCTGACCACAGTTTATCTTCATTTCAACACTTTATCTTATCACGCTAAGCCTTCTCTTCTCTATTAATAATCTCCCTATCAATCTTTATGATGGATTTTCATGCTGTCAACAACAAAATTATCAGTATAAAATTGTGGAGATCTTCGAGTTTTTATTGAGATCATGAACGGATGAATGTTAGACCATCATTGAAAACCTGGAAGTACTGAACAGTCATTTAATTTCATAATGGGACTCCTCAGTAGTGAGCATCTACCTTAAATAATTTTCCAGAATAGTATGCAGAAAGTATTCTTTTTAATTCAGATTACCAATCGAAATTCCCATCGATTAGTATAGGTCACTTGTTTTCAGTAGTAGAGGAAATTGAAGATCGTTTACAATTAACAACTTCAGTAAATAAGTTCACGTATTTTTTTGACAGGTTATCTATGATTAATGAGATATCATCAGAACGTCTTCTTTCAATAGATTTAACTCAAATATACTGTGATTATTTTTTTTCTATAGAAGGATTGTGCATCTTCATGGGCAATTGCCTCAGTCGAAGCGCTTGAAGGGCAACTTAAAAGAAAAACAGGAATTCTTACCCCATTATCATCACAACAACTGGTAGATTGTACTGGAGATCGTGAATGTGTAGAGAATCCAGTATCAGTGGCATTTGATTATATAAAAGAGTATGGTGTAGAATCTCAAGAAGATTATCCTTTTACTGGTAAAGTAAGTATATTATTGATTAGTGTATTGATTCAAAGCTACAATTTAAACTACAATTATTAGATGGTGGTTGGAGGTAGTCGACAGGAAACCCTGGACCCGGGTTTCGTGCTATTTGGCACTCGTCAGCAATATGTACCTGTAATCTTGAGGGAACTGGTGCTTCCTGGCGGATTCGAACTCGTGTCACCCAGCTTCACAGTCAGAGACGTTACCACTGAGGTATCCGAGACGCGACTGACCTCCTGTAGGATTGAGATGTAATCACAATTATTGTTTAGAGAGTAACTATTGAACATAGCATGAAATCCAATCTTTAAGAATCAATTATTCTGAAGAAGTTTCTTTATACTCATACGAAAATGTTGAATAACTCAAGAATTAGTTTGTGCATTTAGGAATAAATAAAAACATTCGCTTATGGATAATTTTTGTTTTAGTTTATTTCAACTTATTTGCATTATCAGTGATTTAATAAGGTACTTCAATCCGTCAGTTAGTTACAACGTAAGATCAGGCACATACATACATCGGTTCAAGTTGCCATACCTCATTAGCACAACATGATGAATACCAAATTCATAGAAGTAGTTAATTCAATTGTAGTAATATTATAAAAGAAAGATTGTATATAAGAATATGGTACAGAACGAACGAATTAGTTCGTAGGATGAATGTTATAAAGCAGTTTTAATCTCATAGTTTAATGGAAGAGAAGATCAAGTGTGTGTACATCTACGTCTAACAGTTAGTTCACGATACCTAAATACTACGGCTTAATTGTTCGTCATAATAGGATGAAATAAAAAGATTGACGACGAACATATACCTTAGAGTATATTGTTAAGGGATTGGACTTTTAAAGATGAATGAAGCCAATTAACAACTAATCATATTGTAAAGAAACTTTCTTTTTCAGAGGGAATAACTGGATATCAAAATATACAAAGAGGACAATATTTACAACAAATTTGGATACGATGAGAACACTTCACTCTTTTTTTTTAAAAAAACACAACCCATTTCCATTAAATTCACAATCAAATCAAACCACATATATTACAACAATACTTACTGACTTAGTTACTTACGCCTGTTACTCTTAAAGGAGCATAGGCCTCAGACAAGCATTCTACAACCCACTCTCTCCTCGGCCTTCTTTTCTAGTTCCATCCAATTTTTGTTTATTTTACTCATGTCCATCTCCATTTCCCGGCGTAATGTGTTCTTTGGTCTTTCTCTTTTCCTTTGACCTTCCGGATTCCATGTGAGGGCTTGTCTTGTGATGCAGTTGGGTGCTTTCTTCAATGTGTGTCCTATCCATTTCCAGCACTTCTTCCTAATTTCTTCCTCCGCTGCGATCTGGTTCGTTCTTTCCCACAGAAGGTTGTTGCTTATAGTGTCCGGCCAACGGATCCAAAGTATTTTGTGCAGATAACTGTTAATAAACACCTGTATCTTCTGGATGATGGTTTTCGTAGTTCTCCAGGTTTCACATTTATGAAGGTAGTTCTGGTTTATTATATACCCATGTTCAGTATAGCCTTTTGTTACCCTGTAATGTAGTCATTTCATGAAGCAATATTTACTTCTGATTAGATCATAGATTTTAATGATAGAATACTTTTTGTAGCATGTTTCATTTCAATAAATATATTCCGACCAAGCTTCATAACCACTTTTAGTGGTGACTAACACTCAAAATTCTTATATATCTATGAGCTTTGCTAAAAGTTGTAAATACAATATTTAGCAGACATGTGTAGTTTTCCAGTGTACAGATGAATACTCCTGTTTCTTATATTTCAAATATGATAGTAAGTACTATTTATTTTTGAATTATTTAAACTACATCACTTTTGTAGTGTGTGCTACTGATGTCGATAGATATAAGTAGTATGTATTATTAATCGCTAATGAAATGCCTGGTGTCAGAAAGTTAAGAAGATTGAAGGAAATAGAACTAGAACAGAGAATGATTAGTGTGGAAATAAAAGAATAACGAAGTTTGTGACGACTAATTAACCTTTTGCAAATGAAGTGTTTCCTGTATGGATCTCAGATTTTACTACGACATTCTGTTATTTTGTATTCAAATATATTCTATTATCCCCACTTCTGTTCTCAGTCACTACATTTTGAATGTGCCTGTTGAAAATTTAATGAAACGTCTGTAGATTGTATTGTCCTAGTTCCTGAACAGCACTTCACGTTTATCTCATCAAGTGCTATTCACGAGGTTATCATTTAGGAATTTCATAGAATTAGTTCTCTTTTTAAAATATAATAGTCTGCCTCATTTGTTGTTTTGGCTCTGTTCAAACATCATTTAGCAACACATATATCATGGTATGACATATACTGGAATACGTAATTATTTTTTAACTGAAAGTAAATCCTGAACTTATATTGTACTTCCCAAACAAATACTTTATGCACCAGTCATTGTCGTCGGCGGCCTATGCTCCATTGGGAGTAACAGGCGTAAGTAAGTAATTGTCATCATAGATTCACAAGATTAACAGAATATCAGACATGTTCTTTGAAGTATTCTTTCACTATATGATTTATTATATAACATCTTAATCTAAAGATTTTCCAATGTCTTTCTAAAATCATTTTAGGTTGGGAATTGTACATATAGTTCATCAAAGAGTGTGACAACTTTATCCTCTTATATACAAGTGGATGATAATGAGGAGGAACTTCAAAAAGCTGTGTATAATATTGGCCCTATAGCAGTAAGAATTACTATGACTCAGGAATTTCTTACTTACGGGTAAATAATTTGAAAATAATTATTTTAATAGTTCAGATCATAAGTCGATTGAAGCTAGATTACCATGGAAAATCTGGAAGCATTGGACGGTGATTTATTTTTCATGCACGAAATGTTACATCCTATCTAAGTAATCATTATAGTACTAACAACGTAGAAACTTATTTTTTAAAAATATTGCATAAGTTCATAGTACAAGTACTTACAAATTCACACAAAATATACCCGAGCGTTGTTGCTACCTTGACGTGGTGGTCGGGCTTGCCTCTCATGATGAAGCAACCGAGCTACACCTGCTGGAACAACCGTTCCTCAAAGTCCTACCATGTCAGACAGGTCGGTTGAAGAGCGGTAAGACTAAGAGCAACAAACTCAAGGTCCGAAGGCGAAATCGTACTGCTGACTGTACAGCGGTGTGATAGCAGTAAGGTATTTCCTTCAGACAACCAGTATGACAGCGATACTGCCTTCCTACAAGGAGGGGTGGGGTTAGAAAAGGTCGACCCTAAAAGTGCACACCTCGTCTTATCCCACGGATATCCGTCTCCAGCGGTAAGGTCTCAACAAGTACGGAGCTAACGCAAAAATTACTCATAAAATGTTGTGTGTGACTGACCTCAGGCAGTTGTCCCTTGGGCACTGTGGTCACGCTCTCAGGTCACTAAGACCACCTGTAATCCGATTTTCTTTTCAGGTACCTCCAGAAGAACTTTTCTACAGTGTGGGCAACCGGGAAGTGATAACCGCCTTCATACCTCTAACAGCACTCAAGACAGAAAAAATGAGGTCAATCAAGGCATTAAAAAATCAAATTAGTTTAGGAAGATACTAACCAAGAAAACGAAAAAAGATTTAGGAGATAGATTTTTCACTTTATCTGCTTTATTATAACAGATATCGAGTGATGAAGTGATAATAAAGGCTTCATTTAATATTAGATAATTGGTCCCATATGGAATCTTCAGTAAACAATATTTCAAAAGATTTTTCATAAACTTCTTATATCTTATATATACATATATATGAAGTAGGTAAATTATGCAGAATGAAATGAAATACTTTTAAGAAATGTAAATTGATAATGCGTTCAACAATATGATTTTTCCATTAAATGAACACTAAAAATCTGTTCGTTACATAGTATATGTGTTAAATACAGATTGTAGAGCTTTTGAACTTTATCTTCCATGTATGGATTTTGATGTATACGCCTGTTGTTTTATCAGTTTCCAACTATTGACCAACCCAATGGGATCGTGGATGCGCACTGTTGAGGAGTCTCATACTAAGACGAAACAGCTGTCCAGTGCTCCCACGTTTGCTATAATGGTTGTCTTGAGATTTAGATGGTGGTTGGAGGTAGTCGACAGGAAACCCTGGACCCGGGTTTCGTGCTACTTGGCACTCGTCAGTAAGGTGTACCTGTAATCTTGAGGGAACTGGTGCTCCCTGGCCGATTCGATCTCGTGTCACCCAGCTTCAAACTCAGAGACGTTACCACTGAGTGACTTTGGGCTTGCTGAGCTACTTCGTGAAGTATTCTCCATCCCTAATCCAAACTTCTTTTGTAACAATCAGCGCAATCATTATTTTTGGGCCATTTTATTAATAAACGTCCCGACTTTATATGTTCTACCATCAACTACTAGTCACTCATTTCGTAGAATCCCAATCAATTCTGTTTCGTTTCTCAGCTTTCTTTGATGAGATGCTTTTTTTTACCTGTTTGTGTGGATCATATATCAATTTGAATAGCAGAATTTCAGATCATTAATCGTCTATACTGCAAATCAAGTATCTCAGCGAAACAGTTCCTTTATATCTCGATAGTTACCAAGTTAATCTCAACTTGAAATCATATATGATGACTTCATCTTGAAATGTGAGATAATGAAAGTCATAAAATATTCACTTTGTTAGTTCATACAAGCCACTGCAGCTCACTTTCAAAGTTATTCCATAAGTAACTGAGGTTCTATATTCAATCTCTCTAAAGATGATTAGTTAGTATTTAACTTTTTTCTCAATGCATTCAATACTTTTAAACAATTTTAATTGAAAAGTATTCAAACTATCTTCTAAACCCAGTGATCTATACATATTTTGGAATACTTAAATATTGTAGATTGGATTCCAATTGAATATTGAGCAATTATACGGATAAAATATTTAGTGTAGAAATAATGAATCTTTAATAACTCTTCCTGGAGTCCTTCCGAGGGCTACTGCCGTTCTAAATCCCGGATAAAGGAGGAGGGTTGGGCATAAGGTTAGCGACCCCATCCCGTAGAAAACAAACTCGCTGAAAAAACGGGAACCAATAAATATTTAGTACTCGATAATTTCCGCTGATCATCAAAACTGATATCACATCAATATATTACGGCTGAAAATAGAATCAAGTGATGATGTTGTGAATCTCCATCGAATGAGATGGTTGGGTCACGTGTTCTTATGTATGCATGAACACCGATTACCACGACGTGCAATACTGACTAGTGTTGGAGACGGTTGGAAGAAATTTAGGGGCTGCCAAACTAAAACTTGGCATCAGTCCTTAAAATTACTAACTTCTAGTCTGAGCCATGTTGGTAGATACAGAATACTTGGTTGTGGTCCGTATGACTATCAGAACCAATGGTTGGAAACTCTGTGTGACATGGCTCAGAATCGATCAGAATGACGTTGGTGTATACATTCTCTGTTTTCCATTAAGCTATGAGATTAAAATCACTTCATATCTTTCTTTCTACGAACTAGTTCTTTCTTCCTGTACTATATCCTTATGAGAAATCTTTCTTTGATATATTACCTTCATTGAATTAACTACTTCTATGTATTTTGTGTTCATCTTTTGTGCTAATAATGTGTAGCAACTTGAACCGATGTATATACGTGTCTAGTCCTACGTCGTAGCTGACTGACTGACTGCCTGAGCATAGAAAATGGTGTCGTACGACACAAGGAAGCAACACTAAACTGGTGACAAATGATTTACTTCATGATCTAAACTTGAAAAATTTATTCGTTTAATAATTAAAAAACACCTTCTTCTACATAAGGATTTACTCATATTTCCAATTTGTTAACAAAAGTCATGCTGAAATGATACAAAAAATGTTAATCTACATGTTACAAACAGATTCCATGCTAAGGTGTACTGAGTGAATTAACATACTGAATTCATGTATGGTTTCAAGATTAACCCCTACCCATCATAATGCTATGTAGCTCAATAATCAGGTATCAGTTTACGTGGTCAGCTCTGAGTTAAACTGTTTAGATGAAGACTAATGTTACTATATGATAACTCAAACTGAAGTAGATAAAGTGAGGTTTAAATTTCCGAAGTCTAAAAGACATTAATCCATGTTAATATCGATTAGAACTCCGCCTGGAGCCCCTCCGGGGCTACTGCCGGTCCCAAGCCCGGATCAAGGAGGGGGTTGGGCATGGGGTTAGCGACTCCATCCCGTAGAGAACTAACTCGCTAAAAAACGATAACCAGAAAAAATTATTCAAAGCTTTTAAACTCCGCCCTGGGAGTCAGAAGGTCTTCATTTAAAAGAGTTATAACTCCTCATGATGAAAGCCGAGTTCCTTCGGAAGTCACGACGACGATGCCCCTTCTAACAACCAGAGCAACTAGTTATTTAAGTATCTGCAATTGTCGTACAATGTGGGAGACTGGGAGAGTCTTCCAAATTGCTGCAGAATAACGATGAGATCTAAAACAAATTGCCAATTTACTTTCAAGTTTAATCAAAACAACTCTCGTTGTTGTTGTTGTTACTACTGTTTAAAATAAATTTATCTCTTTACTTTTATTATTTTATTTTATAGGAGTGGAGTTTTATTAATAGACGACTGTCAAAATGAAGAACCATTCGAATCCGTTTTACTTGTAGGTTATGGTATAGAGAATGAAATACCATATTGGTTAGTTAAATTTAGTTTGGGTGAAGAATTCGGTGATCATGGTTATATGAAATTAGCCAGAAATCATAAAAATATGTGTCATATTGCTAGTTTTGCATATTATCCTGTCATATGATCGATATTTTATGCCATAATATGAACTAATAATGAGCCGGTAAAAATCAGTAACGTAGCCAAGTTTAACATAATGATTCCATAGTATCATTTATACTCTTCATTATTTTGTTTATTAAATTCTTTACCATACAATTTGTAGTATTATTTCATACCAAGCTTCAGTTTCCATGAATCGGACTATTGATATTGGTTTAAGCGTCTTTATTTATTTATTTTAACACATTAATATTGGTACAATGAGGCACCAAATACATATGCGCCACACAAATCTCATTTGATATGTGTGAGGGCTATGATACTGCTCGGGTGCCTAAAACAAAGCAGGTGGTTTTCTTAGGGGACCACTCCCCAAGCCTTCGACCTGAAGGTCTGATCCAAAAGGTAGTGGAGCATCGTAAGAAAATGCAGTCCCATGGCTGCCGGTGACCAACGACTGGTTCATACGCCATTTGTTCCCGCAGGATACTGGAGCCCATGTGCACCATTGGTTTGGAATCCGGTTAAAGCGCCGGACATTCGCTTTTCGTCCTCTCATTTTCGTAAACAACAGTAGTGCCACGAGAAGGCAGTGAGTAGGACATTCCTGGCAGAGGATATATACGCGTGGCCATGTGAGAACATTTCGAGAGAGAGAACGGACTCTCCCCACTCTCGGTCGTACCAGGGCATTTGGGGGCAATTCACAGTTATATAATATACCCCTGTGGGTCAGGGTAATTTTACATTGGTTTTCAGGAGAACCAGACACCATCCGAACTTTCACGTGACAAACAGTACAGCTCAACCCCGTTTAACAGGAGAACCAGACACCGTATAGGCTTTAACGCTACAATCTGAATAGTACAGCTCAATCCTGTGGCGCAACTACACAGGTGCCGAGCACCCTGGTGGACCATTAAGCGTCTTTATTGAATTGTAGATAACTTGTGAACTGATTAAGAATGCTATTTCTTGAGAAATTAGGCTCAAAAAGTGATGTGATTGTGAGGATATCTTTAGCATGATTTAAGCAAATCACTGAGTCATTACTTCTTGATCATTGTAGAAAACAGTCTCTGTTTATATAACAGAAAACAGGGATTGCAGAACTATGAGGTAATTTTCATCATCATAAGCTATATACAAATGTTTTGCCGTACAATAATCATAATCTTAGTAGAAATCGTTTGGTCAATCAATTCAATAGGAACTCTAGACTTAGTAAAGCATATCACGGTACTCCTAGTTTTCATGTAAGATATAACCACCTATCTTTCTCTTTTCCGTACTCACTATCACTTCAGCAAATTTCAACTAAAATATTGATGAGACTTGTCGCCTTGGTTACTCAAACGTATAGTATTTAGAACTAAGGGGACTAATATATAAGAACTTTCGTCTAAATTCGAACGGACTGTTTCACAGTATTTGGGCACCGAGTTGATGTGAAATATTAAGGAGGAAGAATGTATCTGTACTTCAAATTCATTCGCTGATATTTTACAAACACATTCTTCGTTCTTAATAAGTAAGGGAATTGCTTAAATATTTTCTAAATTCAGTCACAAGGCTTTCAGCAGTTAAGTTATTATCCAAAGCTTGAAATGAAAGTATGTTACTGGTAGAAAGTTCTGACAGTGAAGTTCCATCATTAAGGGTGCTACAAACATACTCATGATACATTCATATCCAAACATTTTTAGTGTAGTTTAACACCAAAAAGTTTCAATTTTATGAAACATTGAGAATCCAGTTACTAACTATCCAGACTGAAAGTCAAACTAACAACAAACATTTCAATATAGCGTAGTGATTGATAATATACGTATTTGGCATTTTTTTTAACTGAACAATGGCACATTCACTTTAACTATAAGAAACCATGAAGACTAACACTTATAAGTGAATAGTATATCAATTGAGAACTTTTTTATTGAATGAATAATAAAGTATAACAAGTGAATGTATCATCAACATAGAGAAAAGTATGTAGCAGATGAAAAATAAAGCGCAACATTACTTACTTACTTACTTACTTACGCCTATTACTCCCAATGGAGCATAGGCCGCTGACCAGCATTCTCCAACCCACTCTGTCCTGAGCCTTCTTTTCTAATTCCATCCAATTCTTGTTCATTTTTCTCATGTCTATCTCCATTTCTCGGCGTAATGTGTTCTTTGGTCTTCCTCTTTTCCTTTGACCTTCAAGATTCCATGTGAGAGCTTGTCTTGTGACGCAGTTGGGTGCTTTCCTCAATGTGTGTCCTATCCACTTCCAGCGCTTCTTCCTGATTTCTTCCTCCGCTGGGATCTGGTTTGTTCTCTCCCACAGTACGTTGTTGCTAATAGTGTCCGACCAATGGATCTGAAGTATTTTGCGTAGACAATTGTTGATAAACACCTGTATTTTCTGGATGATGGCTTTTGTAGTTCTACAGGTTTCTGCCCCATACAGTAGAACTGTCTTGACATTTGTATTGAAAATCCTGACCTTGGTGTTGGTTGAGAGTTGCTTTGAGTTCCAGATGTTCCTCAACATGATTGAATACAAATAAATGTATTGTGAAATAACGTTGATACTTTAGTGAAAAATCTCAATAGTTTAACTGAATTAGAAGTTCTTGATGAATCTAGTCGAAAGTGCATACTGTAGTGAAGCAAATATCCATCTTTACTAATTATCTTCAAAACCAACCATTAACCGAAAATCCTTCGAAAAATACGTAGTTCATGACTAAAGGTCAATGGAATAATGTTAAGACAAATTTATTTGTAGAATATTTCATATCACTGAAATGTTTATTGATAGACAATTATAAAGAAATTTTACCTCCAATCTTTCCAAAACGTTTAATCCACATATTTCAGACTGTGAAATAAGTTTTGAAAACAGTTAAAAGAAAACAATCTCCTAAATGAATTTCTCAATTAAATTTAGACTATTATCTTGTCAAATCTCTCAGGACTAAGCTTGATTTAACAGAGGTGAAAGCAGCAGTTTATCATAATATTCTTGTTCAGTGATTCAATCAATTAATTCTTATATTTTTACTCAGAAATACGATCTTTAGTTGTAATTGGTTTGAATCAAACATTAATAGACCACTTCTTTCTCCTGGAATCAGCTTAAATAAATATTAACGGTTGAGATTGCACATAAAAATATTGTAACTTATTGCATTTCAACACTATTACGACCTTTGTACTGTGGTAATCCCACGTAATTAACGACCATTCATATTTGTTACTTTATCTTGCTGGTGGCGGCGTCCGAGATAAGATCGATTCACGCGTAGTGAGAGCCAGAGGGGCTAATTACAATCTGGGCCACCTTTGGCGCCTTCGTGATTTTAGTCTGGCCGTAAAAGATCGGGTCTACGACGCGTCAGTGAGGGCAGTTTTGCCCTATGTTTGTGAAACCTGTCCACTTCAAGTTGAGGAAGTTAGACAAATGTGCTTGGTCATCGTTATCTCTAAAGAATTAGTGAAACAATAGCAACACAATGTTAGTAATGTGCAGGTTTGGCAACCGTGTGTTCGGACAGTGACGATAACTCAATTAGTGTTACCATCATGACACAGTGACTTCGATGGCATGGACATGTACTACAAATATTTTCTCAGAGGATTCCACATCGTGCATTATTTTCCGACGTCATGACTGGTTGTAAGAAAGCGGAGAGGTAGTCAGTGTATGACGAGGTGTTGTAGTATGAAAGCTGTACAATACAAACTTCTGTTGGTCCTTCACGACTCCCTGGTAGGTGTTCTAGAGATGGTGCAACGCTGGCTTGAGACGTTATCAGAAATGGTACGGAATAGAAGCCAATGACGTTGCTACTGTAACTCACTTTTACTTTCTTCATATAGGTGAGGGTAACTTCTTTAACTGAAGAAATTCTTTATAGTTGTATTTTTCCCGAACTACCTCTCCTATTACTGTTATTTCGGTCCCCCACACACACACTAATTTCTGTCCGTTGTTGTTCTTTTTTATTATACTCAATTTCTTTTCTCAACCTCTTTAGAATCTCATTTTTGTGTGGCACGTCGACACTTAGGTCTCACCTTGAACCAATGTTTATGTGTCTAAGTAATAATAATTTAATTTTGTAAGATATTGTACACACTGCGACATCTACTTATTACATTATGTTCACTAAAAACATGAACGCCTACTTTATAGTCCCGTGTTTATTTGGCGTTTTTTCTGGTGTATTAGTTAGCGAATTAGGAAAGAGTGAATTAAGCGTGGATTATCAAACATGCTAAATAGGGTATCAGAGTTAGCATAAAGTCAGAAGTGTCATTGGCGTGAGTGAATTCATAACCCTTCCTTAATTATTGAAGCATATTCATTTGTTGAATCACTTTAGTATTTATCATACTCTTTTTGATCGAACCTACACTTTATCTTTAACGTTAGTATTGTTAATTAGGCAGCTTTGGGTAGCACGTCAAATGAACTGAAGAAATATTTGGCTGAATATTGTTAGTTATATATTTACGTTACTTATAGTTAACAGCTTTCACGCTTATAAAGTAGCGCTCAGAGAACCGCTGTATATTATTCACGACAAAACTTATTATTAGGGAACTAAGAGACAATTATCAGCTTTTGTAATGTCCTCTACAGTTGATAATCAACAAGTATTCGGAATACTGCATTTGTTTGAGGTATTTTAAGATTATCCTTCACGAATAAACTTGGATCTAAATTTATTTATTTATTGAACACATAAATATTGGTACAAGAGAGCGCCAATATATATGCGCCACACAAAACAATGAGAATTCGAAGAGAAATAGAAAAAAAGAGAACAATAACGAAAAGATTGGTGTAAGGTAGTGTGGTAGTAATGAGGGAACGAAAGGTACAATCAGAAGAAATCTTTCAGGTAAGGAGACACAACCACTTTTTATGAAGAAAGTAAAAGAAGGTTACAGCAGGATCGCCACTGGCTTCTATTCTGAGCCATATCTGATAACGTCTCTAGCCACTGTGTAGCACCATCTCTCGGACCCCAACCAGGGAGTCGTGAAGGACCAACACAAGCCAGTCCTTTGCAGCTTTCTTTCATGCCACGACACCATGTCATGCACTGACCACCTCTCCGCTTCTTCCAACCAGTCCCAGAGTCGGCAAATAATGCACGACGTGGAATTCTCTGGGACGACATTCGGAGAACATGTCCAAGCCACCGAAGTCGGTGTTTCAAGATGGTGACACCAATTGATTATCATCTCTGTGCCCGAACACACGATGCCGAACCTCTGCATTACTGACATGGTGTTGCCACTGAATGTCAGCAATCCTTCGGAGACAGCGATGATCGAACACAGAGAGTCGTCTAACGTCCTCAACTCGGAGAGGCCAGGTTTCACAAGCATAGAGCAAAACTGCTCTCACCGACGCGTTGTAGATCCGACCTTTTACAGCCAGACTAACATCACGAAGGCGCCAAAGGTGGCCCAGATTGGCATAAGCCGCTCTGGCTTTCACTATTCGTGCATTGATCTCATCACTCACACCCCCACCAGCACTTATGCAGCTACCCAGATACACGAACTTCTCGACTACGTCTATCTGCTCACCATCCAGGGTGAGTACAGGATTAGAATCCTGCCAGTCTTGTAGAAGTACTTTGCACTTCGAAGGTGCAAAGCACATACCATACCTACGGACACTGATTGCCAACTGATTAAGTGCGGATTGCATGCCTTGGGCATTATCGCACAGTAAGACAATATCGTCCGCATACTCAAGGTCGAGAAGTCTTTCTCCAGGCAACAGATCCACACCACCATTACTTACATTCATCAGAGCTGTTTCCAGAATGTCATCGATGGCAAAGTTGAAGAGGAATGGTGAGATTGGGCAACCCTGCCTAACCCCACTGCTCGAATGGAACAATGGAGAGAGGTGGTTGTATGCCCTCACTCTGCCTGAGGTGTTTTTATATAGGGCTTTTAGGATGTTAATAAACTTCTCAGGCACACCCTTCTTCAATAGACAATCCCAGAGAACAGTCCTGTCCAACGAATCGAAGGCAGCCCTGATGTCAAGAAACACTACGATTGTTGGCCTTTGATAAGTATGGCGGTGTTCTAACATTTGGCGGAGGGTGAAGATATGATCAATACATCCTCGACCAGAACGAAACCCAGCCTGCTCCTCGCGAGTCAATCTTTCTCGGGTTTTGAACAACCTACGAAGTATGACGGAAGCCAATAGCTTGGACGCAATCGGAAGTAGACTTATCCCCCGATAGTTGTTACAGGAACGACGTGAACCCTTTTTAAAGATAGGGACAACTATCGACTCATTCCATGACGTTGGTACACTCTCTAGTTCCCAAACCTTTGTAAACAACGTCGTCAATTCCTTAGTCAAAAAGTCACCACCATCTTTAAAAAGAGCCGGAGGTAAGTCATCTGGGCCAGGTGATTTGTAACGCTTCAAGAGTTGGAGTTCCTTGCGGACTTCCTCCTCGTTTGGTGGATCAGTCGTCACCGGCCATGGAGGGCAGGACAGTCTGACCGATGTTGCCGGAGCAGCAGGCCAGTTGAACTGCCCTTCGAAAAATTCTGCCCATTTATTTAATTATTTGGACACATGAATATTGGTACAAGAGAGCGCCAATATATATGCGCCACACAAAACAATGAAAATTCGAGAGGAATACAAAGAAAGAAAGAAAAAAAGCTAAGGAGCGCAACAAAAAAAAGAGAGGACAATAACGAAGAGATTGGTGTAAGGTAATGTGCTAGTAATCAGGGAACGCAAAGGTACAATCGGAAGAAATCTTTCAGGTGAGGGAGACAGAACCACTTTTTATGAAGAAAGTAAAAGAAGGTTACAGCAGGATCGCCACTGGGTTCTATTCTGGGCCATATCTGATAACGTCTCTAGCCACTGTGTAGCACCATCTCTCAGACCCCAACCAGGGAGTCGTGAAGGACCGACACAAGCCAGTCCTTTGCAGCTTTCTTTCATACCACGACACCATGTCATACACTGACCACCTCTCCGCTTCTTCCAACCAGTCCCAGAGTCGGCAAATAATGCACGACGTGGAATTCTCTGGGACGACATTCGGAGAACATGTCCAAGCCACCGAAGTCGGTGTTTCAAGATGGTGACACCAATTGCATTTTCGTCTCTGTGCCCGAACACACGATGCCGAACCTCTGCATTACTGACATGGTGTTGCCACTGAATGTCAGCAATCCTTCGGAGACAGCGATGATCGAACACAGAGAGTCGTCTAACGTCCTCAACTCGGAGAGGCCAGGTTTCACAAGCATAGAGCAAAACTGCTCTCACCGACGCGTTGTAGATCCGACCTTTTACGGCCAGACTAACATCACGAAGGCGCCAAAGGTGGCCCAGATTGGCATAAGCCGCTCTGGCTTTCACTATACGTGCATTGATCTCATCACTCACACCCCCACCAGCACTTATGCAGCTACCCAGATGCACGAACTTCTCGACTACGTCTATCTGCTCACCATCCAGGGTGAGTACAGGATTAGAATCCTGCCAGTCTTGTAGGAGTACTTTGCACTTCGAAGGTGCAAAGCACATACCATACCTACGGACACTGATTGCCAACTGATTAAGTGCGGATTGCATGCCTTGGGCATTATCGCACAGTAAGACAATATCGTCCGCATACTCAAGGTCAAGAAGTCTTTCTCCAGGCAACAGATCCACACCACCATTACTTACATTTATCAGAGCTGTTTCCAGAATGTCATCGATGGCAAAGTTGAAGAGGAATGGTGAGATTGGGCAACCCTGCCTAACCCCACTACTCGAATGGAACAATGGAGAAAGTTGGTTGTATGCCCTCGCTCTGCCTGAGGTGTTTTTATATAGGGCCCATCGTCCAAGACGTCGATGGATGTTAGTGATTGGCATCCTATCATCCTCGCAGATTGTTTCACTCACACCAGACTTCTTACTGCCAGTGGCTCGGATGAGTTGGAAGAGCTTCCGGTAGTTACCAGATGCAGCTGCTGCTTCCAGCTCATTAGCACGCTTCGACCACCAGGCTTCTCGGTCCTTACGCAAGCTTTGCCCAATTTCCTTACGTAACATCCTTCGTTTGACCATAAACGAACGAAGGATGGATCTAAATAGGGTAGATTTGTTGATTTACATTGTAGTGCAAGTGATAACAGGTATTCAAAATATCATACAACGATAACTAGTGTGCACATAATCGTAATATATCACTAAGTATAAAGTTTTAACCAATGATTTATAAATATCGACTCACAACATAAACAAATTAGAATTCTCAATAAAAATGACCAAAAATTAAGTGAAACTGTAGATCAGGAATATTACATTCATTCATATGGTGCATAATCATCAGTTTATTATTACTATTATCACTAAGAAATGAAGAATTAACTAAAAATAGTTAGACGTTCTACCCAAAGTTAATTCAAAGCATAAAAATCCCTAACAGATGGAAGAAAGATAAGTATAAATAGTCAGAAAATATACGTTAAAGTATATCAAAATGAAATAGATGGCGAATAACAGGAATGTCGAAATAATGTAAACTAAAAGATTCTCGTAGATTACATGCATGCAACATTGATAGATATTTGGCATTTTATACTGATATCCCACACTTTTCCAAAAGTGACACTGGTACATCTCCTTGATCTATGTACTGGCACAACTCGAGTAACTGAATTAAGTAAATTATATTGCAAAATTTGGCAAACAGCTTACTTTGTCAATATCACGTTTCATTTTTATAACAGTGAGCTCACGCAATCGTACACTTTCAGCTAGATATTGGATGCGAAGGGCTTTTCGTTTTCTGCAATCCTTGGCGCTTTCCGAGCTTCTCGAGGTTGTAGGAGCAGTTGTGTCAACAATTAGGTTATTGTCGAAAACTATGTGATTATCACTAATTGGTCGTTTCATCTACCACGTGTTCAGAAATGACGGCTCTCCCTAAAATCACAATACACAGGAAACTCTTTATTGAAGTTTGTTCCATGAAACCTTTAGTTTCCCTATAAGGGTAATGCATCTTATGAATACGAGAATCCGAATTAATAACATGATAAAGATTTCAAATATTTTGAAAGTTAGAAACAGTCACTGACTTAAACCACGTCAGAGATCGAGGTCAGTTAGATGAGACTACGTCCAACTCCTAGGACTCAGGTCAGTATCTCAGTCGGCTTAGCTAACAAAATTAGACCTCCATTTTTAAATACCTCTGAAGTCAATCTATCAAAATTCTGCGAACCAAACCTGTTGTACTTAGTCATAGACACTTTTCGAAGGTAACGCTTTTGTCATCCGACTTCTTAGCGATTAATCTATCAGAAGATTCAATTATCGAATTAGGATGCGCTGAGATGCACCGACGGGATCCAGTCAGATAGAAATTTACCTTTTCAAAAGGTATTTAACCTTTAAATAAACCTTTAACGGGATCGTTTGTTTGGCAGTCATGAAGAGAATGAAAGTCTTTGGAAATAAGAATTAATTGGACAGTACAGATTATAGGTCTGGAAACGGAACTAGAGAGTAAGTGGAAAATAATTAACTAGTTACTTCTTGGAAAGTAATGACTTCCTAGAGACTGGAAAGACGCCATAATAAGTCCGGTGTATAAGGCTGGGGGTAGGGATTTAATTATTAACTATAGACCCGTTAGCTTAACTAGTGCAGTTGTAAAACTGATGGAGAAAATCATTCGGATAGCTGTTATAAACTATGTTGAAGGGCAAAATCTTTTCTCCAGAGAACAACATGGTTTTCGGAAAGGCCTATCTTGCTTGACAAATCTTCTCATTGCACGAGAAGATTGGGCTGCGGCAAAGGATCGGAATGCTCCTGTGGATGTGATTTTCATAGATCTAAGTAAAGCCTTTGATAAGGTTTCCCACTCTGGTCTTAAATTCAAACTGAAACGTTTTGGAATCCATTATACAGTCGTCGATTGGATAAGTAACTTTCTCCATGACAGGAGACAAAGGGTAAGGGTTAATGGGGCTCTCTCCTCGTGGGTAACTGTAAAAAGTGGGGTTCCCCAAGGTACAATCCTGGGTCCTCTTCTCTTTTTACTTTATGTAAATGAATTGCCAACTGTAGCAAAACCATCCGTTCTACTCTTCGCTGATGACATAAAGATTTGGAGACCCATACATAGCATGTCGGATAGGATAGTATTACAGGACGATCTTAGCTCATTGGTGGCATGGTTAGATAGGTGGTCACTAGAAGTAAATCCTAATAAGAGTGTAGTGATGCAGTTAAATAACTCTGATGAATCGTATGACTATACACTACGTGGATTCGTGCTACCCAAAGCATGAAACTATAAGGATTTAGGAGTCATATTAAGCAATGATCTCAAAACGACTAGTCATTGTAAGGCTGCTGCTGCAAAAGGCTATAGGGTATTATGGTCAATTCGTAGGTCTTTCCAGTATTTAGATGATGAAATGTTTAGATTACTATACCCGATTTATGTGCGACCACATTTAGAATACGGGATTTAAGCAGCGTGTCCTTGTTTCAAATATGAAGCAGATATGCTAGAAAGAGTCCAACGACGAGCTACTAAGATGGTACAAGGTCTATCTGGCCTATCTTATGAAGACAGACTGACACACCTTAACTTATTTCCGTTATGTTACCGTAGAATAAGGGGTGATCTAATATTGGCCTATCGTATACTGAACGATGACCTTGGTATTAACATGTCTTATCTTTTGCTTCTGTCTAGAACCGATCATTTGAGAGGACATTCGAAGAAAGTTCAAAAACCGAGATCAAACCGTTTACGTTTGGAGTTCCGTTTCTCACACCGAGTAGTGAATTACTGGAATTCTCTACCGGAACACGTAATATCAGCACCATCTGTTAATATATTCAAAACGAGATTGGACCTCCACAGTATTACAAACTGCAAGGATTAATATAGGTCGACAGACCTCCTATCTTTATTACCGAAGACTGAAGACTAAATACATGAACGAAAAGGTTTCTGCAACTATTCTTTCTCACTTTCATGTCACCTTTACAGTAGCGATAATTAAAAAGTGAAAACTATGACACATTATTCTGTAGTGGTGATCACTATAATTCTTACATAGTTTCTGAAATAAGACTAATATACATACAAAACACCAAAATGAATCCCATTCACATCAATGGCTCATAATGGCAGTGACCATGTAGTTGACATCTAAACATTGTACGAAAATCACGTTATGTATAAAGCTTGATCGCTAAAACTTCAAAAAATGGAAACTTGGTCAACTTAATCTGGTTGGTTTTAATTCCTGACTGCGATGAATTCACCGAAGTCCAACGGGTCTCTACAAGAGAACAACCAACGAACCATGGACGATTCAGACACAATATCTATAAAGACAGTAGTTATCAACAAACAAATACTGGTTTTAGTATTTATCGATTCAACAATAGCGAAAAAAGTAATCTGAAGATATCTATAGATAAGGTCGAATAATCATAGGCACAACAGTAAAACAGATACTATCAAACAAGTGAAAACGAAATATCTGAATCTCGAAGCCTGTGTTTTCGGTTAAATTAAGAACAAAATGATAAATTAGAAAATCTTCTAATACAAAAACCTCAAGTAACGCATAGTGTTGATAAGCGCCTCACTGTATCTGTAGTTGGTTAACATAGACCTATTTTTGTGTATAATTGTTACTATATATTACATTTTTTATTATTTCACTTGATTTATACAATCTTGGTTATTGATCACAAGATTGTTGTCAATGCTTGACCTTGACTATCTTTTGGCTCGTGATACATTCACTGTCGCTTAAAAATACACTGCGTTCACAAAATTAGCGGTCATACCACTAACTGCTACTCTAACGGACCATTACGATGACCGTTATCTATGTGTACAGATCATAATTGCCTATTCATAACCAGACTAAATTCAATGTATTACTTTAAATATGATATAAATGAATTATTGCACATAAAATTTTTAGATATAGTAAGCAAACTGAACAAGTGGGACCAAAAATTAGGAAGTAGAGCCCAAAGTTTTAAGAATTTCAATAGTTTAGCATATTATAGTTGGACCAGTGAAATGTCACTGAGCCCTAGCCATTTTATCCGGCATTCCCATCACTGAATGACGAGCAGTTCGCTGGGTTTTCTCCATGGTCAAGGGCAACCAACGCGCACAAATTAGTCGCATGCCATGAACAGGCTCGTGCAGCATAGTTCGCGTTTCGATTCTTGTACCTACTCTTGGTGATATTTTTCTATAATAACGTCGTTCGTGTTTTATAGTCATCAAAGCAGACATAGTACCTCAATAGGACGAAAAGTTAATCCATATTAGGTAATAACCGTGAGGTGTGGCTTCTCCATTGACTGGTTCGTCACACCACTCCAGTCTAACTTGAGTATATTCCCAATCGTCCGACACAGATTATCTACGTTGGTGATCTACACTACGTCACTCTACACTGTTCAGTCAGTTTGCCACTCTTTTTGTGGTTATTTGGTCACCCACAATTTGACACTCACCCATTGTACCGAGTTACAACCTCCACACTATCAGTTTCTGTTTTCGGTTTCCAATTTGTCTTAACCTGAGGCATGCGTTATTATTAATTTTCATCTATTGCTTTCCTTACTAAACGTAAGTTTATTTTGTGCGCTTGCGGTATCTTCAGTTCACCTATTGTATTGCTCTTCTCTTTTTAATTTCATACAACTCACGTTACTTCCCATGCTTCTCTAGTGCACAAAGTACTTTTTGGCTGAACTCGAATCGAAACACATGTCCTAATGAAATCTTCGCAACCTTCAAGCCCTGGCTATGCAGTATTAATAACTCATTTACAGAATCTGCGTCTGAATAGTAGGAAAAAGATTTTGACATTAAAATAATATTACAATTGTTATTCTTCAATCCAAGATTGAACATATTCAACTTTGATGAAGATGTTCAGAGAGCTATACATTAGTCTAATTCACTTTGCACTGATAGGGCCAAAGTAAATGCAGAGTCTTAGTTTATAAGGTCTCGAGCAAATCATCGAAATGAAATTGGATCCGTTGACAATGTAAACTTTCATAGACATCACTCTCCTTCCTTAAAACGTTTTTAAGCCATTATGAAAGCATCAGTATTCAAAGTGAAAGCAATTTGTAGGTGTACAGTACCGGTTTGAAGAATCACTAATTTCCATCTTTATATTTGTTTCGCACATCCTTCCTGGCGGACCATCATCGGCCTAAAATAGCCAATCAACACAGAGAAGAAATATGACCAACTTTGTTGTACTCGTTACTTTAGAATTGGTTCCATCACGTGTCTTACAGCATTGATAGATCTAGCGTATTGAGGGTAATACTTACGAAGATTTGTTGTGACCTTTCAGCTTGAGAAAGTTTTGAATTGTCAGACCTGTTAAGAAGCGACGACTATGTAAAACCTCTGGATGCCTGAAGCAGAATTTTAAATCTGGGAAGATCAACCTTCCGCTTACAAAGGGCAATCCTTCAAGGGGTGTGGGAGAGGGTTTTGGCATTCTCTCACAATGTTTTTTTTGCATTCAAAAATGCATTGGGTTTCCTTACGTCTGTTCGGTGAACTTATGGTCAGACTACTTCTTAAGACCTGCATTGGTGACCAGAGAACACAATAGTTGCATAAATAACATATCTTCTGGGTCATCTTGTTGCTTCAATCAACTTCATCCAACTCAACTGGTATAACATAATGTGATCAACATCATATTTTTTCTATCTATGTTGACTATATAGGGTCTTTTGGGTTTAATACCACCCAGCCGATCTTCCCAGTAAAACCCCAGTAGTTTCAAAAGGTCTCAGTTCATTGAGTATGATGGACTCTCGGTTCAGCTTCCCAAGTACGTTTATTTACGAATGCCTCGTGATGCCCAATTATCGTGATTTTCGTCCAATCCAAAGTATCTCCACTGGAAGTCAAATCAAATCAAATCTGCACTGTGCTAATTCAACCATATTTAGATGCTGACTTTAGCAAACGCGTTAACACGAATCGGTCATGTGAAAATCATTCGAAAAGTTCACAATATTAAAATAAATAACTGAATGAATTGTGTATGTATGTGTAAGATTGAGTTACTAATAGGTGATATTAGGTGTTGATATGTTTTTATATGAAGTAAAAACAAAATAAAATTGCATGCTATAGGTCAAAAAACTATTCCTGAATCATTGATGCGAATATAAAACAAGTTATCATATACATAATTATATTGCCAAAATAACTCATATTAATTTCAGTCAGAATAAGGATACATGTAAAATAAACAGGTTGGACAAAGAAAGGGTCCGATTGCTTGTTACCGAATACTTGCCATGTAATTGAATACCATCTTTACTGTTCAAGCTATTCTCATTCGCCCATATATATAGCACTTCTGCTATCAAGCTACATTTACGAGTGTTAAAACCTTTCTGAAATATTTTCGTCCGTTCAAAATTGGTTATGTATCCTGTTTCCAACGCGTGCAACGCCATCGCCGGCTTATTCTGAACTTTATGTGGGTCAACATAGTATTTAGAATATTTTTTAGACATTGTTTATGTTCCTCCAAACTAACATTCAACTGTCTAGAAGTTTATCCAAGAAAGACTGCATTACAATAATGACAAATGATCTCATTGACAACATTCTGTTATTCTTTCATTGGGAACCTATCCTTAACTTTCACCAATGCTGATATTATGGTTTCAGAAGCCCTAACATACGCTTTTATATCATGTTTGTTTAGAATCCTATTGGTGTCTTTCGGTGTTTCATTACAGTAAGTGATTCTGAAGGTGGACTTCCAATCTTTCGGTACACATTCTAGTTCAGTTTTTCTTTCATTTTCAGTAATCATCTTTCAAACCTATTTGGGGTTATTCATATTCCTATGAGTGGACAAAACTCAGATTTGATTTAACCCGTTAGCCTTCCATATCTGTAATGAGATTATTACTTCTGGTAATTAAATTTTTTACAACTGCCACTTTCATACAAAACACATCAGCCGAATCACAATCTAAGTATCTCTCAGAATGTGTCGATTTCCTCAATGCATCTATTTTCAACTTACTAATGTCTTCGTTTAACCGAACAATCGAAAAACGCTGATTGTTGGTCACTGGATTCCATCCCCTTTGTTAGCTTAATGCTCTTTCGAATGCTGTTTACATTTTAAAACAATTCTTCTAAACCATCCCGTTCGATGTTGATAAAAATGTAATCTACATGTCGTAACGAGAATTCCATGGATATACATCTTATGACCGCACTGGTTTCTAGGTAGAAACTGGTGCACAAGTAGTGATATTTGTCATAACCAAACAATCCTCAAAGCTAGACGTGGAATAACTGGAAAGATAGATATCCAATACTTAACACGGAGAGCAAGCCAAAAATAATGAATGCGGGAATATTCAATTGAGTTCAATCGAGTGGCATGGGTCAGTCTTGCAGACGTGATCATTCTATATAACTTGTCTTTACTCACATTGAACATATATTTCTATATTGAGCTTAAATGTGTTAGTTACGAACGCCCAACGTTATATGGCGGATTAATACGTACGAAAAGTCAGTGTAGGAAATGATGTAACTTCCAAGTAATATCTTATAAATTAAGTTTTAACATCATGACATCGACAGTTCTAGGATAAGGTCCATTATTATAATCGTGCTAACAACGAAGTAGACCGGAATTCTATAAACCTGTAGCGGTAAATAATCCCCAAAATAAATAGCTCTGTAAGTTTTCGACATTGGATGCTGATCGTATGTTTTAATGGACCCAACTAGCTAAAGGCGCTCGATCATGCATCCGCACCAGATCACGTGTGGGAACGCCGTGCTCAGCATCTACCGCAATCGCTAGCCAGATTAGATCAGACAATTCCGATATATTGGTTTTCGCCAAATACACTCTTCCGATCTCCTCGATTCTGTCTTTTGATCTCTCTTGGTGGGTACGAGTTATATTAGAAGGCGTTACTGGTGAAAGCGTTGTCAAACACTGAATACCTGTGCCATCTTCATTGGTGAGCCCGACGTTATCTGATACACCTAATTGCGACTGTGGTTCTGTTCCTTTTTGTTAGTTTTATACATTATTGCTTTATTTTTTTATTTTTGTACAATGTGATATTTTTTCCACGTGTTTTAGGTTGTCTATATATTTTTCCCTCGTATTCTCGTACTTAATATTCCACTATGACCGAACAGACTCCTAAGGTGTTTAAGAACAAGACCATGACTCCACACTCGTTCCAACCCACGCCCTTCCGGCCCGACAATATCGAAGTGTGGTTCTACTACGCAGAAGCCGACTCCTAAGAGCACGGCGTGAACGACAGATGTGCACAATTCCTAAGGGCAATTTGTTTTTCTCGGAGTAGTCAGAACATGTCATTACAAAGTCACCGTCCTGTATGTGCCTCTCTAGTTGGGTCCACTTGTATCTACGCTGCAACAGTGGATCATATTCTTTAGACCAACGTTTCCAAAGTACTTGTGCCGAGTAATTCGCTTGCTTCCATCTCTTAGAAAACCTGTCATTAGGTAAGGTGTTAGTAAAATCTGCGACGTTTCAAGGCATTCATCTGTTAAAGATTGTTCCTTTACAAGAGCACCCGATACCCTACGTACAGAGCGAATCATGCGCTCCCACACTCCTCCCCAATGACTAGCAGCCGGAGGATTGAAGTGCCAGTCAACCCCCTTTCTTAGTAAATCAGAGTGTATACGCTCCTGCACACAACCCTGAAGACATTTCCTTATTTCACGTTCAGCCTTCACCAGATTTGATCCATTATCACTGTATATATCTTTTGGATAGCCTCTCCTACTGACAAATTTCACTAGTGCCATGATAAATGAGTCTGTGGTTAAACTGTATGCCACCTCCAGATGTACAGCTCTCAACCTTAAACGAGTGAATACACAACCATATCGCTTCCCAGTACTTCTACCATGTTTAACCATAATGAGTCCAAAATAATCTACCCCAACTGTTAAGAATGGATGGTCACCACCTATTCTGATCGGAGGTAATGGTGCCACTAGTTGTTGAATAAGACGGGCGTTCCTCCTTTTACAATAAACACAATCCTTTATCACCCTCCTCATGGCTGCACCACCACTCAACACCCAAAATCTTTCTTGGACCGTTGCCATTACCTGTGTAGCTCCAACATGTCCCTCCAAAATATGGTAGTACTGCAGAATCAAATATGTAATTGTATGCTTCGATGGTAATATTATTGGATGCTTCCTCGACTCTGGCCAGGAACTAATTTGAAGTCGGCCACCAACACATAATAATCCGCTTATCATCATTGGATTTAAAATTCGTAAGGGTGCATTTTTTATTTTCACCTTGCTAATGGTATCAGACGACCATATTTCAATCTCTTTCCGAAATACTATGCGTTGGGCATATCGAATTAAATATAAACAAGCTAAATTTAATTCACCAACTCTGAGCATACCCACCTGTAGAGACAGATCAGTTCTACCAGAACGCATGATCGGTAAATACCGCCTAAACCAGGTTAACCATGAAACGGCCTTAAGTAATCTAGTCCAATCTGAATATTAATTACTAAGTAGATCGACGGTGGATTCTTCAACCATTACATGCGTGGACATAGCTCTCTTTAATTCCAAGAGATGGGGTTCAGGACCTTGTATATCAGCAGCAGGCCAACAGTCCTTTGGCTTCTTCAAAAAATGTGGACCCTCCTCCCATAACTTGACGTCATTGATGTTGACTGTGACCCCTCTGGATGTAAAGTCTGCTATGTTTTCTTTAGAAGGTACGAATCTCCATTGGTCCACTTTAGTAAGACTATAAATAGTCGAAATCCGGTTTGCTATGAATGTTTTAAACTGGCTTTTCTCATTTCTAATATAATGTCAGACAATCATGGAATCCGTCCAAAATTTAACCTCTGAAAACTTAACATCTGACTCGGACTGCAGCTGGGACCCCATGCGAGCCGCTAACACTGCTGCCGTAAGCTTCAAAAGCGGTATAGTTTTAACCCTCAAAGGGGTTACTCTTGCCTTAGCCATAATAAGACGATAACATACTTCAGTGTCACGGATGTGAGAGCGGGCGTAAGCCACTGCACCATATCCAGTTTCCGAGGCATCACTGAAAATGTGAAGTTCCAAGAGCGAGCGGTCTGACTGTGGAGACAGTACACAACGTGGAAAACTAACGTTCTCAACCCCCTGAAATTCACTTAAAATCTGTAACCAGCGTTTGCTTTCCCCATTTGGAATCTTTTCGTTCCATCCAAGTCCCTAAACGTACCTAAACGTTGAAGTAACTGCTTCATGGGAAGTATAAACGGTGCTAACAATCCCAAGGGATCGTAAAGTGAGGCTACACCAGACAATATACCTCGCCCAGTGAGGGGGCGTTTCGGTATGCGAACTTTAAATTCAAACGAATCAACCATAGTACTCAAAAATAATCCCAACGTGCGTTTCGTCTTTCAGAGTCAATCTCTCTTACGGCTCCTGCTCTCTCTTCTGGATGAATTGATTCGAGAACTTGTTAACAGTTACTTATCCACTTGGTAAGTCTGAACCCACCTTTTCTGAGGAGAGAACCAAGGGCCTTTGACAGCTCAATTGCATCCTGTACATTATCAATGGAGGCTAAATAGTCGTCGAGATAGAAACTCTTATCTACGACTTCCTGGATATCTTCATTAAATTCCTCACCGAATATATCTACCGTCTTAAGAGCGAAATTAGCGCAAAAGGGGGAGGACACGGCTCCAAACGGATGAACTGTTAAACAATATTCCTTAGCCGTTCGTCGTATATCACCGTCTTCTCACCACAATAGACAAAATGCCCCCCTGTCTTGTCTCGGGATCTTTACTTGAAGAAACATCTCTTCCATATCAGCAGCTAATGCTACGTTACCTAATCTGAATCGTAGAAGTACACCAATTAAACTATTTACAGTATTCGGTCCTCTCAAAAGCTGGTCATTAAGAGAACAACTTTGATAGACAGCCGCACAATCAAAAACAATTCTCAGTTTTCCAGGCTTTTTAAGGTAGGTAACGGGATGATGAGGAATATACCAACAGGCAGTATCACGGTCAAATCCCTCCTTACTAGCTTCAGTGATGTAGCCCTTACTTAAATGTCTATTCATCAGAGCTTGATATTTCTCCGGAAGACTATTATCTTTCATTACCTCTTCCTTAAACACTCTAGTCTGCGTTCAGCTAGTTCCAAATTATTCGGTAGACTTGGCCTATTATACTTCCACGGTAGACCAACTTGAAAATGGCCACCTTCCAGTTTAAAGGAACTACTAGCTATTTCTAGAGCTCTTTTATCTTCGACAGAATATCCTTTACGAAACACGTGTGCATCCTCGAACTCATGATTATATAATCTTTCTATATCTCGCAAAATATAATTAGTGGAACAATGACACCGCTGAACTTGATGTAGAGACCTTGATCCTCCTTTAGGATTTATAATCATCCAACCGAGATGAGTACGTACAGCAAACGGATGTTTCCTATCTCCCAGGCGTTGTTCTAGGACACAATGTGCATCCGGAATATCACACCCAATCAATATTCCTACAAGATTACTTTGCAACCTCGGAAGGGTTATGTCCTTTAAATATTTCCACCGTCTCAGCTGGAGTTTGGTTATAGGTTCTGCATAATCGATCGGAAGTTTCTTGGTCGTATAAGCCTTGTTGATTTTTATAGAACCCCGTTCATCTAATGAAAATACCTCTCAATTCACTTCCAGACATTCACAAGTGGTAGTTCCATTCATCGTCGCCACCTTTATCGAAATCTCCTTGCCTTTGAGACCTGACTGATTAACTAACTTTTCACATACAAGAGAAGTGTCTGAACCACTATCTAGGAGTGCGTATGTTTCCAAACATCCTTTGGGACCGTACAGTTTAACTGGGATGATACCCAAACAAACCTTTGAGGAATTCCAATCCTTAGTTCACCACATGGTTATCAATATCATCAATATGTAATAATGAATTATGCCGAACCTTGCAATTGTCAACGTCGCACTTGAAGCCTGAGTTGCATGAAATAGCTATGTGACCTTTCCTCAAACATAAATAACATAGACCACATCTTCGTACCTCCTGTCTCCTTTCTCTTACATTCATTTTTGCTAAATTTGGACAATCTTTCGCCTCAGAATTCACAATATGAAACCTTGACTGACTTGTTCGGGTCTCGTCTAATTGCATGAAATCGTGATCTCCTATCAACTTGGCCTTCAGAATTCCTTTTACCGAACTTTGAGTTACATTGTACTAATCTACCATAACGGGTTCGGGCAATTCTGGCCGTCTCTTCTACAAAGACCACAAATTCTTCAAAGCTCGGCTCCTTCCCGTGCACCATGATCTTATCGGCGACTTCCACCCACTTATTTTGTAATTCTAGTGGTAGGCATGAAACTATTACCTCCAAATTAGCCGTATAATTAACATCAGACATATATCCCATTTCCTTCAACGTTATGCATGCACTACATGACTTAATCGCAAAGTCAGTTAATACGTCAGCTGACGCTCCGACAGATTTATGGTTTGATAACTCAGTATTTCCCGCGTAACAAAGTGCTCTTTACCAAATAAATCATATAAAATTCGTTTAGCCCTATCATAACCTAAATGACTGGGCAAAGAAATGCAAGATTCAATTACCGTTCTGGCCTTTCCTTTGGAATAATATAACAAGTACGACAGCAATTGGCCCTGATCTGACCGTTTACTCTCTATAAGGCTATTGAACTGACTAATGAAACGATAGTACTGACCCGGTTGCTCATCAAAGCACATCATATCGATCTTAGGTAAAACCATGTTACTAACCATTGTATGTAACGTGTCCTTTAGTTCCTCAACCCAACCGATGTTTGAGATGTTACATACCTCGCCCGAGTGATTATTACCCCAGTTTCACAATCCAAATAATTTTCCAGTTTGGCATTTATCCCACATTTATCTACGGGTAATCGTTCGTCGTCCTCGATGGCCTTGCATTCTGATTCGGCGATATCAACCTCTTCTTGAAGATCTAACATCTTAAGTTGCCGTTCCAATTCAAGTCTCTTTTCTAAATTCCTTTTCCTTAGTAATGCTTTATCTAACTTTAATTTAGAAGTACTTGGATGGCTGGAGGACATACTATTAAGACTAACATTATCACATTTATCATCATTAACGTCATGCATACCACAAACAGCTCTGGAAGTTTTACCGTCCAGTTCGTCGTTTTCCCTCTGTCTTTTGCTACGAGTTTCCATAGTACGCCTCCGTTCAGAAGAACCAGAATTTGGACCCAAGTTACTGTCTAGACTAATACAAAGTATGAACACAGAATCAATAATTGAAGGACTTTATGTTACGTCCAAGTTTCGCTCGTTCCAGTTATTGAAGTACGGACTATCGATCTATTTGCAAATTACGAACCCAAATTAACAACAGAACCAAACTCCAATTTAGATACCAAATTTATTCGCAATTCATAAACAGTCGACCAAATGTCATTCTTCAATTTTGTAGGTTCCCGGAGCAAAACTACCAAATACCAAACCAACGACAAAGGGAAACCAAAATATCCGAAACAATGATATGAACAAACAAGTTCAAAGGTTAAGTAAAACAAATACATTCAAAAGCACAGTAAATTACCAATATACAATAAGAGGTTTTAATCCGCCAAATGCCTTCAGTTCTCCTGTAACACCTAGTATGTTTACTAGTGGTGTTTCTGAACCGTACGAAACCTTAAAGCGTTCTATCCTTAAACGAGGAGACCTAACCGATCGACAAGGTTAGACCAACTCTTTAATAACATAGATTTGAAACACGGTTCTGCGACGGACATGTTGCAAAGGATGAGAGAGGTTATGGGCCCAAGAACTTTCGACGAAGGCCTATTCAAACAAATTTTCTTGTCCAAACTTCCCCAGCAGGTGGAAGCGGTTCTGGTCTCGTTTCAGAACAACGCCTTAGACGAGCTGGCTGCATCTGCCGATCGTATTTTACTAATTACGAGAGAAACGCGTTCGAACACGCGATAGACTTAATTATCATAAGATCGTCAAACAACCCATGGAAATCTCCGTTGCACATGGTCCCTAAAAACGACAGCAACGATGAGCGTCGAACTGGTGACTATCGGCGATTGAACGCGTAAACCATTCCTGATCGTTACCCGTTGCCTCGCATTCACGATGTGACGGCTACCTTGAAAGGCACAACTGTCTTTTCGAAAATCGACTTGGTTAAAGCGTATAACCAAATCCCTATGGCTACTGATGACATACCGTAAACCGCCATCATAACTCCCGTCGGACTCTACGAATTTTCGCGAATGCCTTTCGGTCTAAGAAACGCTGCTCAAACATTCCAAAGATTCATAGACGACGTTTTTCGAGGTCTCAACTTCGTACATGCGCATGTTGACAACTGCCTAATCTCAAGTCCGGACAGTGAATCGCATCTCCAGCATCTGAATCTTGTTTTCGACCGACTACAAAAGCATGACACTACTGTAAACATTAAGAAATGTCAGATCGGAACTGACACATTAGACTTCCTAGGACACACCATAGATTCTCAAGGTCTCCGACTTCTTGGAACCAAAGTGGCGGTCATCCTGGATTACCCAGAACCGACCAATATCAAGCAATTGCGCACGTTTAACGGCCTTGTAAGTTTCTATAGACGATTCATACCGAAATGCGCATTACTTATGAAACCACTAACCTACCAAATTCGTGGAAATGTGAAATCAACCAAGCTGGACGAAAACGCACGAAAAGCATTCTCCGCAATTAAGGGTTTTATCGCTGAAGCAATAATGTTTGCTCATCAGGACACTGAAGCGCCCTTAATATCGCAGTAGATGCATCCGACTCGGCAGTCGGAGGAGTCTTATAACACTGGTTAACCACTCCTGGCAACCTTTGACATTTTTGTCTAGAAGGTTGCCAGACACTGAATCAAGGAACAGCACATTCGGTGGGGAACTCCTAGCTATGTATTATGCTGTACGGCATTTTCAACATTATACCGAAGGCCGTGAATACACTCTTTACACTGACCATAAACCGCTTATCTTCTCTCTAAGCTCTGCTTCAGACAACTACTCTCTCCGTGAATCTCCACAACTGGACTACACTTCGCAGTTTACTTCAGACATTCAACACATTTTTGGAACAAACAATGTAGTCGAAGACACCTTGTCTCGAACAACTGCCTTGAACAGTTTCCAAGGAATCGACTTTCTTAAACTCGCCCAGAAGACACCGATCTTCAGCGTGATTTATCGTCTACAACACTCAAGCTATGCATCAAACAGATGGGAACAGGTAAGGAAACCTTACTTTGTGACACATCTACAGGTAGGGGTCGCCCAATCGTGCCAAAACATTATCGACGCAATGTCTTCAATACATTGCACAAACTTTCTCATCCAGGTGTTCGTGCAACCATCAAGCTTATAGCAGAACGGTTTTGCTGGCCTGGCATGAATAAAAACGTGAGGGAGTGGGCACGCTCCTGTGTAAGCTGCCAAAAATCTAAGGTTATCAGACACAATAAATGTCCCTTAGGCTCATTTAAAACTCCCGATGCTCGTTTCGACCATGTTCATCTGGATTTGGTGGGACCCTTACCAGATTCAAATGGATACTCTTATCTCTTAACCTGCGTAGACCGTTTCACTCGCTAGCCAGAAGCAGTACCTATCAAGGACATCACTGCTGAAACAGTGGCCCGCACCTTCGTCGAACGATGGGTAGCAAACTTCGGCTGCCCTTCAACCATCACTACAGATCGCAGACGTCAGTTCGAATCTGAACTTTTCCGTCGTCTGACCACACTTTTAGGAACCACTCGCTTCCGAACGACTGCCAACCACCCACAAGCAAACGGGTTGGTAGAACGTTTTCACCGACAACTAAAGGCTTCACTATCAGCTGCAAACGTTTCACAGTGGACGGACGCTCTTCCACTCGTCTTACTAGGTATTCGCAATGCAGTGAAAGCTGACATTGGATACACTGCAGCTCAACTGGTTTATGGAACGACACTTTGACTTCCAGGAGAATTTGTGGATCTTTCATCCTCTTCAATGAACATGGATCTAACCTCCTACACGAACAGGCTTACAAACGCAATGCGTCCAGTTAAACCTGCTTCCACTCGACCTCAATCAACCGATGTTTTCGTTCAACCTGACTTACGATATAGTACACACATTTTCGTTCATCGAGACTCGCATCGACGACCATTCGAATCAGCGTACGAAGGACCTTTCAAAGTTCTTCAACGTGAATCTAAGTACTATATAGTCGATAAGAACGGAACAAACGATAGCATCAGCATCGATCGCTTAAAAGCAGCGTATTTAGAAGGAAATCCTATTCACGTCGACTTTCCTTTGGCATATAGTGCGGAAAGACGACCAGACGCTGTTACACTTAGTAAGCTATCAGAAGAGTGTTTTCCAACGACAAACTCGTTGGGTTTAAACTTCTGGCTGGCCACGTCTTAGGGTCGTCACTGCCCCACTAGGGGGGGAGTGATCTGTAGCGGTAAATAAATCCCCAAAATAAATAGCTCTGTAAGTTTTCGACATTAGATGCTGACCGTATGTTTTAATGGACCCAACTAGCTAAAGGCGCTCGATCATGCATCCGCACCAGATCACGTGTGGGAACGCCGTGCTCAGCATCTACCGCAATCGCTAGCCAGATTAGATCAGACAATTCCGATATATTGGTTTTCGCCAAATACACTCTTCCGATCTCCTCGATTCTGTCTTTTGATCTCTCTTGGTGGGTACGAGTTATATTAGAAGGCGTTACTGGTGAAAGCGTTGTCAACACTGAATACCTGTGCCATCTTCAAACCCATTGCCACACCTTATTTCTTTCTGTAGAGGTCTCCAAGTAATCTGAATAAGGTGGATCGTAAACACAATTTTAGGCAATTAATAACTTCGGATGGATCATAATTGACAAATTCATCACATTCTCTAGTAATAAGGTCTGTTGTCCTGAGAACAAGGGCAAACAGCCAAATGTTAAAGTGAAACGGAATTTTCAAAGCCCAAGGATTAATTAATCAGTTGCAAAGATTAGGCATGACAATTTATTCACTGTTTAGAATTAATTACTGCGGGCCTCCTCTGTGACAATTATGAACCTTGAGTCACTTCCAGCGGAACGGCCCCATTGAATTGTATCGAATTCGAAGAGAATGTAGAGATATCCGTCACAGGTTATCAATATAAGATCGGAAACTCCAGATAAACCTAGTAGATAAGGTGGAAAATATTTACTGCACGACTGATCAAAGGCAAACTGAGACAAGGTAGTCGGAATTTCTTCCATAATTCTGACAACTTATATCGTCCAGGAATTTGGGCTGCTACTAAGTTCATTCCTCAACCACTTTAAGGATATGAAGATAATAAAGGTGACTCCAGGAAAGTCAAGGGCTCCCTTGAACTAAAAGTACATCATATTGAACAGACTTAGGTTGAAGAAAACTGTTAAAAGCGAGGTCCTCTTGTCAAACTCGACAAAATTGCGTTGAGCTTTGCTATTTCTGTTGTAGACGGCTTCTATGAGGTCTGGGAATTCAACGTGAAACTAAGCTTAATTGATGGGATTTTGTTACTGAAACACAAACTGCTTCCAGCCTAAAAAACGTTGTTTCAACCACAGTTAAATGTTTTGTTACCACTTAAACTGCAGTTTTTCCCAGTGATGTTGATCAAAGTGATAAATACGAACGATAGTGTCGCCTACAAGGATCAGATTAGTGAGCTTCAATAGTTAAACTTCCAATAAAAAGGAGTTTATTATAAGCTTAACGTCGCACGGTCAAATTCGTTTAAAAGACTAGATATATTACTGGTCCCAAACCCGAACAGATCAGATGTGTCGTGCAAAGTGTTAGCAGTCTTATCTTGTAGAAAAATAAGAACGATGATATCTCATTTAAACGCTGCATTAAGAATTGAGGATTATTCACAAAAAGAAATATGATGCCTCATGATGAAGTGAAAGCCAACGTTATTTGGAAATCACGAGGCCGATATCATTTCTAACAAACAAAGCAATAATGAACACATGTACATGTAATGTTTGCACAAAGTAGGAGACTGGGAGGACCAGTTAAACAGCTACGAAAATGAGAACATATAACCTAATGATTTTCAGAATAAGTGAAAATCATTGAATGCAAGATTTGAGAGAGGAGCTGTCACACTTCGTTGATGACAAATATATCAAAATATCAACACAACGCATAATAAATAACAGAACATCATTTACAAAGTAAATTTTTTCAAAGGTGAAGACACCACATCGAACTCACGCGCCTTTTTCGAACGGGAAGTTTAGTCCTAACGTGATTTGCATTTATCAAACTTTTGCTGTGTTCTTACGCAACAAAAGTACCATTTCAGTTCTAAAGAATCTATCCTGAGCTATACGTTCGGTAGATTACTTTTTTTTGAGTTTCACTATATTTAATAGTTACCTGTGGTTTTGCCTCAGCTTACTATTCGGTTTTTTTTGTTTTTCACGTATAGACTAGTTTCAGTTTATATCACTCGTTTTGTCCATTTTTGTCCGTTTTCAGTGTGCTTTTTAGTGTTTTTTTAAAGGTCTTAGGCTCTTGCAAGCATCTATAACATAATTTGCTTCAACACCGTCATGAAAAACTCATGCAAACGTCCGGGATGCCGTTTTGCTGTCACAACTGGCATGCAGTGCGACAACTGCAAAGGTTGGTTCCACGAAGCATGCACAGATCTGACAGCAACTGCTTACAACAGACTCAGCAAGTCAGAGCAAAAGTGGGTGTGTGTCACGTGCAACACAGACTCCGTAGTATTGCTGAGTAACATCATTGTCCTACTGACAGGTCTTCGGAACAAGTTGTCAGTTAACTTGGAAAACGATAGCAAAAAAACTGATATACAAACAAGAGCGTGCAACGGACTCAAAAACAGGGATGTCGATAGGTATTCCATCGATGGCGCATCCATCAACACTAACGACGACGTGTCGAGGCTCAGTACCATCATTACGTCGACGGTACTGAACTCCCTAGGCAAACTCGGGTCTCCCAGCTCAGGGTCCCCAAACACAACAGTGGTTGCCAAAAACCCTGCAGGTGATTCGACCCACGTTAAGAGAGCCCAAAAGAACCAGGCATCACTGCCTAAGCCGAGCAACCCAAGTGTTGCTGCACGGAAAATAACTGGTGATTTAGTCGCACAGTCTACCCCCAAGACTGTTCGTCCGGCCAATAAAGAGCCCATGATTCAAAACGCACACTGACCTCCAAACAACAAGTTACTAAACCTGAACCCATCGTGAAACCTGGTAAATTAACAACAGTTCGTGACGATTCTCTCATTATCATGAACCTCGTCGACAACCCTGATCTTCCTCTCAGTCTGCAGGACAAAAACGACAGGATGCTCTGGGGTGAATTGAACAAGAAGCTTGAACTTCCTAGAATAGAGCCTTTGACGGTCACCCGGCTCACTCGAGGAAAGGATTCTAAGCATCTAAATCACCCGAGGCTTCTCCGAGTAACACTTAAGGATGCTACCGACGTAGAGGACGTCTTGCTAGCAAGCCACTTGCTGAAATCAGATGGTAACGTAAGAATACTGCCCGACATACCGTACTCTGAGCGCAGTATCATACGAAACGTCCCTAAAGAATCTCGCGAGAAGTTTTTCCGCGGAAGAAACATAATTGTCCAAGGTATACCGGAAAATGCAGACCCTACCCAACCAAATTCTGACATCAGGGAATGGAAATTCATCAAACAGTCCTTGAGGCTCAAACACATACTGACTCAGCATGTGACGAGACTAGCCAAGAAGGACGGTGATCTTAGACCCCGTCTAATGAAGATAACCTTCCCATCTTCCCACATGGCGGCTGCAGTTCTGGAAGCATTTCGTGCTAATAGACGTCGATTGCCACCTGGAATCCACATGCACCCGGATAGGCCATACGAAGTTAGGACCAAGAACAAAGGCAAGTTGGAGCTGACCATTCCACTTGTGGACTGTCTAAACGATAAAAAAAACGTGTAAAGGACAGGGCCTACCACCTCGGCAAACCTCACATAGGTGGGCTACCTGTCCATTCACACAAGGTTCATACAGAAAAACAGGACGAAGCTCACGCGTTCCAAATTGAAAGCATAAACTGCTTATATATGAACGCCGCGAGTCTACCAAACAAACTGGATGAACTACGTGAACTTAGCAGCGCTAATAAGGCCCATCTGATAGGAATATCTGAAACCTGGATATCTTCTCAGTTCTCGGACCAAGAGTTAGCATTGACTGGGATGACTTTGTTCCGCAACGACAGAAAAACAGGAATTGGGGGCGGAGTAGCCATATACATAAGCTCTTGCTTGGAGGTGCACCAGGTTCACAACCTCGAGTTTAACAATCTTGAGGAATCCATATGGTGCTCTGTAAGACTGTCTAGTACTTCCAGGTGTCTAGTCGGAGTCATTTACAGGAAGCCAACTGCCGACACCGAGTACGATAGTCGTATGCTGGAAGGACTATCCCGCTCTATCCGTCTCGGTTTCACACACATACGAATTCTAGGGGACTTTAATCTCCCTAGAGTCAACTTCGCGGAACACACGTACACTGGAGGCGACAACTCAATTGAAGCTCGGTTCTACAACCTCATCGATAACTTGGGCTTATATGAAAATGTGAGGTCGGCAACTCGTTGGAGAAACAGTCAGACACCATCGCGCTTAGACTGTGTATTCACTAACGAAGAATTCCTAGTCGACAACCTCTCAATCCTGGCTCCTCTGGGAAAAAGCGATCATGCCGTCATAGCCTTCAGTTTTGTCATCAAAACTAAGCTAAGGTATCCCAACAATAATTTGCGTTGGAATTTTAAACGGCTGAACGTGCCAGCTCTACATGACTATCTACAACAGGTGGTTTGGGATGTTCACCCTCAAATCGATGTGGATGGTCATTGGGACTTTTTACTGCACACGCTCTTATGTGCTACAGACCATTCAGTTCCTCAAACGGTTCCCAAAAGCTTCAAGCCACCTACAGTAATCAAGAACCGTACCCTTCGCCTCCTAAGCCGCAAACGGCACTGTTGGGCGGAATACAAACGAACTAATAACGATGGAGCGTATAGGCAATACAAACATATCAGGAACACATGCACGAAGGCTATAAGAGAAGACAGGCTTCAGTACCAAACAAAGCTTATGGACAAATTCGCCTCTAACCCTAGAAGCCTATTCCGTTATGCAGCCTCTCTTCGTCAAGCCAAAACAGGAGTTTCTCAACTGCTAGGTCTTAACGGCCCGACCAACAACGATGGCGACGCCGCTAACCTTCTGGCGGCCCATTACTCTCAAACATTTCAACCGGCTGACATCAACTTTATTGACGACAGTTTCATCTCCAACTCCACAGGACTTTCTGAAGTGGACCTAAGCGCTGACTTGGTGTTCCGGAAATTGCAGCACTTAAGACTTGACACTTCTCCTGGCCCGGATATGGTTCATCCTGCCATACTGAGGGAGGCAGCCTCAATCCTGGCAACGCCGCTTAGCGTGATGTTTTCACACTCGCTTAGCCGAGGCAAATTACCGGAAAACTGGAAGTTGGCTCACATCACACCAATTTTCAAAGGTGGTCGACGCAATGAACCTTCAAGTTATCGGCCGGTGGCTCTTCTGTCATTACCTTCAAAACTCATGGAGTCCCTGATATGCGACGGTTTAAATGACTATCTACTGTCCTTAAATTTCTTCTCACCCCAACAGCATGGTTTCAGGAAGGGTTACTCCTGTATAACCAACCTGCTGACTGCGGTGGACAAATGGACAAGCATCCTCGATTGCAAGGGAAAGGTTGATGTCATTTACCTTGATTTCTCAAAAGCTTTTGATAAGGTTAACCACTTATGTCTTATCAACAAGCTCAAACGACTAGGTATCAAACCACCTCTAATCGATTGGCTTACTTCATACCTAAAAAATCGACACTTTAAGGTTAGGGTTAATTTCACTTTATCTCAGGCTATGGAATGTCCTAGTGGGGTCCCCCAGGGCTCAGTACTAGGGCCTCTTCTCTTCTTGATCTACATAAATGATCTTCCTCAACAGGTAACGTCAGATTTATTACTTTTTGCCGACGACGTGAAACTTTGGAGAGAGATACGCAACCAAGACGATACACAGGCACTTCAGGATGATCTGACGCGACTTCAAAGTTGGGCAGACGATAACGGACTTACCTTTAACACTTCAAAGTGTAAAGTAGTCCATCTGCGACATGTAGCAAACTACAGTTACAACTTAGGAAACTCCTCTCTAGTAGTATCCCAAGTCGAAAAAGATTTAGGAGTCCTGGTGCCCCATGACTTAAAGTCTTACGCTAACTGTGACAAAAATGCCTTCCGAGCAAACCTTGCACTGGTAACGTTGAAGCGCATTTTTGGACAGTTTGACGGACGAACTTTCCACACAATCTTCAATAGTTTCATCCGTCCCCATTTAGAGTACGGAAACATAGTACTCCCCCCTCACTCCAGAAGGACAAGGTCACTTTGGAGCGTATCCAACGGCGAGCCACGAAATCAGTTCGAGGACTCAAATCTAAGCCTTACGAAGAACGCCTCCGTTCACTAGACCTTTACCCACTAGAATATAGGCGTCTTAGAGGTGATTTACTAATGGCTTACAGTATTCTTAACACTTCTGGACATCCTCTTAAACACCTACTTAAGCTTAGTTCGAATAATAACCTAAGGGGTAACACCCAGAAACTGGAAACACAACATAGCAAGACGGAATGTAGACACAACTTCTACTCCTTAAGAGTTGTCAAAAGCTGGAATTCGCTGCCGGCCGAGCTAGTCCAAGCGACTTCTCAGGAGTCCTTCAAGAGGCAACTTGACCTATTCTTAAGGACCAAGGACAGCATCACATTATGATTTACCAATTTCTTTTCCTTTTTATTGTTAACATACCTAGGTTCCTGCCTGGAGGATTTGGTGATCCCCTGCTACTAGACACGGAAGCCTGTTAAGCGAAAGCTTCTTCTATTCCGTCCACAACCATTTGAACCATTTGAACCATTTGAACAAAGTGGACTCCCACTTCACCCTTGCCTAGGCAAGCATCAATTAGCGGTCAAACGCCGTGACATATCCCCGATTATATCAATGCATGAGGAAAACTGTGGACACATATTACACTAAAAAAATGCTTAGATCATGAACGGAGTGAATTACGAAATCGCAAGAGGATTTTAAGAAGTTTGGCACTCAGGTCAATCAGCAATCAACAAGCATATAGAAATAAATCCAATCTATCAGCCTACCACAAAAATCATGTACAAATATAGGATCAAAATGAAGTCGATATGAGATACAATCAAAACAGAGAACCACACAGTGATGGGACGAAGGTCAACAATAACGGATTGAGATTGAGGTCGATAGAGCAAGCTGTGAGTTACATGTAGAGAAATTCATGTACTTACGTTTTACCCGAAGCTTATGCTAATCATTTTGTTTCGAAGAACAATGAAAGCTACAACACCAAAACACTCAGCTTAGAAAAATCCATTGGAATCAGCCACTTAAGCTACAAATCCTCAACAGCTAGAAAATAAACCTCTCTGCACATGGTGAGTTGCGATGATGCTGTTCAAAGAAGTACCGAAAATACGTATGGAATGGGAATCTCATGAATCCAGGATCATCAAAGCATCCTTCAATACAACAAAGAAGGAGAGAATCACAATGGATTTTGTCCAGTGAAATACACTCACCAGCGATTTCAACGAACACAGCAAATATGAGTTTCATGAGAAGCTGCAGTCAATCGCACAGACGTGCACAGGAAACAACCTAATAATCATGATGGAAAAACTAAACAACAAGGTTGAAATGGACAACATTTGGTATGGAGATAACATGAGACGAAACGGCCTAATTGGGAGAAACGAACGAAAATGGTGAGAATGGTCAGAGGAACCACCAAATACAATGAACAGCTTGGACACGGCTGAAAAATTTCGACTTCATGCATGACTTAGCTCTTCTATCTCACAAACAGCAACGAATACAGTTGCAGACATCCCGTGTAGCAA
Organism: Schistosoma mattheei; assembly: GCA_944470405.2. Lineage (NCBI taxonomy): Eukaryota > Metazoa > Platyhelminthes > Trematoda > Strigeidida > Schistosomatidae > Schistosoma > Schistosoma mattheei. Next base: position 91,033,712 of record OX103947.1, on the reverse strand, counting down.
CAGCCTCTTCGCGCAGCGTCGTAACATGTTCAGAGGAAAACAATTTCCTGAAATACATACAACACAGAGAGCAAAAACCCAATCACAATTGATCGACAGGTCCTGGACGAGCTGGAAAGTTTCAAGTACCTGGTCAGCATCATGGATAAATAACGAGCATCTTAAGTAAATGTGAAGGCACAGATTGGCGGAGAAAGGTCAGTATTGCGACAATTCAAGAATACATGGGACTATAATTAATTGTCACACAATAAAAAGTCAGAATATTCTACATCCACGTTAACACAATTCTGTTTCACAGACCAAAACATTCAAGAACTACTACAACCATCATCAAAAATGTACAGGCACTTATAGACAGTTGTTTACACAAGATACTCAATATTCGTTGGATGGATACAATCAGCAAACAATCACCATGATAGAGAACAAACCAGCTTCAGATCAAGGGAGAAGACACTGGAGGTGGATAGGACATACATCGTCGAAATCACCAAAATGCATTATAAAGAAACCCCGAAGGTCAAAGGAAAAGAGGTAGACCAGAGTACACATTTCATCGGGACTTCAAGGCAGACATCATAAGAATGAATAGGACTTAGAAACGACTGGAAAGGAGAGTGCAGGACAAAGTTTGTTGGAGAATCCTGGTCAGCGGTTTATGGTCTACGAAAAGTGACACGTGTAGGTAAATAGTATTTCTATTGTCATTTTCACTGAATAGGTGTGTGACCGATACGTGGAACACACTAATTGTGTGAATAGTAGAAGGCCTATGTAAGTCGATCGACAAGCTTGATTTTTTTAAACGCTCACACTTGTAAAATTTGAAGGTCAGGGTCGAGTAGGTGGATTTTTGGAGCTGTGTTTAGTGAGTCACTTCACTGTTTGGGGATGGTGAGAAATTTAGCTTTCCCAATGAAGTCCTTTACCATCAAACTATTTATCCTGGTTTTTCTTCTCTTACTGGTACTCCAACTCATATTCTTCTACTCCTCAAGCATAGATGGTAAGTTGCATGTGGTGTTAATTTATACGTTAGACTGTCTTCACAATTTCAGTATATTTACTGTATTATTTTTGTTCAACTTTTTTAAGCATCTTGAAACGACGTTTGTAAGCGTCGTATACGGGTAGTGCCCTTTATTTGCATAATAAAGAAATGACTTACCATGGTAATTGCAATTAAATACTCCAGTACTTTAAATTTTCCCTGATAATTATTGGTTGGAATATGGTAAAGATAAAGTCTGCAGCAGTTTCCGTAGTTTTTCAGTTAATTTCACGTCCATGGAAAATGGCCTTAAGGGTTCCTTTTGCATGCAGAAATTGGGTGTCAGGGAGTGCCTATGTAATAGGATTTTCTTGGTAGTTCTCAATCGTTTTATCGGAAACTACGTCTAAACATGTGTCACTGAAATTCTCTACTAGGGTAAACAGCACCCACAATTGTTGGTCAATTGTTCAACTACCCGCTTTACCGATATTAATGGTTAGTCTAAGCTATCTCTCCCGTTCCTACTATTGTAGAAGTTGAGACCGGTAGTTGAATATCCATTTAAAAGTACATTATACCCGAGATATAATGTGCTTGCAAGCACATGGATTTGGAAATTCACTTTGAGATCAAGTTTTTGGAAAAGTTCACTCGTATTTAATCCTGAGAAATAATTGTAGATCAGTTCTCTTCTGTTGTGATTAAGTTTACATCCACTAAAATATAATTTTAATTAGACGGATAAATAATATTCTGCGATATTTCAATCTTGAACTATTGTCTGCCGTTCTCAATTTGGAAGGCATGGGGTTCTTAGTATCATTTAACACCCGAACAGACCCCAAGGAGAAGTCTACTTAGTTTTTGAGCCGAATAAATTTTGGAGGAACGCCGGTGCATTCATTTAACCTATATGTAGAAATATTCTTCGCTCATCTAAGATTCAAATTACTACTTTCAGTAGTCAAAAATATTTTTGTCGCAACGCTCCATATAAAAAATCACCACTCTAGACCACTTGGTTGTGGTCCGTGTGACTATCGTAACCAATGGTTGGAGACTCTGAGTGACATGACACAGAATCGACCACAATGGTGTCGGTGTATATACTTGATAGGATCAAAATTACATAGTTAAGCATCATTTGCGGCGAAATGAACAGTGGTATCACAAACTGACTGAATATGTCCAATCATACCACGTTTAAAGCATCTAGAATTACGAAATATACATGAATCAAATGAGTGAAACTTGCCACAGGATAAACATTTACCAAACTTGTGCTCATCTTCACCCGCTTCTCAATTCCTCAATGAACTGTTATCTGAATAACCTTGAGGATGCATTGGATTGTGATGATGTAGTCCTGATGAACCATTTTATGAAGTTTTACTCATTTACATCATTCGAAATTTGTACATTTTACATGGTCTAGAAGTGGTTCCTTGAGAGTTGCATAAGGGAGTGAAATCTGCTATTTTGGAAATGCCAAAGCCTTTATTAAGCTGCATGCTTCTTTTCCGATGAATGTAAGGAAATGAGCTACAATATTAACATCCTCAACATCTTCCTTGGTCATAGTCCAGATTTCGAACTTTTCCATATAATCCTCGAAAGATCGAAATCTAAATGTATGTCCAAATGTTTCATCACAGGATCCTGCTCGCGATGCCAGTTTAATGGTTTAAAGTATTTGAATCATTGTACAAACTGGGAATCCCAGAAATAACGTAAATTAACTAAAAAGTAATAGATGAGCACGAACGAGTGTACTGTATTTGGAATTCGAAATCAGGCAGTCATCAAGTACAAGCCCTCAAATGCCCTCGTACGGCAGACAGTGGGGAGAGTCCGCTCTCCCTCTCGAGATGCTCTCATATGGCCACGCGTATATAGCTTCTGCCAGGGAAGTCCTACTCAATGCCCTCTCGTGGCGGGGGTGTTGTTTATGAAATTGAGAGGAAGAAAACCGGATGTCCGGTGTTTCAACCGGGTCGGTGGACACAGAGGGTCCATCTAGGGGAGTTAGAAAACCCTGATTCCAAACCAGTGGTGCACATGCACTCCGAGATCCTGAGGAAACAAATGGCTTATGAACCTATTATTAGTCCCGGCTACCATGGGACTGCATCTCCTTACATTGCTCCACTGCCTTGTGGATCAGACCTTTATGTCAAAGGCTTGTGGTGTGGCCCCCACCAAGAAAACCACCTGCCTCGATCTAGGCACCCGGGCAGTATCACAGACTACACATAAATCAAGTGACTTGTGTGGCACATATGTATTCGGTGCCCCTTAGTACTAATATTTTTGTGTTCAAAAAAATAAAGAAATAAAAAACACCAAGTGCAAAGGAATCATTAGTTCATACAAACGCCACAGTGTGACAACTTGAACCGTTGCATTTATCTGCCTGGTCCCACGTTGTAGCTGACTGAATAACTGATCGATCTAATATGAGCTTTTTAATAGCAATAATTTTGGCGAAACACAGTAATTCAGGAAACGTTTGTTTATTAATTATTTAAAAGTATTTTGTTATGTAAAATTCATTTTCGTTAATCCAGAACATTCCGCAGCGTTTCATAATGCAAGGTCACGATAAATTAAAGTTTCTTCAGTAACTTAAAATGCACTTAGTTTGATCACGGTAATTTCTATGTCAAGACTATTAAGGAGTCCATAGACTTTGAGATGGTGGAGAAGATTTGTAGCTCAGGTGGATGATGAGCTGGATGGATCCAGCTCAGAGAACAAAACTCCATCAAAAGTCCATAGACTGTATTTTTAATGGCGCATATTTATTTGGTGCCCCCTTGTACCAATATTTATGTGTTCAAATAAATAAATAAAGTAATGATCAATCGCTGTGTATACCCAGCTAGAAAAGTCTGTGAATCCTTAGCTTCTTTGAATTTGTTTCCGGTCAATAATGATGTGTGACTGTCTCCATATAGTCTGTATTTAAATACCACATTATTTTAACTCTCATCTTGTCTAAAAACAAGCGTTTAGGGCAATAGGGAACAACCAAATAGCCTTGTGTCATACTCTCTTCTAAGCTTTGTAAGGTTAAGACGCAGGTATTTCTGGTTCGTTAACATTTAAAGCTAGTTTCGTCAGCATAAAGTGGTTTTAGTTGCTTCTGCACTAATGTTTATCTTTGAATGAGGTTTCAGCTTCGTTGTTAAACTATGTTAGATGGTTTCTTAATCCACTAATGTTTGTATCACTCATGTGTATATTTCTTTGAATTCTCACAATCTGGTATGTACTGAGTTTCTATCTGATTAAGCAAATTTATTCAGTGCGCTGCACGTACGATCACTTGAATATATACTTTTTAGGTACTTTGGCTGAATCGGATGCCATTGTTATTATTTATTTTAACACATAGATATTGGTACAAGGAGGCACCAAATACATATGCGCCACACAAATCTCATTTGATTTGTGTGAGGGCTGTGATACGTCCAGGTGGCCAAACCGAAACAGGTGGTTTCCTTAGGGGGCCACTCCCCGAGCCTTCGACCTGAAGGTCTGATCCACAAGACAGTGGAGCATCGTAAGGAGATACAGTCCCATGGTAGCCGGTGACCAACGACTGGTTCATACGCCATTTGTTCCCGCAGGATACTGGAGCCCATGTGCACCAATGGTTTGGAATCAGGGTTTTCCAACTCCCATAGGTGGACTTTCCATGTCCACCAGCCCGGTTAAAGCGCCGGACATTCGCTTTTCGTCCTCTCATTTTCGTAAACAACAGTAGTGCCACGAGAAGGTAGTGAGTAGGACTTCCCTGGCAGAGGCTATATACGCGTAGCCATGTGAGAGCATTTAGAGAGGGAGAGTGGACTCTACCCACTCTCGCCCGTACCAGGGCATTCGGGGGCATTGTTGATAACAAATCTGGGAAGTGAAAAACAACACTTCTTGGTCACTATTGCCAAGTACCTGTGTTCAATCAACAATAATGCTGTTTTTTATTTGTACAGTGGAGCTCCCTGTGATTCATATTTTGTTCCTTTTTCACGTGTTGTACAAGAGCAGATGTTATATTCTCATTGACTAAATTTTGACGAGATAGTCTTCAAGACAGAATATCACCTTACTCAACGAATTTTCCGTACAGTAAGCTCTTAAAAGTATGTAGTTTGTTTTACAAGACCAGTTATTCATTAAAAAAAGTTTCAGATACCTGTTCCTTTGACTCTGAAATCACTTCCAAGTCAACAAAGGCTATCAACATCATTGGTCACGCTAAATTATCTAATGACCCTGAACTGATTTTGTCACTAAGTTGCCTCATGCATTGTATCAGTCAATCGGTCATATTCAGTAGTCTAGTATTTTGATGGAGTTTTGTTCTCTGAGCTGGATGGTTTGGTCGTGGAGCTTTCATCGTTCTTCTGAACGACATCATCAGCACAAACTTCAGATAGAAGTGAAGTGTTCGAATTTCTCCATATGTGTTTCACAGCTTGTTCTGTGCACCTCGATGTTGATTGGTTCTTGTTGACCTTAAATTTATCATTGTTTACTTCTGTGTTTTGGTTGTTTCTCCCATTGGTTTGATTTTTGTTCCCATATTTATGCATGGTTTTCCTGATTGGTTGATAAATTGGATTGATTTCAATATGTTTGTTGATTGCTGATTGACCTGAGTGCCAGGCTTCTAGAAATTCTCTGATGTTTTTGGAGTTTCCTCTGTCTAGGATTTCTACATTTTCCCAATCGAATGAGTGTCCGTAGTTATCCACGTGTATTGAAATAAGTGAAGATATATTATGGCGTTTGACTGCTAATTGATGTTCATGTAGGCGAAGGTGAAGAGGGCGTCCGCTTTGTCCGATGTAGTGTTTGTCGCAGTTGGTACAATTTATTTTGTAGATAATGTTTGATTTGTTTTCCTTTGTTATTTCATCTTTTGGTTTGCATAAGATTGATTGTAGTGATTTTGTTGGTTTGTGTGCCTAGTATATATGTGCATTGGCCTAATTTGCTACACCATATTAGCATAGTGAGATGCAATTATCAAAACAAATGGTAAATAATAGAATTGATAGTATCAATGATCGTAAAAAATATTATTTGATAAGAGGGAATGAATCAAAAAAGAAAATATACAACATAATTCTAAAACTGCAAATCTAAAACGGAAAAAGAGTGAATGCTCCTAAACCACCTCTATCAATTCTGAGTTATGTCGTCAATGTCCCTAACTATTGGTCTTGATAATTACAAGGACCTCGAAACGATAGTCTATATCTGCAAACATGGTTTGTCGTGTAACATCTTTGTACCGATAAATCCGGAGGTATTTATAACACCACCACTAGTAATGGCTTCTGTCTTCTGGACACAATCTGACAAGCACATGCAATACCATGTCCGAAGAAAATTGTGATAATGCTATCAACACATATGGATTTTAGGAGGAAAAATATTGAGCATCGGATGAGTATTTCAGTGGTTTTGTTTCGCAAAAATTGAATAATTTATAGAGCTTCATCGTTTTTTTCTAAAAAAAATAACAACACATAGTTTGAATGTCGCTTCCTGTGACCTAGTATGTGGCCTTTTTTGTTGGTTAGGATTTCTCTAATTAACTTGTTCGTTTGACCTTTTTTCAATATATTGAACAAAGTTTATAGCATCTATTCGGTACATATAAACGGTAGAGAAAAAGAAAATGAAGACAGAAATGATAAGATAAATAAGAGGACGTGAGAAATAAGAGTAATAATGAAGTTACAAGACGTTCAAAATTTGAGAAATAAACAAATAGTAAATGGATGTATAGTGTTATGATAGGCTTTTAACCGTTTTCTCAACACCTAGATTACTTATTTCTATCATTACTTGGGGATTACACCGAGGATGTTTCAAATACGATAGTTGGTAATTTTCTAGACTGATTCATTAGGAAATTTCTCCTTCAATCACTATCATAATTTGTGATGAGTAACGACTTTACATGTTTAACATAATCCATAAGTTTATGAAAGTAAATGTCCTTTAATTGATGAAAAATAGTTATAACTAATTTTTACTTGAACACATAAATATTGGTACAGGAGGGCACCAAATATATATGCGCCACACAAAACAATTAGAATTGCAGAGAAGGAAAAAAAAGGTAAGGAGCGTAAAAAAAAGATTAGTGTAAGGTAGTGTAATAATAATAATGGGGGAAACAGAAACGTACACTCAGAAGAGATCTTTCAGTTAAGGAAGAAGCAACCACTTTTTATGAAGAAAGTAAAAGGTTACAACAGGATCGCCAATGGCTTCTATTCTGAGCCATATCTGATAAGGTCTCTACTCGAGAACACTTAGATAGAATCGAAAATCCACCATAGGCGAGCTGCTGTATAAGTCGAAAAATAAGGATAGACAGAGTAGGAATAAAAGAGAGTGAATAACTGACGTAGTAAATAATAACAATAGTAATAATAATGTGAATCGTTTGATTAATAGTTGAAGCAAGAAAAGTATTTTCCATAATTATCGACAGTTCATCATAGTTGTGTGTGGGCTGTGATACTGCTCGGATGCCCAGACCGAAACAGGTGGCTATCTTAGGGGGCCACACCCCGAGCCTTCGACCTGAAGGTTTGATCCACAAGGCAGTGGAGCATCGTAAGGAGATGCAGTCCCATGGTAGCCGGTGACCAACGATTGGTTCATACGCCATTTGTTCCCGCAGGATACTGGAGCCCATGTGCACCAATGGTTTGGAATCCGGTTAAAGCGCCGGACATTCGCTTTTCGTCCTCTCATTTTCGTAAACAACAGTAGTGCCACGAGAAGGTAGTGAATAGGACTTCCCTGGGATGATGTATAGTAAATTAATCATATAGAATTAGAAATATTTAACTATATAGTTGCACAATAAAAAATCAATGTGGCGGTGTTTTTGCTTGTTATCTATCTCCAAATTATCAGGAGTAATTTTCGATTTGTAACATTGTGGTTCTTATACACTTCGTGTTTTTTTTATATTCTTAGTTGTCAATATAGTTGGTCAACTAGGTAATTCGGGATTAGCGGATAGTGGTGGTAGATTTGGCCCACGTTATCAATTGGAGACACTTGGTGATATGGGTCGTCCAGTTGTCTTACCTGAGTTTCTAAAAGCTGAATCTAAGCTCACATTTCATGTAAATGAATTCAATCTTGTTGTTAGTAATTTGATTGGTCTACGTCGTAATTTAGGTGATTTTCGTCATCCTAGGTAACGTTTGATACGTAATTGTGTGTATGCATCTATTATATATATTCATGTTTTAGTTTGTTTCACATGTTCAGATGCATATTCATTACTGAGGATAAGTTGTTTCGTTTAATATTTAAGACAGACTAACAGAAAACTCAAAATCTAGGTTTTGTATATATTAGGGCGGTCTGTGTGTTACTTCCTGTAACTCTAGTTATGCCACTAGATGGTGTGTATTCGCGTTGCGTTGTAAGCATAATTCTCCCTAGAATGATAAATCTCTCTGTTTAGTTTTAAACAGAGTAATATTTAAATCTAATGGTTCCACGTATTGCACAGTCAGTTAATAATATATGATTAGTAATGATTAAGACCTGGTGACTTACCTACGTTTAATCTTTTCGGTGTGTAGCACTGAAATACAAAGGATTTTTCTAGGACCGTTGAAAAAAAGTTAGTGAAAATCTAATGATGAACATAGACCAAATCGACCGATCTGTAAATAAGTACTGGTTTTGGTTACAATAGAAACTCAACTACGAATGTTCTTTTCTAAGTTACCTCACGTATTGTCAGTCTGAGTTAGAAGATTTATCTGTTCTGATCATTAAAGATAACCATTTGTTTTACTTTTAGCTCTCTGACAGTAAAATATAACTTTATTTATTTGAACACAAATAATGGTACAGAGGGTCACCGAATACATATGTGCCACACAAGTCACTTGATTTATGTGTAGTCTGTGATACTGCCCGGGTGCCTAGATCGAGGCAGGTGGTTTTCTTGGTGGGGGCCACACCACAAGCCTTTGACATAAAGGTCTGATCCACAAGGCAGTGGAGCAATGTAAGGAGATGCAGTCCCATGGTAGCCGGGACTAATAATAGGTTCATAAGCCATTTGTTTCCTCAGGATCTCGGAGTGCATGTGCACCACTGGTTTGGAATCAGGGTTTTCCAACTCCCCTAGATGGACCCTCTGTGTCCACCGACCCGGTTGAAACACCGGACATCCGGTTTTATTCCTCTCAATTTCATAAACAACACCCCCGCCACGAGAGGGCATTGAGTAGGACTTCCCTGGCAGAAGCTATATACGCGTGGCCATATGAGAGCATTTCGAGAGGGAGAGCGGACTCTCCCCACTGTCTGCCGTACAAGGGCATTTGGGGGCAATATAACTTTCCCTAATTACTGTATAAAAAGTTCACATATTCTACTGCTTTTTATGCAATTATAAATTAAAATAGTATGTTGTAACTGGATACATTTTTGTTTCCAAATATTCTTTAAATCACAACACTCGTATTTTCAGTGAAGATTCCCTTCATTGAAAAGCAAATCATAAATTATAATCATAACATTGAATAGAAAAGTTTCAAGATGTAGTTGTTAAGTAAAAATATAAAACCTAACCTTAACCTCACGGTAAGCAAAATCAATATTTTTGTAATTTTCCCAAAAGTTAAAATGAAAAGCATTTGATCCATGAATAATAACCAGGTTTTTTTTTATGTAGAAATACCTTTTATGATAGTAGAATAACAACAAAAAGAAAGAAACATTTTTTGCGAGTATGCGAATAAAATGTAGCGAAGTTAAGACTTAACAAGGCGAGGGACTTAACTATTATTATTATTATTATCAATGGCTTTATTCAATGTAAAGCCATTAACAAATTGTCACACAAAGTTTATCTGAGATTTTGTGTGGTTAGAGCTTATACAATGTAAAATAGATGTATAATGAAGGATGTAATCTATCTACTAGATACATAATTCTCAAAAAGATACTATTTGTAAACTCTGAATTTAGTAATTTTGCTGGTGATACACATAGAAACTGTTTGAAAAGGTTTAGACTGTTCGTTGAGGTATATTCTTTCATACATTATAGAGGATTTCCTAACATGGCTTAGGAAAAGTACAACGTAGGTTAATTACATCTTATCTCCTATGCTTACCTTACATTGTATAAACCATACAACATCTCAGATCAACTTTGTGTGTTCGGTGAAAATTTGTTAGATCTCTCGCCTTATTATGCTTTTAACTTCGCTACGTTGCATTCTCATGCTTACGAAAATATAAATTTTTCTATTTGTTGTTCTATTGTCATAAAAGATGTTTTTAGATAACAGACATACAAGTTGTCTTTAAACTCATATCTTTATCCATAGATACGTAATTGTACAGTTTTGTAAATGAATTTGTTGTGAAGGCTCCTTTCATTGGACTATTATTTCTAATAGCGTAAAAAGGGTCTATACAAATTAGTTCCTCATTATCATCATATTATCATGAGTGTTCTCTCTGTAGAACCGTTATTTAACGAATTGAATCCTCAAAAAATCTTTAAATGTTATTTGACAGTTTTTGTATTCCTTTATAAGGGCAGGTTTGATGATTTTAAAAATAAATTCAATAAAGCTTTGATGCAAAGATGGATAGTGGTTATCAGTAGAATCCAGGACTCGCGTTTCGTTCTATTTGGGACTCGTCAGCTGGATGTATCTGCATCTCAGGTTTGATGTTCACTCTGGAACTCGAACACAGTTCCGTTCGCTTCAAACGCCGTCGCGTTATCCACTTCAAGTCCTAGAGCCAACATCAACTTTGAGATGCAGGTACATCCAGCTGATGAGTCCCAAATAGGACGAAATGCGCGTCCTGGATTCCACTGCTAGCCACTGTCCATCTTTGCATATAATGCTTGTGAATTAAGACTATATCGAGGAAATACGCACAGTATGCACGTATCCCAACAAGAGACAGACTAATTGGATTCCTGAACATCAATGGGAAGATTCAAACAAATAATACCAAGTGAAAATAAAACTTTGATGTTTATCAGATTATTTTATTTAGTTAAAGCAGTGACTCATCAATTAGTAACTATGTTCTCACTATCTTTTTTTTACCGCTAACCTATCTATTGTTTACTGGTATCATATATTCTCAGTATATAGAGTTCATACCGCTGTATCAATCAAACGAATTCTTTTTATTTGAAAAAAAAAACAACGTCGTCAGTTGACATACAGAATGGTTTCTGTATTAAACATAAACACTGAGAAGTAACTAATGTTCTGTTGTTTAGACTTGAGTGTTGATCGAATCCTCCTAAATAGCTACCTGGATGGCTACTTTTCAACATAACTATGATATTTGATGATACTAGTTTAAATCATACAAGGATCGTCAATTGCTACATGATCGAACATCCACTTTGCTAGTGAGGTTGTCGAACAACACGAAACAGGTCCATGGGCTCCTGAAAACTGCCTTTAACCACATAACATTAATAATGTCTTAGTGCTAAATAAATATACTCCAAATAAAATTGTAACTTTGAACAATACAGTTCTCACTAGTTAGGAGATATCTTGGAGTTATTTTTAGGTGCTCTAATCAGTAACTTTAATGTTTTAGCCCTTCGTTTTGTGGTTTCGACGTGTAGTTTTTATTAATGACCAGTGCATCTATGTCTATCTGTTTTCCTTTAAGTGGTAAACTTTGTATAGAATCTGAGATTATAGAGATTTGTAGCTCAGGATGATGATGTTGGTGGAGTTTCTTTCTCTGAGCTGGAAAATTTCCATCAAAAAAGGTTTTGTGAACTCATTTATCAGGTCCAATTTTGTGTAATTAGTTTTCAGATACACTTTAGTGTGAAGGCTAATAGTACTACTCAGTTGTCCAAACCAATGAAAGGTTAGGGAGAGTTCAAACCTGTGACTTAGGGGTTTAAAGCTGATCACTTTAACCAATGAGCCGCTGTTATCTTAACGTGTATAAGATATTATATAATTAGTAGATTTTTACGTTCTGAGCTTTGCAATTAGTTCAACACCAATATATTATATAGATACTTGATTCTAGTGAGTAAATAAAAACACAAACACAAAGTTCTTGTGATTTTGAACATTTTAAGCTCACGTCGATCAATTGAAGTAATCTAACCAATTATCTTATGAAGAAGAGTTTTGTGAATTCCTAAATCGTTTAGGGGTGTTAAATAGGTTTTTTGTTAAAATGACATGATATTGATATGGAAAGCTTAGTTCATCTAATATAATAAATTGAGAGGACGAAAAGCGAATGTCCGGCGCTTTAACCGGGCTGGTGGACATGGAAAGTCCACCTATGGGAGTTGGAAAACCCTGATTCCAAACCAGTGGTGCACATGGGCTCCAATATCCTGAAGGAACAAATGGCGTATGAACCAATTGTTGGTAACCGGTTGCCATGGGACTGCATCTCCTTACGATGCTCCACTGTCTTGTGGATCAGACCTTCAGGTCGACGGCTCCGGGTGTGGCCCCCTAAGGAAACCGCCTGTTTCGGTTTGGCCACCTGGACGTATCACAGCCCTCACACAAATCAAATGAGATTTGTGTGGCGCATATGTTTTTGGTGCCTCCTTGTACCAATATCTATGTGTCAAAATAAATATAAATAAATAAGTATCCTAAATATAATTCAACAAGGACTGGTTTCTTTTTCTCATATTCAAGTTATATTATCAGCTAAATCATTCCATTGCTGATAGAATGAATAATGGTAATTTTTCGCGTCCATTATAATTCTCTATTTAGTATTTTTTTTAACACAACAGCAAAAGATACAATGGCAAAAATGTTAGCGTTTATATCAAATTAACGTAGAAATCTTTCAGTGTTTTTACAATCTATCCACTAATTGTGATTGATTAGGAATTGACCAGTTATCTTCCTGACTTGATATTGATATAAGTATGAAGTAGCTAAGGTTCCATCCTCCTAATTCTTCTTCTTGATCAAATTTATATAAACTATTGTCAGGATCTAATTCCATCAAAGTGATTGGTTGACGCTTCTAATCTATCCACCTTATTCACAATAAGGATATATCTCTGTTTATCTGCTCCGGGAAAAGCTTGACTATATTTAATGGTATCATATGATAGTTCTCGTTGATATAGATAGTATTCACCTTCATTGCTTTTGTGTCGATAAACTCCTGATTTTAACACACAGTTTATTCTTTGGGTAATAGAATAATAATTTGCAGGTTATTACTAGTATTGACCAAAGTCGTTGCAGTAGTGAGTGACCACTTATCAATTCTACCCTAAAGGGTATATTTTAATGATTATATTTAAGTGAGATGATGCAAAACGATATTGAAAGTATTCGACATACCTCTTAAAACTCTTCTCATTTCCTAAATACAAGTTTATATACCACTTTTCTTGTGAAATATAATAATACTAACCGGTTACTCAAACTAAAGAAGGATGTCGCTTCACAGTAGTGGAATTTGAAACAAGATATTTACTGTTGTACAGATTTCTTCACTGTGTTCAGTATGTGGAAGGAAATAGGAATTATTGGTTAAAAACTTAGCAGATACATGTTTATTCACTCGTATGTTGGCTGCACTAATTTGGTATTCTGACTGGTGATATAATCTGGCAACTCGAAATAGGTATACTCCGGATTTAAATTTGAGATCCAGCTTTAACGCTCATAGAAGTGGCCTAAGTGGCCTTTTCTAGTTGGCGTTCTATTTATCAAGGTTCTTTTTCACGGTATGGGGTCGTTGACTTTATACTCAACCCTCTCCCTTCACCCGGGCTTAAACCAGTAGTAACCATAGAAAGGCTCCAAATAAAGCTGTTTAAAGAAATACCAGTAGGTTTCTTTTCATTGAATTAACAAATTCAATTGTTCGATCACTTGTATGTTGTTTTAGTAAGTTGTCAGTTTAAGAACCACATCACTGTAATTTCATTATGAATCACTTCAATACTCACACACTTAGTGTGTTCCACGTATCGGTCACACACCTATTCAGTGAAAATGACAATAGAAATACTATTTACCTACACGTGTCACTTTTCGTAGACCATAAACCGCTGACCAGGCTTCTCCAACAAACTATGTCCTACACTCTCCTTTCCAGTCGTTTCTAAGTCCTATTCATTCTTTTGATGTCTGCCTTGAAGTCCCGATGAAATGTGTACTCTGGTCTACCTCTTTTCCTTTGACCTTCGGGGTTTCTTTATAATGCATTTTGGTGATTTCGACGATGTATGTCCTATCCACCTCCAGTGTCTTCTCCCTTGATCTGAAGCTGGTTTGTTCTCTATCATGGTGATTGTTTGCTGATTGTATCCATCCAACGAATATTGAGTATCTTGTGTAAACAACTGTCTATAAGTGCCTGTACATTTTTGATGATGGTTGTAGTAGTTCTTGAATGTTTTGGTCTGTGAAACAGAATTGTGTTAACGTGGATGTAGAATATTCTGACTTTTTATTGTGTGACAATTAATTATAGTCCCATGTATTCTTGAATTGTCGCAATACTGACCTTTCTCCGCCAATCTGTGCCTTCACATTTACTTAAGATGCTCGTTATTTATCCATGATGCTGACCAGGTACTTGAAACTTTCCAGCTCGTCCAGGACCTGTCGATCAATTGTGATTGGGTTTTGCTCTCTGTGTTGTATGTATTTCAGGAAATTGTTTTCCTCTGAACATGTTACGACGCTGCGCGAAGAGGCTGTTGCTACACGGGATGTCTGCAACTGTATTCGTTGCTGTTTGTGAGATAGAAGAGCTAAGTCATGCATGAAGTCGAAATTTTTCAGCCGTGTCCAAGCTGTTCATTGTATTTGGTGGTTCCTCTGACCATTCTCACCATTTTCGTTCGTTTCTCCCAATTAGGCCGTTTCGTCTCATGTTATCTCCATACCAAATGTTGTCCATTTCAACCTTGTTGTTTAGTTTTTCCATCATGATTATTAGGTTGTTTCCTGTGCACGTCTGTGCGATTGACTGCAGCTTCTCATGAAACTCATATTTGCTGTGTTCGTTGAAATCGCTGGTGAGTGTATTTCACTGGACAAAATCCATTGTGATTCTCTCCTTCTTTGTTGTATTGAAGGATGCTTTGATGATCCTGGATTCATGAGATTCCCATTCCATATGTATTTTTGGTAATTCCTTGAACGGCATGACCACAACTCCTTGTGTATGGGAAGGTTTGTCTTCTTCATGACTAGTGTGCGACAGGTTCTCTCTCGAATCTTATCTTTTCTATTCAGCTTGCGTCCAATGAGTTTCACTTATTCTGAACATCACCAGGTTATATATCCTCATTTTCATAGATATTTTACTAGTCCTCTCAGTCTCCCACATTGTGCGAACATCCCATGTATCCATATTTATCGTTGCTCTGTTTGTTAGAAGTGACATCGACCTCGTGACTTCCAAAGAATGTTGGTTTTCACTTCATCGTGAGGCGTCATAATTCTTCTTTATGAATAACCTTCAACTACTAATGCAGCGTTTTAATCAGTTTCCATAGTTTGCATTTTCCTTAGCATGGTTGTTAACATTTTGTCCTACCCTCCTGCTTTATCCGGAGTCGGGACTGGCGGTGACCTCGAAAGTCTTCAGGTTAAATAATAACAATATAGAATTGTTATGATTAGTTTCGTAGGATTTTGTTCTTCATGTTTAATACAATTTGATATGTAATCACTACTATGTTATAATGATAAAGACAATAATGGTGTACAACGAATACTGCAACCGGATAATTTAGTTTTGGTTCTTTTATATAAAATTACATTTTGCATGCAAAACACAGTAACTTTTATTGTCTTCTAGCATGACTTCTCTTCCGTCGTTTAAAAAAAAATTTTTTTTACTCTCGTTAGTTACATTTCAATGTTTGTAAACAAGGAATTGTTTAGTAGACAAGAAAGAGAACTGATTTATTTTTCGCCTTATCATTGACACATTGAATTATTCATGCTTTGTTTTTGTCATTTTGCATTTACTCACTTTTAAGGTGTAACACTGAAGTGAATGAATAGTAGAACCTATTCAATAATATAAGTATATATGAGATGTGACAACGATCAGCTTTTTTTCTTTTCAACAAAATCGATAATAGTAGTCACAATTGATTGATCACTGGGTGTCGAGTCACCTAGACTGGTGGCCACATTGCAACATGATCGATAACATTCGATCTGCACTAATAAGGACTAGACACGCATGACATTGATCGCTACCCAGTGATCAATCAATTATGATTACATCTCAGTCCTACGGCAGGTTGGTCGCGGCCCAGATAGCCCAGTGGTAACGTCTCCGACTGTGAAGCTGGGTGACACGAGATCGAATCGGCCAGGGAGAACCAGTTCCCTCAAGATTACAGGTACACCTTGCTGACGAGTGCCAAGTAGCACGAAACCCCGGATCCAAAGTTTCTTGTCGACTACCTCCAACCACCATCTTATCTCAATAGTAGTAGTGTTTACCAGTTTATGCCACAAGATTTTTCTATTTATCATACTTCTATCTTATTAAATCTGAATGAGTTCTGTTGTGTTCTATTTTTTTCAGAGATTATTCCTGTATAAGTTGAGGATAATCGACTATTTCTTGTTTAAGTTTATAGATGCACTCACTTAACAGTATCATTATCCAAATAATGTACATGGTCAACTCATTTGTATTAAGGTGTAGTCGAGATCACGGTGGTTCAGTGGTGAAACAACTCGACTTTCAATCAATAATTTACAGGTTTGAACACAGCTTCACTTATTATGGTTTAGTCAGCGTTCATACATACAGTGTGACTGAAAAGCGAATACACAAATATATATATATAAGGAAAATTAACAGCATCTAGAAATCTCTATTTTATAGATGGATTCTCATTTCATATTTAAATCTATGATTTGGACATGTTTCATGCATGCTTTTCAAATAGCTTCTACGGTAATCTTTTTACTGATCCTAGAATCAGTTGAACACAATAGGCGATCATTCATTTTGTGGTATGGTGCTGTGAAGTCAATAAATAGTAAAGATTTGTTGATATAAAAAGAGAGATCCCATGATTCACTGGCTTGGAATCTTATTTAACTCAACTAGTAGTAATGTAAAACACGACAATAGGCAGGTGGTACGTTTATTTATTGCGAGAAGTTACAAATTATTTTCATAATACATATACATAGCCTTCAATTGTCCATTTACATCTTCCGGTGTGTTCTGCAATCTGAACTGGCTTCCAAGTGATCTGCCAATGCTGTGCTTTCGACGCACTGAAACTTTCCACTCTGTCCGACAATTGTTACAACCTCGACACCACGTTCCACTAAACAATACTTGCAAACAATCTTGTGAGTAGCAGCCATTATAGTAGTTATTTTGGAGTCTCTTGTCTTCCAAGAAATCGGAGAGATTGTATTAAGCGGTTATGATAAATGTTTCTTTGATTACTTACTTTGTATCTTCTCGATGGTATCATTTATTGAAACCGTATAGTCGTATTTGTAGTGACTTTGAAATTGTATTAACCTATTCAAAAGGAGACAGATCTTCATCCATAAGTTTACATAATGTTGTGTGGAATGTTACATTGACTACATAAAACAAATCCTTTGTAAATGTATCTCGGAATAGCATCTATCTTTTGAAAGGAGAGTAAGAAATAGTTCATAACTCAGTACAAGAAAATCTTATCAATTCTGGTCACATTTGCTTTATCAAAATTATCTTTCAAAACAATTCGTACCAAAGAAACATGAATCAAAAACATGTGTATTGTAGAGGCTTTAATAATTTAACAGTTCAAGCCTAAACTCTTTGTACAAAATTAGCAGCTAGTCTCTTATTTTACTATAACTCTAACATCTCTTCTAATCTGTCATCGGTTGTTGATAATCTTGTCCAGTTTTTCAGAGTTATTGTTTAGTTGTTGTTACCATCACTTATTTTGTCTTGTCTACTGAGTGGATGATTAATGATAATGATGAAGTAATCGAACGCTGTCAACAACCTCACTGATCTTGGAAGTCTGATCATCCCTAATGGGTTGGTGTCTGACGAAATCTCAGCACCGATTCAGAAAGCGCGTTTGGCTTTTGCCAACTTAAATCACCTATGGTGAAGGCGAGATATCCGTCTATCAATTAAAGGACGAGTATACTGCTCAGCAGTTCGTTCTGTTCTAACTTACGGCTGCGAAACGTGGTCATGAAGAGTAGAAGATACTCGTAAACTACTGATATTTGACCACAGATACCTTAGAATTATTGCTTGTATCTGCTGAGATCACCGGGTAAGTAATAGTGAGGTTAGACACAGGTATTACGAAATGATAGTAAATCAGTCGATGAGGTTGTGAATGTTCATAGACTGAGATGGTTGGGCCACGTGTTCTTACGTATACCTGGACACCGATTACCATGACTCGCAGTGCTGACTAGTGTTGGAGACGGTTGGAAGAAATTTAGGAGCGGTCAAACTAAAACGTGGCATCAATGCTTGAAGTCACTAACTTCTAGTCTCAATTATGTTGATAGATGCAGACCACTTGGTTGTGGTCCGTGTGACTATCATAACCAGTGGTTGGAAATTCTGTGTGACATGGCTCAGAATCGATCACAGTGGCGTAGGTTTATACGCTCTTTGTTTTCCCTTAAACTGTGAGATTAAAACTGCTTTATATCTTTCTTTCTACGAACTAATTCTTTCTTCCTGTATTATATCCATATACGCAATCCTTCTTTTGTATATTACCACCATTGAATTAACTACCTCTATGAATTTGGTGTCCGTCTTGTTGTGTTAATGAGGTATGGCAACTTGAACCGATGCATATATGTGCCTGGTCCTACGTTGTAGCTGACTGACTAATATCAATGAAATGTAAAACTGTAATTATCCATGTGAATTTCCAAACTTTATCACTAGAAAAGCACTGAATTGTAACTCATTTACCAAGTATTCGATTCTGCGCTATACTGTTTGTATCCGAGATAATGATATTTCCCGACTACCAAAACTGAAGATGATGAAAAAAGATTCGAAATTGAAATTATGTGATTAAAAGTTAAATGTATTTTAATCACTAATTCACCGATCTGCGATTGCTAAGATCAGTGGGCTTAACTTCCAGTTGTTAAGTTTAAGGTTTTGTAATATTTACAACATTATTAAGAGTGTTCATATGTATATACTTACATATACTGTACTTTGATATACTGTACCATTTATTTATTTTTATACTTTTAGTTGTAGGCAACCAATACCATTGGATAAATTGATTCCATTCAAAACAAGTGTTATTATTGTATTTCATAATGAAGCTTGGTCAGCTTTATTGCGTACTGTTCATTCGGTTCTTGATCGTACACCAGTACAATTGCTTCATGAAATTATTCTTGTAGATGATGCTAGTACACAATGTAGGTATTTAATGCTATTTCATTTTTATTTTGACTAAACTTTTAATTTCTTACTAAAATATTTAGATTGAATGAAATGATTATCACTGAATTCAAATCTTGATGGTATATTCCATTGTTGTATTGTAAACTAGACGAAATGAGAATTTCATAATTCATTCTTACAAGATCTTAAAAATATCCATAACATATTTTGTTATTCCTTAGTTTTTTTTGAGTATATGTTCTTATTTATTTATTTATTTAAACACATAAATACTGGTACAAGGGGGCACCAGTCACATATGTGCCACACAAATCTCATTTGGTATATGTGAGGTCTGTGATACTGCCCGGGTGCCCAAACCGAAACAGGTGGTTTTCTTAGGAGGTCACACCCGGAGCCTTCGACCTAAAGGTCTAATCCACATGGCAGTGAAGCAATGTCAGAAGATACAGTCCCATGATAGCCGGTGACCAACAATTGGTTCATACGCTATTTGCTTTCTCAGGGTCCTAGAGTCCATATACACCGTTGGTTTGGAATGAGGGTTTTCCACCTCCCCTGGATGGATCCTCCATATCCACTGACCTGGTGAAAGCGCCAGACATTTGCTTTCCATCCTCTCAATTTCGTAAACAACAGTAGTGCCACGAGAAGGCGATAAGTAGGACTTCCCTGGCAGAGGCTATATACGCGTGGCCGTGTGAGAGCATTTCGAGAGGAAGAGCGGACTCTCCTTACTCTCGGCCGTACCAGGGCATTTTGGGGGCAGTATATGTTCTGGTTGTTATCCACTCGATAATAGCAATCACTGATGGATAGAGACGCTAAGTAATATAGTTCGTAATCAGTCAGCATCGTACAGATTCTCGATGTTTAGTTTGTTCCATTAAAATTGCAGCTACCACTGTTTTCACTTCTTCAGTATTTATATTATTCATCCCATCTCTTTGTGCTAAAATAATAAAGCGATTTGCGATAATATACATTTATGTTGATTAAGACTGAGGGACTTAATATGAATACATGTCTACAAAAAATGAAAGACATTAGGTGAGTTTTTCATACCATTCTCAATGTACTTGTCTAATCATAATAGAGGACTAAATTTGACATATTTGCCACTAATTTTCAAATTATTATCTTGCTTAATCAACGACCACCTCTCCTTTTCAAAATTGAGCCATATATTATCTGTGGTTTAATCATATTGGTGGTAGTCATATAAGTCATATCTAAAATAGATCATTACAAAATTCTATGTTGTTGGTTGCAGGTCAGATAACGGGGACCGTCTACTGCAACTCTGCACAGACCACAACCTGTTTCTGGCTAGCACTAACTTTCGGCACAGTCATCGCCGATGTGCCACCTGGCGTCCTCCCTCTGCATCTCAAGCCTGGACTCAGATTGATCACATCGCGATCAGCTACCGCTGGCGTGGTTGTGTACAAGACTGCCGCTCCTTTTGGAGTACCTATCTGGACTCTGACCATGCCTTGGTCTGCGCCAATCTTGCCTTACTTTTCAGTGGACAACGAAGTGACCGCCATCAACGGATTGATGTTAGCAAGCTGGTTGCAACTTCTGTTGCAAGTAAGTATCGAACCGAGCTAGCCTCTAGGCTAGCTACCACTCCACCGAAAAGTATAGATGAGCATTGGTTGCAATTGCATGACGCCATGAAAATGGCGGGAACAGTCAGTTGTGGGTTTGCGAAACGTCCCGCTTTAAGCACTGGGTTTCTTCTGGTTCCTTACAACTCATTGAAGCCCGTCGGTCTACTCCGGGTGACCGTGAGTTTGACCATAAACGAAGGATGTTACGTAAGGAAATTGGGCAAAGCTTGCGTAAGGACCGAGAAGCCTGGTGGTCGAAGCGTGCTAATGAGCTGGAAGCAGCAGCTGCATCTGGTAACTACCGGAAGCTCTTCCAGCTCATCCGAGCCACTGGCAGCAAGAAGTCTGGTGTGAGTGAAACAATCTGCGAGGATGATGGGATGCCAATCACTAACATCCATCGACGTCTTGGACGATGGGCAGAATTTTTCGAAGGGCAGTTCAACTGGCCTGCTGCTCCGGCAACATCGGTCAGACTGTCCTGCCCTCCATGGCCGGTGACGACTGATCCACCAAACGAGGAGGAAGTCCGCAAGGAACTCCAACTCTTGAAGCGTTACAAATCACCTGGCCCAGATGACTTACCTCCGGCTCTTTTTAAAGATGGTGGTGACTTTTTGACTAAGGAATTGACGACGTTGTTTACAAAGGTTTGGGAACTAGAGAGTGTACCAACGTCATGGAATGAGTCGATAGTTGTCCCTATCTTTAAAAAGGGTTCACGTCGTTCCTGTAACAACTATCGGGGGATAAGTCTACTTCCGATTGCGTCCAAGCTATTGGCTTCCGTCATACTTCGTAGGTTGTTCAAAACCCGAGAAAGATTGACTCGCGAGGAGCAGGCTGGGTTTCGTTCTGGTCGAGGATGTATTGATCATATCTTCACCCTCCGCCAAATGTTAGAACACCGCCATACTTATCAAAGGCCAACAATCGTAGTGTTTCTTGACATCAGGGCTGCCTTCGATTCGTTGGACAGGACTGTTCTCTGGGATTGTCTATTGAAGAAGGGTGTGCCTGAGAAGTTTATTAACATCCTAAAAGCCCTATATAAAAACACCTCAGGCAGAGTGAGGGCATACAACCACCTCTCTCCATTGTTCCATTCGAGCAGTGGGGTTAGGCAGGGTTGCCCAATCTCACCATTCCTCTTCAACTTTGCCATCGATGACATTCTGGAAACAGCTCTGATGAATGTAAGTAATGGTGGTGTGGATCTGTTGCCTGGAGAAA
This sequence comes from Schistosoma mattheei, assembly GCA_944470405.2. Classification (NCBI taxonomy): domain Eukaryota; kingdom Metazoa; phylum Platyhelminthes; class Trematoda; order Strigeidida; family Schistosomatidae; genus Schistosoma; species Schistosoma mattheei. Next base: position 91,011,402 of record OX103947.1, on the reverse strand, counting down.
GACTTCTCGACCTTGAGTATGCGGACGATATTGTCTTACTGTGCGATAATGCCCAAGGCATGCAATCCGCACTTAATCAGTTGGCAATCAGTGTCCGTAGGTATGGTATGTGCTTTGCACCTTCGAAGTGCAAAGTACTTCTACAAGACTGGCAGGATTCTAATCCTGTACTCACCCTGGATGGTGAGCAGATAGACGTAGTTGAGAAGTTCGTGTATCTGGGTAGCTGCATAAGTGCTGGTGGGGGTGTGAGTGATGAGATCAATGCACGAATAGTGAAAGCCAGAGCGGCTTATGCCAATCTGGGCCACCTTTGGCGCCTTCGTGATGTTAGTCTGGCTGTAAAAGGTCGGATCTACAACGCGTCGGTGAGAGCAGTTTTGCTCTATGCTTGTGAAACCTGGCCTCTCCGAGTTGAGGACGTTAGACGACTCTCTGTGTTCGATCATCGCTGTCTCCGAAGGATTGCTGACATTCAGTGGCAACACCATGTCAGTAATGCAGAGGTTCGGCATCGTGTGTTCGGGCACAGAGATGATAATTCAATTGGTGTCACCATCTTGAAACACCGACTTCGGTGGCTTGGACATGTTCTCCGAATGTCGTCCCAGAGAATTCCACGTCGTGCATTATTTGCCGACTCTGGGACTGGTTGGAAGAAGCGGAGAGGTGGTCAGTGCATGACATGGTGTCGTGGCATGAAAGAAAGCTGCAAAGGACTGGCTTGTGTTGGTCCTTCACGACTCCCTGGTTGGGGTCTGAGAGATGGTGCTACACAGTGGCTAGAGACGTTATCAGATATGGCTCAGAATAGAAGCCAGTGGCGATCCTGCTGTAACCTTCTTTTACTTTCTTCATAAAAAGTGGTTGTGTCTCCCTTACCTGAAAGATTTCTTCTGATTGTACCTTTCCGTTCCCCTTATTATTATTACACTACCTTACACCAATCTCTTCGTTATTGTTCTCTTTTTTTACGCTCCTTACTTTTTTTTCTTTTCTCTTCGAATTCTCATTGTTTTGTGTGGCGCATATATATTTGGTGCCTTTTGTACCAATATTTATGTGTTCAAATAACTAAATAAATTGTTAATTCAAGTGTGTTTTTGCACATATCTCTTCTTCATTAAATCGATAAACTTAGAAACTTTTTGTGTTCAATTAAGAAGTACACTAATAAGTTTAATATAGACAGTACTTTTAATATGAATTTTAGTGCAAACTTAATAGTCACTGAAGCTCTATATTATCAAACCTTTAAAAATTGATTAGTAATTTCAGTAGTTGAAATCGTGAGTCAGTCAAAGCTAGACCACCATGGAAAACTTGGAAGCACTGAACGGCCGTTTCGTCCTAGTATGGGACTCCTCAGCAGTGCGTACTCACGATCCCGCCATTCGCGGGGTTCAAACCCATGACCTATCAGTCTCACGCGCAAGCGCTCAACCATTAGACCACTGAGCTGGCATCCAACGATGTTAATGTCTAACTTCAACTAATCCAGGAAATTGCGCCACCGTCATCATTGTCTCTAGTGATCTCATATCTCACAACAGAGTTGGTTGAACTCTACTGGTCACGGCTTCTCACTAGAACTCCAGGAGTGTCTCTTGAAGTCAGTCACTAGTGAGCAGATGATTATTATCAGAAATGCATTGCTGAAGAGTCCCATACTAGGAAGAAACGGCCGTCCAGTGCTTCCAGGTTTTCCATTGTGGTCTAGCTTCAATTGACTCATGATTTCAATTATTGAAATTACTAAAATCTCCACAAAACCCTTTCTGATATCGAAGATTAGCCTTGTTATCACTAACTAATCCTTTCAATGTATTTTTAATAGTTCTAATCACTGGCGTAGTCGATCATCCAACTCACTATTACGTAACTTGATTCAATTGAGAGCTATCCAATATGAACACAGTTTACCTTCACAAACAACAGTCAGAATTTCAAAAACAAAAATATGTAACATTATGAATAAGTTTTGGTGGGTAATTTCAGACGTATTCGATTTTGTTCTTCTTCGCCGCATCATTTATAGTATACCTTTGTCCATGAATTAATTCGAGTTTAGAAAAGTTAAACTTTGGATCTAATGAAGTAGTTATGTTTTTGATGTGCAAAATTGCTACCTGCCTCGACTTTTTTTCTCATCTTAATATGAAGCTTGTTTAAGTAGATTTATAATAAACAAAACATCTAGACAATAGTATTAGAACAGTATTGGAAAATTTTGATGGATTTTTCTTCTCTGAGCTGTATGGTTTGGTCGTGGAACTTTCACCGTTCTTCTGTACGATATCATCAGCTCAGAGGACAAAACTCCATCAAAATCATACACCTGAGCTACAAATCTTTTCAACCATATCAAGTATTGAAAAATGTTAACAACCTTATGAAATCCAATCGAAGGGAGAGCTTATTATTGAAATGTGCTCTCTCTCTCTCTCTCTCTCTATATATATATATATATATATATATATATATATATATATATATCGTTTCGTCTTGTGTAGTTCTGCACTATCCCAGTTTTTTCATATGTATCTATGATAATTTTTATTGTATCCAGCCCATTTAGGTGATCAATTGAAAACTTATGTAAATTCACTAAATAAACCTGTACGAATTGAACGAATGTCAAATCGAAGTGGTTTAATACGTGCTCGATTACATGGAGCGAAAATTTCCACTGGTAAAACGCTTACATTCTTAGATGCACATTGTGAAGTGACTATTGGTTGGCTAGAAACTCTACTTAGACATATTTCAGAAAATCAAGAACGTGTAGTTTGCCCGATCATTGATGTTATTAGTCATGATACGTTTGAATATCTTCTTGGTAAGTTTTCTTTTTTTTCCGATCTATTTTTCTCTCAATTTACACTTTGTCTTTTACTATTCATAAAATTTTGTATTTTTATCGTTGTTGATATTTAAGGTTGGATTTGATCAATCTCTGCTGGTAAAGGAGCTGGTTAGACGGGTGTTAAGATATTTCCTTTGGTGACAAAGTTTTAGTATATTTTGAATGGTGACTAGCAGTGAAATACAAAGGACGTGTTTCGCAGTATTCAGGACTCATCAGTTAGTGAATGTATCTTCATACCAGTGTGTGAGCACTAACACTGTTTGGATGTGCATAAATATTTAAATAGATAAAAACCTAAATCTTGGATTTTACTACTAGTGAGTATTGCACTGATGACATTAGAATGATAATCATTCAATTCTCTAACCAACTGTAGTTGAAAATGTCAACACAACCCGACTTAGTACATTGATGGTTGTAAAGAGACTGTAAGGTCCTAGGTTCGGTCCTTGTATGCTATTATAAGTGTCCGCCACTGTATAGTCTCATAATCAGATAAAATTACTGTTTACTTTTCAATGAGTTTAGCTGGTCCCTTGGTGTTGTGTTCTCAAAACTATAGTGTATACGAAACTCTTATTTTCGTTCTGGAAAATAACATTAGCCCGTGCTTCTTGTAAAATCGAGCTTTCTAGTTATTCCACAACTGTTAAATCATTCTTATGGCATTATTTGTGATTGATTGTCTTTGTGTGTTTCGTTGTCTTCGTTTTTGCTTTCATTCTTGTTGATTGTCTTTTGCTGTTTACCTTTGATCATATAATTGACTAACGCTTTTCGTACAAATTATTATATTCGACCTGTGTTAATGTTTTTTATTGTTACTAATCGATCTAAACTTCATACTATCAGAAATTTGGTGAAATTCTTAAAATTTTAACACTTACAGTCGTAGTTGTTTGCATATATAGATATGAACGATAACAAATCATTTTACATCGCCATTAATCTTTGTTCATGTATGGCTTGATGTAACCTTGAAGCGATTTATTTTGAGGACAATGTTGCATCTATTTTCATTTGCTGTTGAGTCTTTCGATTTTTATAAATTAGAATAAAGTGATCGCGTTTGTTTACCAGCAACATCGATTCCAAACGGTTTCAGAATTCTCGATAAGACGCATCTATGATCTGTATGTGTAAAGGTTGTAGATGATTTCAAATAATGTGGTAAAGCTGATCGTGTTTTATGTTAAGCAACTTGATAATTTGTAAGTCATTTGTAAATTTACTGATTCATTTACTTGACCCTGAGCGAAACATTTTGTGTAAAGCCTATATATGAATATCAAAGCAGGTGATGGGGTTTGAAACTGAGGCTAAGCGGCCCCCAAATGCCATGGTGCGGCCGAGAGTAGGAAAAGTCAGATCTCCCCCCCAAATACTCTCACATGGCCACACGCACAGAACCACTGTCAGGGAAGTCCTGCTCACTACCTTATCACGGCACTACTGTTGTTTACGAAATTGAGAGGATGAAAAGCAAATGTCCGGCGCTTTCACCAAGTCAGTGGATATGGAGGATTCACCTAGGAGAGGTGGAAAACCCTCATTCCAAACCAACGGTGTATATGGACTCTAGGACCTTGAGGAAACAAATAGCGTATGAACCAATTGTTGGTCACCGGTTACCATGGGACTGCATCTTCTGACATTGCTTCACTGCCATGTGAATTAGACCTTTAGGTCGAAGGCTCTGGGTGTGATCTCCTAAGAAAACCACCTGTTTCGGTTTGGGCACCCGGGCAGTATCACATCCCACATACAAATCGATAATAACTACTGGAAAAAGTAATCATGTTTTTCATTCAGACAAACATAAGATAACATTTGGTTTTTTTTTCTTTTATACCACGTCACTCATATACTTCCCTTTATTCTCTTTTTGCGTATTTTATTTTTCAACTTATACAGCAGCTCGCCTTTGATGTAAACCCTGTCCTATCTAAACGATCTCAAGTCACTGACTGATCGAAGGTTGAATGCTACCACCGACTACGAGTATTGAACCAGTCTTCCTGAAACCACGTATATCATTCAAACTGGCCTCGTTCAACGTTCACATGCGAATGCAACAACAGATAGGGTTGATTGTCTTTAGAAAGTTTTAATATCAGTGCCTGTTGTCTGTCCGAGACTTACATTCAAGAATCTAGTGAAGTATTTCAAATTCGCTGTCTATCTGTCCCGTCGAGAAGTTTGTTTCACGTGCATTTATCCAGGGACTCTTTGGCATCTTCGTCTGGTTTTGCTGGCGTTGGTGTTGAACTAAGCTCTAGAGCTGAGGCAGCACTGATCGATTGGTTCCCCATCAACAGTTGGCTATATGCTTTTAGATTAGAAATTTCCATCAAAGTGCGAAGAAATTGGTGTGAGAAACGATACGTTTTCGTTATCTCCGCCTACACCAGTTAACTCTTCCACAGAAAGTGCATTCAACAGATATTGTATTACTAACCGGAGACTTGAATGCTTAGGTCGGGCGTCTAGGCACAGAAGAGAGTGACTCAGGTGGTCTATGGGGACTTATTGGTCGCAGGTCAAATAACGGTGACTGTCTACAACTCATTTCTAGCTAGCACTAACTATCGATACGGTCATTTCCGGTATGCTACCTGGTATGATCCATCTGCATCTCAAACCTGGATTCAGGTTAATCACATGGCAATCAGCGACCGTTGTTGTGATCGCGAACTAGATTGGCACTAACTTTTGGAGTACCTATCTGGACTCTGATCATGCCCTTGTTTGCGTTAATCTCACCTTACTTTCCAGTAGCCAAATAATTCTTCGTCCTAAAAAGATCGATGTCAGCAAATTGGTTGTAGCTTCTGTTGCAACTAAACACCAAACCGATCTAGGTTCAAGGCTAGCTACCACCCCACCGAGAAATATAGATGAGCATTGGCTGAAGTTGTTTAACACTATGAAAATGGCAAGTCGCTTGCAGCTTCGCGAAACGTCCCGCATATAAATGGTCAGTGTGTGACATGGCGTCGCAGTGTAAAAGAGAGCTATACAATTCTGGTTTCTGCTAGTCGTTCACGACTCCCTGGTTGGGTTCGTAGAGATGGCACAACACAGTGTCTTGAGACGTCATCAGAATTGGCTCAGAATAGAAGCCAGTGGCGATCCTGCTGTAACTTTCTCCATAAAAGTAGACGTAACGTATTTAACTGAAAGAATTCTTTCTGGTTGTGTTTTTACAAACTGAGCTACTTCTCCCATTATTATTATTATTTTACTCTCATACGCTAATTTCTGTTCGTTGTCGTCTTGTTTTTTTCTTATACACACTTTACATTCTCTATGTCTTCATATCCTGATTGTTATTATGTGGCGCATAAGTATTTGGTTCCCTTATATACTAGTATTCATATGTTCCAATAATAATAATAATAATAATAATAATAATAATAATAATAATAATAATAATAATAAGTGGTTAAGATTTAAATGCTTATTATGATTAGAATGGTTAATTATCGGAAAAGTCTCGGGAACACTGATAATAATGTAACGTTCAGCATTCAACAGGTTTACATCTAACCTGAAGGTACGTTTTGTACTGAGTAAGAGTAAATTTTAAAAACTCTGTGCAAGTGAATCTAGAAGAAAGGAAAAATAATGAACCGGTAACTTACTAACCACATAGGATGCACTGTTGATGGTGAAAACAATTGATAACAATCATTAATAACAGGTATGAGGTCAAGAAAATCTGGTAATCGAAACTAGAAATTGATAGAGTAACATTTCGAACGTGTTATGATGTAAACATGGAATTGTAGTAACCATACGTACATTAATGAGTAATTATCATAATTATATTGTTTGTCACATAAAATAAATTTAAAAGAATCTTGACTTGAAATAAGATGTATGTCATGAGATTTTATTTAAATAACATAAGTTACAAACTAATAAACACTTGTAGTGTCGGCTACTATGTCAAGCCCACATAGTTTATTCTAGCTTCTGACCAGGTCAATTTATTCATTCTTTTCGAGTCACGCTTTAACCTTGTTAACTATTCACTTATCAACCCTGACTGTTTTCATATGTGTGTTTACATTTTATCCTACTCATCACATGTCGTTAGTTTATTTTTGTGTGACTATAAATATCCATTAATGCTTAATTAAATCGAGTTTGTACACATGCCTTCTCCACTGCGCATCATTTCGTTTCTCTTCGTTCCTTTGATCGTCTTCCTAGATCAATGATTGTACAAAATACATGTACTCGATGAAACATTTGTCTAGTGTATCCTAGTTTTTCTATGGTTATTTAAGATCAGTTCATGTTATAAACGATCAAACTAGGTATCAGTTTAGAGATCATATTATTTCGACTAAATAGCATCTAGTTGTTTCTGAATTTTCTTTAAAAAGAACCATGCATTTTTTTATTAGCATCTCACATCATCTTTTGTATGAAACCATATACACTATACTTATGATAAATAAACATTGTTTTTATTGATGATGTTATTGTCAATTAAGGTTCTGATCGTACATGGGGTACATTCAATTGGCAATTTAATTTCAATTGGGAAAATGTTGTAGATAGAGAAATAGAGCGTATTAATGATGAGCATAATGTCCCGTTACGAACACCTACTATGGCTGGTGGTCTATTCACCATTACTCGTGAATACTTTTATAAGGTAATAGAGTATTTTATGTATGTTCTTCTTTGATTTGTTTTTGAAATTTCGTTTAGAAAGTTGATCACGATCAAGTTTGACATTTTCGCAGACAAAATGGTCCATGATTCATATGATTGGTTCCCTTCAAAAATTTCAACAAACCATGAATGACCATATTTGTATTTGTATTTCGTTGCTTTCTCTTCAGGTTCTTTGAAGCTAATTATTCTAAATTGATAACACTGTATTAATCTCTCTCTCTCTCTCTGAAGACAAAGATCAGGCTGAAGCTTTCGGTTTGTTATAACGTCTGCGAGTTTCAGTAGTGTAGAATGAAACTGTTCATTGATAACCTTGAATGATTTCATTGGATCCACATTATGCTCCATGTTTAGCAGGTGAAATCAACAAAATACGGTGAACTCATTGTATTATACAAATGTGATCGTTCTTATTCGGTCCATGATTGCCTGAGTTTCAATCTTATACATGAAATTGCTAATGAAACGACATATTTCTCATGGATCTTAAATTAATAGAGCTCCAGAATATAGTATATTCTTAGAGAATACTTTTTGATGATATTATCGTTCTGACTATTAAACTAACTAGCATATAGCACAGAACCACTAAAAAAATTCGTCTGAGTTGCATATTTATTCTCTAACTGTTGTTTCAATCCCTAACTTTTACTACAATTGTGTTTTCCATCCGGGATGCCATACCATACTCAATATTGAACAAAGAGTAGACTGTTGTAGCTTACTCCAGCCTCTTGAAATGAAGTATTCAATAAAACGTACATCATATTGTACATAATTTACCTATTATATGATCGGATGTCTTTGGTACCACTCAATTAATAAACAAGGAAAACATTGCGGACAAATTCAGTCGGTATTTTGGTATTGTAGCTCAAATGACCTCTCTTTCCTAGGATAATTCCTTCTCGCTTTATTCATCTCTCATGCTGTACTGATGTTAGGTATAACAAATTATACCGATGCAAACATTCTTAGTTTAAATTTAATTCAATGATTAAGCAAGGAAGTCACATTATACACTAGGATGAGCTCTAGTTTTACTTGAGTTGGTTAAGAAGTAGAATGTGAAACTACATTTCAGGTCATCGAAACCCCGAGTACTTTATTTAATGAACCATCTAGCATATCCTTGCATAGTATTCTAGGAAAATGTCATCTACTTCTTACTCTTCATTTCTAGATTGGTGCTTATGACGAAGATATGGAAATATGGGGTGGTGAAAATATTGAATTATCATTTCGTGTTTGGCAATGTGGCGGTGAATTACTAATCGATCCTTGTAGTCGTGTTGGACATGTATTTCGTAAATCTTCACCATATACATGGCCCGGTGGTGTTAGTCATATATTACATAAGAATTTTGTACGTACTGCACTAGTTTGGTTAGATCAGTATAGTCGATTTTATTTTATGCTGAATCCATGTAAGTAATTGGTAAACCATATCATCATCATTATGACTTCAATTACACTTATTTGCTTTTTGTTTCTCAATAAAAATGACACGTCAATCTGTCATATTTCGTCGATTATAACTCAATCCTAACTTGGCTTTTCTTCTCAAAGGATGCTTAAATTACTTATTGTTATGACATCTTATCATGTGTACCTAACCACCGCCTGCCCTAACGCTCGATGCTTGTTGGCGTCGGAATAGATTTTTTTTTAAAAGAAGATAGGAGACGGCCAAATAACTTGTAACGTGTGATGATAGTTTAAGAAAAAGTGATTATATAACTTAGTCTGTTGCTTATAAGTTCATTATTGTATGATATTACAAATAAGTAAGTTATCGACTAATCAATACTATTAATCTGACTGAATAAATTTATTGACCATTTTGGTGTACTTTAGGGGTCGAATAATTTCTTGTCTATATTTTTTGTGTTCTTACCTGCGTCGTTTGATTCTCAGTCTTCCAGTACCAAGTCAGCTAACCACCCCACAAATGTAACACTTCATATATCTCTTTCCATTCTGTATTCTCGAACCATATTTTCATTGTTCATTTTTTGTCATTGTTATCGTTAGTACATTACTTTAATTCATTTCCTGTTCATTCTTTTCAAGTTATCTCGATATGTTAATGTGGTATGTCGACATATGTCAATGCATATATGCCAGACTATACGCTTATTATGCTTGACTCGCTCTGAATATTGTTAAGACATTAGGAGTCTAACACTATCAAGGATCGTGTTGTAGGTATCTTCAGAACGAAACAATTCATATTCATGCTCTTAAACTTGTAAATTTGCGATTTTTAACAAGGCTCACAAGTCACACTATTGTTATTGTTGGCTATTTAAACACATAAACGTTAGTACAAGGAGGAGCCAAATAGACATGCGTCACATGAATCATTCTACATGTGTGAGGGCTGGGATACTTTCCGGATGCCCGAACCGAAGCAGGTGGTTTTCTTAGGAGGCCACACCCAGAGCCTTCGACCTAAAGTTCTAATCCACATGGCAGTGAAGCAATGTCAGAAGATGCAGTCCCATGGTGACCGGTGACCAACAACTGGTTCATACACTATTTGTTTCCTCAAGGTCCTAGAGTCCATATACACCGTTGGTTTGGAATCAGGGTTTTCCACCTCTCCTAGGTGGATCCTCCATATCCACCGACCTGGTGAAAACACCGGACATTTGCTTTTCGTCCTCTCAATTTCGTAAATAAGAGTAGTGCCGCGATAAGGTAGTGAGCAGGACTTCCCTGACAGTGGTTCTGTACGTGTGGCCATGTGAGAGTATTTTGGGGGGGGGAGAGATCTGACTTTTCCTACTCTTGACCGCACCAGGGCATTCGGGGGCCACAAATCACACTTATTGTTTCTTTTCGAAACACAAGCAGTAGATCCCCGTAGAATTTGATAAAGAGTTGTGATGTCGTGTGGAATACGAAGTCTATGAATGTTATCTAGTTAAAAGCGTGTAACTAGGTTTCCTACTGGTTAACACATATCACCAAATAGCAACTTCAACCTTAAGAAATTTCATACTTCCCGTGTATTCTGGAGTGTATCAATCGGCTTCACAGTCTGAGACGTTAGCACCCAGCCATTCGGGCTGCCATTGATTTTTAAAAACTCAATATCTCAACACAGTGCGCACTATTTATTATTATTATTATTATTATTATTATTATTATTATCAGCTTTATTCAATATTATATTTTCGGTACAATATAGAATTCTCAGCGTAAAGTTTTTCAACAAGTTTCCGTTTCTTTCTTCTTGGTCGGTCCTGGCGATAAATATTGAGTGATCGCCAGTTAGATGTTAGCAGTTCAGTAAATGAACATCTGAATAATGTGCATTCTTTTCGCTGTATAGTGCCAGCTACCACGTTGGCTCTTATTGAGTTTTTTATAACTGTGACAACGAAAGGTTGTACACTTTCAGAAACGCAGCAGGATAGGTCATGCGATTAATAAACATAATGACATATTAAAACAAACAAAAATAGATAACTTGTTGAAATATCTAGATGGCAGGAACAGGTAGCCCAGATGCTCAAGCAGGCCGGATCACTTAGAATAGTAGAATCATTACAACACGATAGAAAGAGTTCAATCAGCACTAAAGGATTAGGCAACCACGACACTACTCATTGATCAATAAATTGTAGAAAACTGTAGATACTGAATTTATTATTGTGGGGGATAGTGAGTTTACACAAGTTATTATTTCTGAAATAGTATTAGATTGTAATTCTTTATTTTCTGGTTTTCAATTTTTTCTTTGGTGAATTTCAGTTCGTGATAAAAATTTCTCTTCAAAGCATTAAAAATCTCCACGAATACACTTTAATAGACATAAATATGTGTTTTGTAGTCTAGACAACTATTGAAAGCCTGAAGGAACTGAATAGCTGTTTTGTCCTAATACCAGAACTCAGCAGTGCAAATCTACTACCCTACCGAGGATCGAACCTAAAACTTTCGGGCATTGGAATGATCACTTAACCTTAAGTGGACATCCGATGATTTACATTTCCTGTTTTAGTCAGCGCATGATACCATACAACCATCTAATGACACTGATGAGCGACTACCTCACATCAGACAATCAAGTTCAATTGTCTCCACAACCCCGTTACACTAAACTATATTTACTCTTGGAACATTATTATCATTATATATTTTCGTTAGTAGCTAACCAGTGTATAATCCATGTTTCATGAATCTTTCTTAACTAATCGAGTACATAATTAATTTTTTAAATTATTCTATCGAGGAATTATTACATGCCAACGAACTACCTACCGAAAAATACTGACATTTATAAATTGGTTCTTTTTTCTCAGCGATGGGTTTAATTAATTACATCTTTCTAGGGAAAGGGTGGTAGAAGGATAAGTCCACATAAGTACTTTAATTTCATGTTCGTCGAAACTATTTGAACAAGTTGTTTCCAATCGGATAAAATGTCATTTGAATGATTGTATCTATACAAGTATAGAAACATTTAAAATAGTTAAATGGGGTATACAAAAAGATTAAAAAATAATTGATGAAACAACCGAAATTTATTCATAGTTTAATCGTTTACATACTGGAGTGTACTTGAGTTGTAACTGTGGGTTATTGAAACTAGATTGAAGTAGAAAGTGTGCTACATCAACCAATCATAACAAAATAGACCTGCGCGAAATGTACATCAAATAAAGTTGCAACACATTATCAGAGAAGCACTACTCCCTTGTAGCCCCTTTAGGATTATTGTCAGTCCGAGGTCGGAAAAAAGAGGAGGTTCGGGCGAAAGGTTAACAATACCATCTCGTAGCAAAGAACCATGATAAGGAAACTCATTTAAACGCTGCATTAGTAGTTGAAGGTTATTCATAAAGAAGAATTATGACGCCTCACGATGAAGTGAAAACCAACATTCTTTGGAAGTCACGAGGTCGATGTCACTTCTAACAAACAGAGCAACGATAAATATGGATACGTGGGATGTTTGCACAATGTGGGAGACTGAGAGGACTAGTTAAATATCTACGAAAATGAGGATATATAACCTGGTGATGTTCAGAATAAGTGAAACTCATTGGACGCAAGCTGAATAGAAAAGATACGATTCGAAAGAGAATCTGTTACACACTAGTCATAAAGAAGATAAACCTTCCCATACACAAGGAGTTGTGGTCATGCTGTTCAAAGAAGTACTAAAAATACATATGGAATGGGAATCTCATGAATCCAGCATCATCAAAGCATCCTTCAATATAACAAAGAAGGAGAGAATCACAATGAATTTTGTCCAGTGAAATACACTCACCAGCGATTTCAACGAACACAACAAATATGAGTTTCATGAGAAGATGCAGTCAATCGCACAGACGTGATCAGAAAACAGCCTAACAATCCTGATGGGAAAACTAAACACCAAGGTTGGAGTGGACAACACCTAGTATGGAGATAACATGGGCTGACGAAAATGGTGAGAGATTTGCAAATTTGTGTGCGTTCAGCAAAATGTTGATAGATGGGACTATTCTCCCCCGACACACGCATACACAGATCTACATGGGTTTCACTTGACCACACTACACAGAACCAGATTGGTTACATTTGCATCAATAAGAAATTAAGTAGGTCCATGGAAGACGTAGGTAAAATGATTAAAACTTACATAGCTTCAGATCACCATCTACCTGGTGGTTGCTAGAATGAAACTGAAGCTAAAGAAGGTTCAATGTAGCCTTCCTTCGGGGTCTCAACATATTCAGAGGAAAAGAAAAATGCCGAAATACAACACAGTGAGCACTAATATAATCACACTCGATGAAGAAGTTATAGAAGCAGACGAAACTTTCACGTACCTGATCAGCATCATCGATAAACATGGAGAATCTGATGCAGATGTGAAGACAAATATTTACAGAGAAAGGGATGCACATCTACAATTGTAGAGCATCTGGAAATCGAAACACCTGTCCACCAACATCATAGTCAAAATTTTCAATACGAAAGCCGAAACATTTCGATTGTACGGAGCTAAAACGCGGACAGCAACTACAGTCATTATCGAAAATGTACAGGTATTTATTAACAGTTGCCTAATGTCATAAGCGACAACCTACTGTGACAGAAAATATATCACCTTGTAGTTGGAGATGAAAATAGGAAAAGAACCTGGAGGTGGATAGGCTATACATTGTGGAAATCATCATACTGCATTACGAAGAAATCCCTAACCTGGGATCCTGAATGTCGAACCAAGGAACACATTGCACCGGAAATCGGAATTCAGGAACCCATATTATCTATATTTGATAACGAGCTACATTCCCATTGTGTGTGTAGAAGTACATGCTCTTCCTGGTATAAATTTGTTTGTTCAGTAGTTACAAATCCTAAATAATATGATTTCCCAATATTTACACTTCATACTTCAATGTATTATTTCTAGTCTAGTTATGTAATACCAAATTTAATGTATATGAATTTCTATGCAATGATAATGATCAACATAAACAGAAGACCACTGATTCGGCATCTAACGGTGTTAATGTTTAACTTCAACCATTACAGTGGAGTTCAACCAGGTCTGTTTCGAGATATCAGCTCACTGAAGACAATGGTGACGGTGGCGCAATTTCGTGGATTGGTTGGAGTTAGACATGAACACCGTTGGGTGCTAACTCAATGGTCTAATAGTTAAGCGCTCGCGCGCGTGACTGATAGGTTGTAGATTCGAATCTCGCGGGGGGAGGGATCGTGGATGCGCACTGCTAAAGAGTTCCGTACTAGGACGAAACAGCCGTCCAGTGCTTTCACGTTTTCCATGGTGGTCTAGCTTCAAGTGTCTCATGATTTCAACTATTGGACTTACTAAAACCTCCGCAAAACCCCTTCTGATAATAGACAGAAGAGTTAAACAACAGACATTCTTCAATAAAAAAAACCCTCCAGCTTCTGATAAGTAGACTGACATTATCTTTTCTTTTTTCCTTGAACTATTGACCTAATTCCTGATCAAATCTCAATCTGATCTTTTCCAATAATGCTTGTTATGCAACCGGTTGCTTTCGTACAAGTCAAACTGAATTCAATAAGTTTAATTGAAATATTCATGATCTAACAATTGTATAAATAGTATTAAACCATATAAAAATAGGCATCAATCTAAATTCATTACCAAGACAAGATAAAATGTACGTGCATAACATGAAGAAAGAAAAAAATTAACTGATATGTTACTTAATCCGTTTTTTTCGGTTCAACACGTTTTAACAACATTATTTTTAACCAGGTTGTAATTTTTCATTCATTCATGCTGAAACTTGAAGAGTACTATATCATATTGAATCACGAAATAAGTTTACTTCTATTTCCTTGACTTTCAATCGCTCGAACTTTTATTTATCCTATAATTAAATTCAAGACAATCGGAGACTATCTTCACTTCATACAGTAAGTCAGCCAGAAAACAACGTAGAACATCGTACATACATACATCAGTTCGACTTGACATACCACATTAACACACAGAAACAATTGTCAATTCAAAACCCATAGTGGTAGAGGTAGTAAAAGTATAAGTAGTGATCGGAAAGATTAAGGCTTGAAGATGCTATTCAATGAGTATAATTCAGTGAAATAAATTTGGAAAGAGGAAAAAGGGATATGAAGAATTCAGAAGATTATAATTTGGGAGAACACAAAGAGTGGATGCACATGCGCCATTGCAAACGATTTTGAGCCATGTCATTCAGGGTATCTAACCGTCGGTTGCTATCATCTCGAAGATCCCAACCACGTAGTGTACACCTACCAACATGGCTCACTCAGTCCACTTGTCAGTGACTTCATGGATTTGTGCCATGTTTTGGTCTGGCCGCCCATAGATTACTTCAAACCTAATCCTACACCACGAAACATAGCACGTCAGGGCAGTGTGTGGTTGGTCATACGTAACACATTTCCCAGCCATCTCAACTGATGAAGTTTCATTACTTCATCAATTGGTTTGTCATCCTTATCTAATACCCGTTTCCTAACAAGTGGATTACTTACTCGGTGGTGGTATGATATATGAGTAATGCTTCGAAGACACCTATGATCAAATACTAGTAACGTACGAATATCCTCTACTCTTACTGAATATTCGTACTTTACTAGTATTCGATACAATAAGTATAGCTCAAAGGTTAAATATTCTTTATTTGTTTTTTATTGAAGTGAATTATATTTAAATTATTCTGTTCACCAACGTTGAATTAGTGCCATTAGTTTGACCACATTGTTATATGAATGTAAATTCTAATAATACAAGACTAAATATATTTCCTTGAAAAAACGTGGACCAAGTTGCCCGGCGAAACGTTGAATTTACTTTGAATTCTTTCGCTGAGATCTTACAAATACCATATTCTTCCTCTTTAAGAGTAAATATTATTTAAGAATTTAAGTCTATATCTATACATGTACACTCATTTTTACTATTAATATAATTGAAATGAACATTACTTTCTTTCAATTTGATCATTTGAATATCTACTTATGTTTACTTGGTAACATAATATAATATGGTTTATTGATCTTACTATATTTATTTATACATAAACAAATCGTACATATCACTTGAAAATAAACATCTCAAAATGCTTTATTTGTTTTCTGTATTTCCTGAAACACTTGTCTTAAATATCTGTTTGCTGATTGTTACACACACACACACATTATTTATTTATTTTAACACATACGTATTGGTACAAGGAGGCACCAAATACATATGCGCCACACAAATCTCGTTTGATTTGTGTGTGGACTGTGATACTACCTGGGTGCCCAAACCGAAACAGGTGGTTTTCTTAGGAGGCCACACCCGGAGCCTTCGACCTGAAGGTCTAATCCATAAGGCAGTGGATCATCGTAAGGAGATGCAGTCCCATGGTAGCCGGTTACCAACAATTGGTTCATACGCCATTTGTTCCTTCAGGATACTGGATCCCATGTGGAGCATTGGTTTGGAATGAGGGTTTTCCAACTCCCCTAGGTGGACTTTCCATGTCCACCAACCCGGTTAAAGCACCGGACATTCAGTTTTCTTCCTGTCAATTTCGTAAACAACACCCCCCTCCACGAGAAGGCAATGAGCACCAAGACATTTGGGGGCGTTACACACATATATGTTTATTTAGTTTAGTTAGAAATCGAAGGTAGAAGAAAAATAAATGAAAAAAGAAAAGAAAAACTAGTTCAGTCGTTGGTTATAAATTCTTTAATGAAGTAAAGGACATGTGTATTACAGGTTTTGTTAAACACGAAAGCTAAGATTTTTAACTCGAATTCTTTAATACGTGATGGATAAGATCAAACCCGATTGGAAATTATTAAAAGTACACAATAAATTGCTTTTGATTTTAAAAAAACTGACTACTATCGAATAAATCTGATTAATGATAGTCTTAAACGCTCTGTAATTAGTATATTTATTAGTTAGAATGCTTTATACACTTGATAATAAATGATAAACTAGTTGCTAAATGATTAGAATATCTACTTGTAGTTTGGTCTAAGCTATACTCCGTCCAATTCGTTATGGATAGTAATAGTATATTTCAGAAATATCCCTAGCCTTCATACATAATACTTAAGCCTGTTACTTCCAATGGACCATAGGTCGCCGAATAGGGAGGTTGATTATGAATACAGTGATCTTGAGTGCTGTTAGAGGTGTGAGGGCGGTTATCACTTTCCAGTTGCCCACACCGTGGAAGGGTTCTTCTGGAAGTACCTGAAAAGGAAATCGGATTAGAGATGGTCTTAGTGACCTGAGAGTGTGACCGCAGTGCCCAAGGGACAACTGCTTGAGGTCGGTCACACACGACCTTTTTATGGGTAATTTCTGTGCTAGCTCCGTACTTGTTGAGACCTTGCCGCCGGAAACGGATATCCGTGGGATAAGGCGAGGTGTGCATTTTTAGGGTCGACCTTTTCTAACCCCACCCCTCCTTGTAGGAAGGCAGCATCGCTGTCATGCTGGTTGTCTGAAGGAAACACCTTACTGCTGTCGCACCTCTGTACAGTCAGCAGTACGACTTCGCCTTTGGACCGTGGGTTTATTGCTTTTAGTCTTACCGCTCTTCAACCGATCTGTCTGATATGGTAAGACATTGAGGAACGGTTGTTCCAGCCAGTATAGCTCGGTTGCTTCATTACGATAGGCAAGCCCGACCACCACGTCAAGGTAGCAACAACGGACGTGTAGGCCGCTGACCAGCATTAAATGAGTTATAATACATATTGTACACTATTGTTGTAATAATGATCATTATATCTGTTACATTATGCAATATTCTCATTTATTTTTATAATTGTTATACATACATATATATATATATCTTTTCACTTACACTAATAAAGCTGCTTTATCAGTTGACTATGGAGATATTTCTAAACGTAAAAAACTTCGTCAACAATTAAATTGTAAAAGTTTTCGTTGGTATTTAGAGAAAATTTATCCTGAATCATCTATTCCAATTGATGTGATAAGATTAGGTGAAGTAAGTGTTTCGTTTTTACATAATGCATAATGATAATCTTGCTATTACATCATCATGTCGATTATGCGTTTTGTCAAATTATTTGCTTGTTTATCTAAAGGATAGATGTACATATATATACACCAATGAGTTGTGTACCCTTTCATTCGGTTTGTCAATTACAACTTCCCAGTCATTCTTAGTATTCTTATTGACGTATCAATTTAGCGTCGCGTATGTATATATATCAACATCTAAATCAGTTGACAGGACAACGTAACAGTTTCCCTAAATAACAAATAGACTATCGACTCCAAATTCGATTTTCGCTCTCCAATTTCATTTCAACAACCAGTTATACTTATAATGACTTTGTTTTAATTCAAATTACAGGCTGAAACATCGAATAAATATTTACATTTATTTGTTTCGTCGAATATTCGAAGAAATATTCACTGTGTTTTTTTCTCAAACTATGTTTGGTACATTGTCAATTTCTTAGTGTTCTCAATCTGTTCCTCCGATCAATTTTTAACATATTTTCTTGCTTCAAATGTTAAGACAGTCATAGGTGTCTGGGTTTTTTTATTCACTTATTCATTGAATTCATAAGTTTATCATTATGTATCCGTTTTCTAAAATGCTGGAATTCGACACAGAATCCGTTCAAATCCTTATGGTTGTGAATAAAGAAAAAGCGACAATGTGTGTCCCTATCCTTCCGAGTTCTTATGAAGCCGTTTCGCTGAACAGCACATAGACGACTGTTAAAAGGGATCTATTCTAATAGTGCTTGTTCTACCCTCGTACTTAGTGCTATGCCTACATCCATCAGTTCACGGGAACTAGCCATCGGGTTGGCAGATGCACGGACGGTTGTATTTCGTTGGCTCTCCGTTTCGACGAATTGAGGTTAAGTGTGTGATAACCACACTAGGATCCTGTATACGTGTTTCGGAGACACAGCATATATCAATGGTACGAGATTCTAGGGTTTTAACCAAGGAGGTCTACTGGCCGATTGGACACACGGTTCGTATGTTGAAGGCTCCAATGTGTCGTTTGAAGCGAGGTTTCAGTAGACCTGGGACAGAGTTTCGCACACTAGAGATCATGAATTTGTTGTTTTTTTGTGTTATTCTGGTAATGACTTAGACTGAATACAAATATTATCTCTACTTATTAGCCTTATATACAAATATCCATGTGAAATAGTAGCGTTTCTTTTTATTGGGTTATTTTCATTTCTTTTTTTATTGATCGATCCCCATATTTGGAAAAAGAAAACAACAACATTCATTGAAAGATCGAATTAGTAATTGAACATTAGTCACAATTTTATGTCTTTTTGTTTATTTTTATATCAAGTTTAATGGAAAATTGAAACATTCAAATTAATTGGCTACGCCTAGAATCCATGCTACTCTTATTCATAATCATAATCACAATAATTACTATTGCCTATTATTCTGTTGTCATCAGGGTTTTCCTTTTCTTCTTCTTCTTGGTCAACTAATCAATCATTAAGACACAAACCTGTTCTAATGTTAAGGAAGAACATTGTTGGTTTTGTTTTTGTTATTGTTATTGTTTACCATTTCATAGTTTATGGAAATATGTCCTTTTCAATGCTAGTCATTTTGTCATTTTGTTTATTTATTAAACAGAATACACCTATTAAGACATTAAATAAAAAAGATTAATTCAGTTGAAGTGTTGTCCTTTCAATGAATTCCAACTCTTATCCTCATTCACATGAAATGAATCACTTTTCAGTAACATAGAAATATGTAGACAAAAGTATAGGACATGAAAAGATTTCAAGTTTTAAGTAGCTTAGATTTTGTTATGGTTAAATGGATCAATGGTTTTATTTCTCCTCTTCTCTGTCAATTTATGGCAGTGAAACATAGCCAATAAGAGAAGAGGATAATCGTAGTTTACTAGTATTTGATCATAGGTGTCTTCGAAGCATTACTCGTCTATCCTACCACCACCGAGTAAGTAATCCACTTGTTAGGAAACGGGTATTAGATAAGGATGACAAACCAATTGATGAAGTAATGAAACTTCATCAGTTGAGATGGCTGGGAAATGTGTTACGTATGACCAACCACACACTGCCCTGACGTGCTATGTTTCGTGGTGTAGGATTAGGTTTGAAGTAATCTATGGGCGGCCAGATCAAAACATGGCACAAATCCATGAAGTCACTGACAAGTGGACTGAGTGAGCCATGTTGGTAGGTGTACACTACGTGGTTGGGATATTCGAGATGATAGCAACCGACGGTTAGATACCCTGAATGACATGGCTCAAAATCGTTTGCAATGGCGCATGTGCATCCACTCTTTGTGTTCTCCCAAATTATAATCTTCTGAATTCTTCATATCCCTTTTTCCTCTTTCCAAATTTATTTCACTGAATTATACTCATTGAATAGCATCTTCAAGCCTTAATCTTTCCGATCACTACTTATACTTTTACTACCTCTACCACTATGGTTTTTGAATTGACAATTGTGTCACTGTGCTAATGTGGTATGTTAAGTCTAACTGATGTATGTATGTACGAAGTCCTACATTGTTTTCCAATTGGCTGGCTGACGTCTATTATTTGTTTATTACTTACTTACTTACGCCTGTTACTCCCAATGGAGCATAGGCCGCTGACCAGCATTCTCCAACCCACTCTGTCCTGGGCCTTCTTTTCTAGTTCCATCCAATTCTTGTTCATTTTTCTCATGTCTATCTCCATTTCTCGGCGTAATATGTTCTTTGGTCTCCCTCTTCTCCTCATTTGGCCTTGAGGATTCCATGTGAGGGCTTGTCTTGTGACGCAGTTGGGTGCTTTCCCACATATTTGATACTAAACAAAATGCCTATTAAATTAATCAAAATAAACCCCTGTATTGTCTTCCGTTATTCATTAATTCATACGTATATCACAAGAAATATGTTAGAAAATAAGAAGGAAGGGATTTTGTTCGCATACCCAGACACATCTCACTGAATTAGACTAAATAGCTCAAAAGTATACAACGTACTTGATAAAGAATATAGCGTTCGCATTTTAACATTATTTAAATGAAATCAAATCAACAAACCATTACGAACTTGTTGTTTTCAAATCGTGTCAACTCGACTTATAGCTTCAAAACGGTATTGTTCTTCATCATTCCACTACTGTGATAATTGAAATGATGTTTCTATTCTCAATTAAACAAGCCTTCATTAAGATTTTTTTACGTTTTAGTATAATTGTTCATAGAACCTTAAATTATAGAAGAATTTGGTTTAATTTTCTTGTAAACTAAGTTTGATATAATTTTAATTTTATGATCTAATTTAATTCTACACACATTATATATCGATTAGGTTCGTCATAAATCTGGCCAATGCCTTGATTCTCTTGGTCATAAAATTGGTGAAACTGTCGGTGTTACACATTGTCATGGACAAGGTGGTAATCAAGTATTTGCAATAACTGAAAGTGGTACAATTCGTGTTCATGCTGGATGTATAGATGGTGGAGATAGTCGAAGTATTGGAACTGGAATATTAACTTTTAAAAAGTGTATAAAGGATAGTATCAGTCAAAAATTTGAATTTATCGGAAATGTAAGTTGTTGCCATGATTGTTTTTTGTAATGATAATAAGATTCTATTAGTAAATTTATTATGTAATAGTGAATAGAAATAAATAATTTCAAATTCTATGATGAAGAAATTTTAGCATTTTATTGTGAACCGCGGCGTGGCTACTCTAATTTCTACCGACTGACCAACTTCAGATATCTCAGTACGACCCCAGTACTGTTCCCTAATCTCCAATATATCAGAACACGAACCGTAGATGAAAATTGTTTATGGGATCAGAAGAAGAATAAGAATTTACAGACAAATGCTTATTTATACAGTTAGGACTACCGTGAATATTGAACAACAGGAAAATGACATGTCAAATAAATATTGACCAATAAGAAAGTGACACCATTTCACGTTCAAGGACAGCATTAGACTTAACAGGATAATTTTTTTTTGGATATTTTCCTGAATATCCCAACACATTTGTAATTCCTCTACGGAAATTACTATCTGATTAGACTCATGGATTGACTACTAAAGAATCTAGATACTAATCATTCTTATGAATGATTGAACTACTTATTGAGTAAATTGTGGAACTAATCAATTTTACTTACCTATTTATTTACGCCTGTTACTCCCAATGGAGCATAGGCCACCGACTACCATTCTTCAACTCACTCTGTCCGTTTTAGTTCTATCCAATTGTTGTTCATTTTTCTCATGTCTGTATCCATTTCTCGACGCAATGTGTTCTTTGGTCTCCTTCTTCTTTTCATTTGACCTTGAAGATCCCATGTGAGGGCTTGTTTTGTGACACAGTTGGGTGCTTTCTTCAATATGTGTTCTATCCACTTCCAGCACTTCTTCCTGATTTCTTCCTCCGCTGGGATCTGATTTGTTCTCTCCCACAGTAGGTTGTTGCTAATAGTGTCTGGCCAACGGAGCTGAAGTATTTTGCATAGACAACTGTTAATAAACACTTGTATCTTCTGGATGATGGCTTTCGTAGTTCTCTAATCTACTCATCTAATAAAAATGTCTAATTAAGTCGATTGATTTTAACTTTTGGCATTCTATCATTCCATTATTCACTTTAATAGTCAAAACGTTATTTGATAATATAGTCAGTCAGTCAGTCAGCTACAACGTAGGACCAGGCACATATGTGCATCGGTCCAGGTTGCCATACCTCATTAGCACAACAAGATGAACACCGGATTCATAGCAGTGGTTAGGTCAAAGGTTGCAATAAGGATATAGTATAGGAAGGAAGAATTAGTTCGTAGAAAGAAAGATATGAAGTGATTTTAATCTCTTAGTTCAAGGGAAGACAGCGAGTGTATACACCTACGCCATTGTGATCGATTCTGAGCCATGTCACCAAGAGTCTCCAACCATTGGTTACGAAAGTCACGCGGACCCCAACCAAGTAGTCTGCATCTACCAACATGGCTCAGACTAGAAGTTAGTGACTTCAAGCACTGATGCCACGTTTTGGTTTGACCGCCCCTAACTTTTTTCCAACCATCCCCTACACCGGTTAGCATTGCACGTCGTGGTAATCGGTGTTCAGGCATACGTAATACGTGGCTTACTTTGGATTTAAGAAAAATCAGTAGAGATTGTTTATATGGATATATTTCTTTATTGAATAGTAACTTTCTACAAACAGATTATCAGTTGATATATATTATTTATATGTTTTTATATACACAAATATATGGTACCTATATTTATTAATTGTTGCTCTGACTGTTAGAAGGAGGGCATCGACCTTGTGACTTCATAAGGATCTGACCTTTCATCATGAGGCATCATAATTCTTCTAAATGAAGATCCTTCCAACTCCTAATGCAGAGTTTATATGGTTTATTCTGATTGGTGTTTTTTTAATAGCAAGGTTGTCTTTTATGTGATGGAGTTGCTAACTCCATGCCTAACCCTCTTTCAGTAAAACTATTTCTATCTATAATTTATTTCAATTATTTTCATCATTTACATTTATTACGTCATGTCATATTATTATACCTCAGTGTTACATTTTAGTATGAATACGATTATAAAAGTAAAATTCACTTGGTATTGTTTGTTTGAATCTTCCCATTGATGTTTAGGACTGCAATGGATCAGTCTCTTATTGGTATATCTGCATCCTGTGAGGACTGCCTCGATATTGCCTTAGGTCACAAGCGTTATATGCATAGATGAATAGTGGCTAACAGTGGAATCCAGTTTGACGCGCATTTCGTCCTATTTAGAACTCGTCAGCTGGATATACTTGCATCTCAGAGTTGATGTTCACTCTCGAACTCGAACTCAGTACCGTTTGCTTCAAGCGCTATCGCATTATCCACTTATCTACTAATTCCTGATAACCACTTGTTTGTGTAATGGAGTGAAGTTTAAACTTATTTAATATTGTTTGTTTGAATCTTCTCGTTGATTAATTGAAGTCCTAAACATCCATCTTTGATTATAAAAATCCCAACCGTAGTTGCTACCTTGACGCGGTGGTTGGGCTTGCCTATCGTGATGACCCAACCAAAGTATATTGGCTGGAACATATGTTCCTGTAGGTTCTACCATGCCAAGCAGGTCGATTGGAGAACGGTAAGACTAAAAGCAGCAACTCAAGGTCTGAGGGCGAAGTCGTACTGCTCACTGTAGAGGGGTGTGAGAGCAGTAAGGTGTTTCCCTCGGACAACCAGCATCTGCAGCGAGGCTGCCTCCCCACAAGGAGGGATGGGGTTAGAAAAGGTCGACTCTAAAAATGTCACACCTCACCTTACTTCACGTATTTCCGTCTTCGGCGGTAAGGCCTTTTGAAGAACGGAGCTATCACATTAATAACCTTCCACGTAAAGGCCGTGCGCGTCCGGCCTCAATAGTTGGATAGAAACTACAAAAATATATATATATAATCATGAATTCATATTATTTTTACTTGAGCTTAGTTAACATTGGAATAGTTGTATTCATTGTATAGCAATTATTGAATTTTTAATCTCCTTGACCTCTTTTGTTTGTTTTATTATTTACATTTATTGTTTTCTTTCTTTTTTCGAATTTTTTTTGTTTTTGTATTTTATATTATAAAGCAAATAATTCATAAAGCAACAAAAATGTGCCTTGTAATTATATCAATTGGTAAAGGTGTACGACTCTCATTAAGTAAGTAGTTCCTTCTTTTTTTCTCTCTCTCTCTCTCTCTCTCTCTCTCTGTATATATATATAAATGTACAGTTTTATTAAAAGATTAGTATTTAGTATTGTGTAAGTTTATTTGTTTAATGTGATGATATAAAAGACTCATAAGTGTATTCAACTTTGAAGATAGTTTCAATAATGCAATGTGAGAAGAAGAAGGTTATTAGAATTATGTGATATATATTCGTGTAATACATTTCGAACAATCTGATCACACACATACTTGTTAAGATATTTTTATATGATAAATAAAAGGTCAAGTAGATAGATTAAAGCTAAACCGTAACAAAAAAAGGAGTTTCACCATATGGCGAAACGGCCATTCAGTGCTTCTAGGTTTTCCATGATGGTCTAGCTTTAATCGACTTATGAATTCAATATTAAATTAATAAAAGCTTCACGAAACTCCCTTTCTAATAAAAATAATGTACACAAAAACGATATGATGACCTCTCTGGATAACAAATCAGTATTACCAGGGGAGGTTAAGGGTAAGGACAAATTGTTTTTGAACATATAAAGGGGGTTTCAGTTTCCGTATAGCCAAGGTTTTTGTATAACACTACAAATGCTGACTTGATATCGATCTTGTGATTAGTTTCAAACAAATGTTTCGCAATTGAGGAAGATGTCTGTCTATCCTGTGATCTTATTTGACCATTGGAATTCATTTGTTTCTGCAGTTATTTGGGTATATGTTTCGCCCCTCCTTACTTACAGATCACGATTGCTCCTCTCTATTTACGTTTTGATAGACTCAATAGGATGTTATATATTCGATTATGTGCTGTTCGGGTATTTGGTGAAACATAAACTTTGTCTTTTCAATAATAACAAGTTGGGCTGCATAAAATTTCTTGTTGATGGCTAATTTAAGTCTCCGTTTCAACATGAGACTACTTGAGTCACCTCTAAATGGTAACATAATGTAAACTTGCTTTTTAGCCGCTAGAAGCGTCATAAGTCTAATCGTATTGTGACCCTTCTAGAAGTTTATAAACTTCAATGAATAATCATTATTCATTAATGTTTCAGTTAAGAGCCTCATTTCTACTTCAATAGTATCGCTAGTACATATATGATTGATTGTATTCGTCAGTGATTTCATAAATTAATACCACTCTTTAATCTAATCATTGTACTCTTATGCTTACAAACATTATTGTCTCAAAAGTTGATATACCGGTGGATATCAGGACATACTTTCAATAAAAAAGAAACGGTTAGGATATTATACAGAGTACGTTTAATGAAAATTATGTACGATAAACAAGGCTATCATAGTCACATATTATCTCTCTTTATGAACTTTAATAAAGCAACAACATTTCTAAACGATAACCGCAATTAGTGAATAAAGCCATTGAATTATATGGTTCAGAACCGATCATAATGGAAAGAGTAATAATCACTTTTCCCTACTTTAAATTTTGAGTTTCAGTATTCCTTCATATATCAAATTTTTTAATACTGCGTAAGATTGACATAGAGTTTATATTTTCTCAATACATCCCTATTATTAATCTGTCTATAATTAGATTAATATATCCACTGGATTCGGTAGACACGGAGAGCCCATCTAGGGGAATTGGAAAACCCTGATTCCAAACTAAAAATGCACATGGGCTCCAGTACCTAAGAGAACAAATGGTGTATGAACCAATCATTGGTCACTGACTATCATGGAACTGCATCTTCTGACATTGCTCTACAACCTTGTGGATCAGACCATTAGGTCAAAGGCTCTGAGTGTAGCCCCCTAAGAAAATTATCTGTTTCGGTCTGGGCATCCGAGCACTATTCCAGCCCTTATAAAAAAAATCGAATGATTTATGTGGCACATATCTATTCGGTGCATTCTTGTTTCAATGTTTATATGTTTATATAAATAAATCCACTAGATAATTTCATCTGTTTACTTATCTATCTATTATATTTTAGGAGTGTGCACTGATACAAATGATTCCTACTGGACTCTTCCTCCATTATTTAATGATACATCAGTTTTATTGTAAAAAGAATAATGTTTTCTACGCCCATTTATCTTTTCAGATGTGGTATATATATATATAGTATTACTTTAATTCTTTTATGTATACTTTCCACCCAATATCTTCTTCCAAAATAATGTTACATCATCAATTGAATGAACATTTTTTTCAATGAAAAGTCAAGTTTCTTCTGTTATTCAATTTATTTTTTAATTAACATTAGATTTGAGATAATTGATTGTTTTATCTAACATAATATGTGTATATGGTCTTAACAGGTAATTTTTTGTCAATTTCATATGTATATTACTTATAAGTAGTAATGAATTTCATCAAATTATTTTGTTGCTTCAAAATGGTATTATGTTTTCTTTAAAAAGAAAAAAAAACTTATTTCTATTGACTTGAAAACTTTCTATGTTTGTTTATAAAATCGATATTGATACAAAAAGCCATGTAAATTACAACAACACCAAGTCAACTAGGAATATTTAGTTAAGTGTTTATTTTTATTCTTTCAACTATCAATCTACCTATCGGAGTGTTTAAATGGTGGTTGGTAATAATCACTACTTTTGTATAAAATAAATTAAGTATGATCAGATCGGCTTTTTTCTTTTACAAATGTAACAGTCAGTACAGCTGTGTAACTGCGTACATGGGTCTAACCAACTCATTCAATTTTTTATATGTCTACATTCAATTCTCGGCGCAATTTTTTTTATTTGATCTGATTTTTCCCGCCTACCGTGTGAACTCGAAATTAAAACTTGCTATATGATTCAGTTTGATGATTTTCGCGATACGTTTGTTCTACCCGCCTCCAATGTTTTTTTTACTATTTTCATCTTCAGCTAGAAGCTGACTAGTTCTCTGCCACAGAAGGTCGTTGCTTATGGTATCCGGCTAAACAATATTTAGTATCTTGCATAGACAACTGTTTATAAATACCTGTACATTTTCTATGATGATTGGAGTTGTTGTCCGCCTTTTACCTCCATACAGTGGAAATGTCTTGGCGTCCATATTGAAAGTCCTGACTATGGTGTTGGTTGACAGATGTTTCGATTACCAGGTGTCTTTCAATCGTAGACATGCATCCCTTTTTCTGTCAATAGTTTTCTCCACATCTTTATCAGATCCTCCTTGTTTATCGGTCATGGCAGTCAGGTACGTGAAAGTCTCGTCCGCTCCCAGGGCTACTCCATGGAATGTGGTTTTATTGGTGTTCTCTGTGTTGTATTTTGGTATCTTTCTCTTCCTATTTTAGTAGCCCGTGGATCTGACTCCAAGATCGTACGAATGATTGTTATCGCCTATTCTCGTATATTATCGTCGGCTTAAATCGCGTTAGTCAATAACGGTAAGTCGAGTCGTATTCCTTTTTGGTCGTTAGGCCCAGAGTGGTTTGAAGGAGATGCGCTCGACCTCGTTTGTTACAAAACCGAACTAAGGCATGACAAAAATACCAATACATATGATTAGCGATGGCGAGGTATGAGACTGACTTGAATGTGACGAACATGAGTGTATCTTCGAGAGAGACTAGCTCTAAACTCTATGTTCTTATATACTGTGCGATGGGTATAGAATAGTAGTTGCAGTACTCGAATAGTGTTTTTGAGTGATAAAGGATGCAGTTATGCACGTGGAAGAATAGAAGAAATGAAGGTAATGGATACTAATCAGCTAGTTAGAAGCATCCACAGACATAATAGGAGGCGATTGCGAAATGAAAAATGTATATTGTGATAACATAAAATAATGACCTCGACTAAGTGAATGAATTTAATATTAAATCAAAATGACATGGAAAAATTGGAACGAACTTACCTAAAGCAGGAAAATTTCACGTTTTTGAATAATCAAAATATCCTAATGAGTTTTGGATGTCATTACGTGGAGTGGAATTTTCATAAAATGATAATTAGTTCGGTGAGTGATATGATTGCGAAAATGTCATAATTTAATGACAGCACCAACAAGATTAATAATTCCACATTCGGTCATGATATTGACAATAATGTACTAATAAGCATATAATGATAATTTGAATCCGACAAGTGTATCAATGAGGATACTTGACATGAGGACAAAGTAACAATAAGATTTGTGCATGTCCATATCGTGCTGCACAGGCTTTGCTGAGTGCGTCGGATTAGAGATTGAGCTGGACCCGTTGGGTTTGTTCGACGAATGTATCAAGTGCAGAAATCTCTTCATCGACGTAGCTTGCTGCCTTAGATTCGTCGCCGGCGGGTTTACCATTTTAGTGATGCCCTTTTATTTGCCATCATTTTGATCGGACGGTTTTCGTTGAAGGGCTCACCAATTTAGCGGCCAGTGGATCTGACTCCAAGATCGTACGAATGATTGTTATCGCCTATTCTCGTATATCATCGTCGACTTAAATTGCGATAGTCAGTAACGGAATTAAATATGTCGAATAACGAGAACTGACTTGTGAATACATATATTTTGTATGTGAAGCGAATGAAACAGAGCAAAGCAAAATGACACGCACGTAAGATGGCTGGGAAGCCAACTTCATTTTAGTCAAGCGCTACTCATTATTTATAGTCAGACATAAATAAGCTACAGACATGTGATTAATGGGATAAGAAGGGCACACACGTATGCGCTCATATAAAAACAGTCTAGATTGATAAGCGAATAAATAACAAGGTCAAAGTATGGCTCGAGTAGAATGAATAGAATGGGATGTCCGAAAGCTAGAATAAGATACATTATGGGCTTAAAATATTGGCTGACACTGCACTCTGAATATGTCAAGGCCTATAGCTGCCACACCGACTGTCTTCATTTAGATTTCTCAAATAACCTATCTCTTTCATCTCATAGACTGACGAAATATTTAGCTGTATCCCAGCTATCGATTGTATTCGGTGTTGCATCTGAGATGTGGAGGTCTTCATAATACAGTCAAGGAAGTTTGCAGATGCTATTTTGGTGTCCGATATGTTCAGTGGGACTGGTCAATTCAAGAGCACTTCAAGGCGTTTCACTTACCTTAATATGTGATTTCACTGTTTCAGCTGGCATGTTGTCAGAACCTGTTCGCTATCCTCTCTTCACTCGTCTGATGGCCATCTCGATTTCCTCGATCATTGGTGGAGTAACAGCTATATGATGGTTTGTGAATGCTGTCCAGTTAGACTGGTCTATACAATAATTCCTCAAAGTGTCCTGCCCACATGTTCCTCTTCCTGGATATCAGCGCATGGATTGCCTTTGTTCTTGATTGGTTACCATGCTTTACCATATTTCCCTGCTAGTTTTTTCGTTGAATCATATATTTGACTCGCGTCTCCTTCTCCTCCAGCTTCTTGCGCTATCATTAATAGGTCTCCTGTGTATTTTCACTTATTAGCCTTAATGTATCGCATCACTCGTTTGTTTGCTCCTGTGTATTCTGCATGTGCCTTGGCTTTTGCAGTTCGTTTTCGTCTGCTTCTGAGTGCTATCTTCTTGAATCTTTATGATGTTGCTTTTGCCGCTCACGACCCTCTGGCACATTGTTGTGAATGCTTCTTTGATCCCTATCCACTTATTGTCCATATTAGTTTTCTCTTCTTTGAGGTATTGTGGGGCTTGCAACCTGTTGTTGACAGCTATCTTGCATTCCTCATGTATTTCAGTATCTCGAAGTAAGCCTGCATTCAAACTTTGGAATACTGTATCCTTAGTTGTCCAGTGCTTCTCTAGCTTCAGTTTCCTCCTGGTTGAACTTTTGCGCGCGCTTTTCGAACGGGAAGTTTAGTCCTAACGTGATTTGCATTTATCAAACTTTTGCTGTGTTCTTACGCAACAAAAGTACCATTTCAGTTCTAAAGAATCTATCCTGAGCTATACGTTCGGTAGATTACTTTTTTTTGAGTTTCACTATATTTAATAGTTACCTGTGGTTTTGCCTCAGCTTACTATTCGGTTTTTTTTGTTTTTCACGTATAGACTAGTTTCAGTTTATATCACTCGTTTTGTCCATTTTTGTCCGTTTTCAGTGTGCTTTTTAGTGTTTTTTTAAAGGTCTTAGGCTCTTGCAAGCATCTATAACATAATTTGCTTCAACACCGTCATGAAAAACTCATGCAAACGTCCGGGATGCCGTTTTGCTGTCACAACTGGCATGCAGTGCGACAACTGCAAAGGTTGGTTCCACGAAGCATGCACAGATCTGACAGCAACTGCTTACAACAGACTCAGCAAGTCAGAGCAAAAGTGGGTGTGTGTCACGTGCAACACAGACTCCGTAGTCTTGCTGAGTAACATCATTGTCCTACTGACAGGTCTTCGGAACAAGTTGTCAGTTAACTTGGAAAACGATAGCAAAAAAACTGATATACAAACAAGAGCGTGCAACGGACTCAAAAACAGGGATGTCGATAGGTATTCCATCGATGGCGCATCCATCAACACTAACGACGACGTGTCGAGGCTCAGTACCATCATTACGTCGACGGTACTGAACTCCCTAGGCAAACTCGGGTCTCCCAGCTCAGGGTCCCCAAACACAACAGTGGTTCCCAAAAACCCTGCAGGTGATTCGACCCACGTTAAGAGAGCCCAAAAGAACCAGGCATCACTGCCTAAGCCGAGCAACCCAAGTGTTGCTGCACGGAAAATAACTGGTGATTTAGTCGCACAGTCTACCCCCAAGACTGTTCGTCCGGTCAATAAAGAGCCCATGATTCAAAACGCACACTGACCTCCAAACAACAAGTTACTAAACCTGAACCCATCGTGAAACCTGGTAAATTAACAACAGTTCGTGACGATTCTCTCATTATCATGAACCTCGTTGACAATCCTGATCTTCCTCTCAGTCTGCAGGACAAAAACGACAGGATGCTCTGGGGTGAATTGAACAAGAAGCTTGAACTTCCTAGAATAGAGCCTTTGACGGTCACCCGGCTCACTCGAGGAAAGGATTCTAAGCATCTAAATCACCCGAGGCTTCTCCGAGTAACACTTAAGAATGCTACCGACGTAGAGGACGTCTTGCTAGCAAGCCACTTGCTGAAATCAGATGGTAACGTAAGAATATTGCCCGACATACCGTACTCTGAGCGCAGTATCATACGAAACGTCCCTAAAGAATCTCGCGAGAAGTTTTTCCGCGGAAGAAACATAATTGTCCAAGGTATACCGGAAAATGCAGACCCTACTCAACCAAATTCTGACATCAGGGAATGGAAATTCATCAAACAGTCCTTGAGGCTCAAACACATACTGACTCAGCATGTGACGAGACTAGCCAAGAAGGACGGTGATCTTAGACCCCGTCTAATGAAGATAACCTTCCCATCTTCCCACATGGCGGCTGCAGTTCTGGAAGCATTTCGTGCTAATAGACGTCGATTGCCACCTGGAATCCACATGCACCCGGATAGGCCATACGAAGTTAGGACCAAGAACAAAGGCAAGTTGGAGCTGACCATTCCACTTGTGGACTGTCTAAACGATAAAAAAAACGTGTAAAGGACAGGGCCTACCACCTCGGCAAACCTCACATAGGTGGGCTACCTGTCCATTCACATAAGGTTCATACAGAAAAACAGGACGAAGCTCACGCGTTCCAAATTGAAAGCATAAACTGCTTATATATGAACGCCGCGAGTCTACCAAACAAACTGGATGAACTACGTGAACTTAGCAGCGCTAATAAGGCCCATCTGATAGGAATATCTGAAACCTGGATATCTTCTCAGTTCTCGGACCAAGAGTTAGCATTGACTGGGATGACTTTGTTCCGCAACGACAGAAAAACAGGAATTGGGGGCGGAGTAGCCATATACATAAGCTCTTGCTTGGAGGTGCACCAGGTTCACAACCTCGAGTTTAACAATCTTGAGGAATCCATATGGTGCTCTGTAAGACTGTCTAGTACTTCCAGGTGTCTAGTCGGAGTCATTTACAGGAAGCCAACTGCCGACACCGAGTACGATAGTCGTATGCTGGAAGGACTATCCCGCTCTATCCGTCTCGGTTTCACACACATCCTGATTCTAGGGGACTTTAATCTCCCTAGAGTCAACTTCGCGGAACACACGTACACTGGAGGCGACAACTCAATTGAAGCTCGGTTCTACAACCTCATCGATAACTTGGGCTTATATGAAAATGTGAGGTCGGCAACTCGTTGGAGAAACAGTCAGACACCATCGCGCTTAGACTGTGTATTCACTAACGAAGAATTCCTAGTCGACAACCTCTCAATCCTGGCTCCTCTGGGAAAAAGCGATCATGCCGTCATAGCCTTCAGTTTTGTCATCAAAACTAAGCTAAGGTATCCCAACAATAATTTGCGTTGGAATTTTAAACGGCTGAACGTGCCAGCTCTACATGACTATCTACAACAGGTGGTTTGGGATGTTCACCCTCAAATCGATGTGGATGGTCATTGGGACTTTTTACTGCACACGCTCTTATGTGCTACAGACCATTCAGTTCCTCAAACGGTTCCCAAGAGCTTCAAGCCACCTACAGTAATCAAGAACCGTACCCTTCGCCTCCTAAGCCGCAAACGGCACTGTTGGGCGGAATACAAACGAACTAATAACGATGGAGCGTATAGGCAATACAAACATATCAGGAACACATGCACGAAGGCTATAAGAGAAGACAGGCTTCAGTACCAAACAAAGCTTATGGACAAATTCGCCTCTAACCCTAGAAGCCTATTCCGTTATGCAGCCTCTCTTCGTCAAGCCAAAACAGGAGTTTCTCAACTGCTAGGTCTTAACGGCCCGACCAACAACGATGGCGACGCCGCTAACCTTCTGGCGGCCCATTACTCTCAAACATTTCAACCGGCTGACATCAACTTTATTGACGACAGTTTCATCTCCAACTCCACAGGACTTTCTGAAGTGGACCTAAGCGCTGACTTGGTGTTCCGGAAATTGCAGCACTTAAGACTTGACACTTCTCCTGGCCCGGATATGGTTCATCCTGCCATACTGAGGGAGGCAGCCTCAATCCTGGCAACGCCGCTTAGCGTGATGTTTTCACACTCGCTTAGCCGAGGCAAATTACCGGAAAACTGGAAGTTGGCTCACATCACACCAATTTTCAAAGGTGGTCGACGCAATGAACCTTCAAGTTATCGGCCGGTGGCTCTTCTGTCATTACCTTCAAAACTCATGGAGTCCCTGATATGCGACGGTTTAAATGACTATCTACTGTCCTTAAATTTCTTCTCACCCCAACAGCATGGTTTCAGGAAGGGTTACTCCTGTATAACCAACCTGCTGACTGCGGTGGACAAATGGACAAGCATCCTCGATTGCAAGGGAAAGGTTGACGTCATTTACCTTGATTTCTCAAAAGCTTTTGATAAGGTTAACCACTTATGTCTTATCAACAAGCTCAAACGACTAGGTATCAAACCACCTCTAATCGATTGGCTTACTTCATACCTAAAAAATCGACACTTTAAGGTTAGGGTTAATTTCACTTTATCTCAGGCTATGGAATGTCCTAGTGGGGTCCCCCAGGGCTCAGTACTAGGGCCTCTTCTCTTCTTGATCTACATAAATGATCTTCCTCAACAGGTAACGTCAGATTTATTACTTTTTGCCGACGACGTGAAACTTTGGAGAGAGATACGCAACCAAGACGATACACAGGCACTTCAGGATGATCTGACGCGACTTCAAAGTTGGGCAGACGATAACGGACTTACCTTTAACACTTCAAAGTGTAAAGTAGTCCATCTGCGACATGTAGCAAACTACAGTTACAACTTAGGAAACTCCTCTCTAGTAGTATCCCAAGTCGAAAAAGATTTAGGAGTCCTGGTGCCCCATGACTTAAAGTCTTACGCTAACTGTGACAAAAATGCCTTCCGAGCAAACCTTGCACTGGTAACGTTGAAGCGCATTTTTGGACAGTTTGACGGACGAACTTTCCACACAATCTTCAATAGTTTTATCCGTCCCCATTTAGAGTACGGAAACATAGTACTCCCCCCTCACTCCAGAAGGACAAGGTCACTTTGGAGCGTATCCAACGGCGAGCCACGAAATCAGTTCGAGGACTCAAATCTAAGCCTTACGAAGAACGCCTCCGTTCACTAGACCTTTACCCATTAGAATATAGGCGTCTTAGAGGTGATTTATTAATGGCTTATAGTATTCTTAACACTTCTGGACATCCTCTTAAACACCTACTTAAGCTTAGTTCGAATAATAACCTAAGGGGTAACACCCAGAAACTGGAAACACAACATAGCAAGACGGAATGTAGACACAACTTCTACTCCTTAAGAGTTGTCAAAAGCTGGAATTCGCTGCCGGCCGAGCTAGTCCAAGCGACTTCTCAGGAGTCCTTCAAGAGGCAACTTGACCTATTCTTAAGGACCAAGGACAGCATCACATTATGATTTACCAATTTCTTTTCCTTTTTATTGTTAACATACCTAGGTTCCTGCCTGGAGGATTTGGTGATCCCCTGCTACTAGACACGGAAGCCTGTTAAGCGAAAGCTTCTTCTATTCCGTCCACAACCATTTGAACCATTTGAACCGCCAGGTAGATGGTGGTTTGGAAGTGTAAGTTTCGATCTTTGTGCTCCTTAGTATCTTATTGATGCAAATGTGGCCAATCTGTTTCCGCTTTATGCGATCCAATGAAACCCATGTAGATATGTTTATAAGTTTTTAGGGGGGTATAGTGCCATCTATAACCATTTTGTTGAAGGCATAAATATAATGGATGTAAAATATTACAGTTCGAATGTATTTTAAAGCAAAACTATCGCAGAATTACATAATTGTTGGTGGCCTGCTTGAATATCTGATTATTTCAACAATTTATCTAGTTTTTTATTTTGTTTTAACTTCTCATTATGTCCTTCAATCGCATAACCTATACAAGCGCTTTTATGAAAAACCCACGACATTTCGCTATACAATTTCAAATGGTTGTGGACGGAATAGAAGAACCTTTTGCTTAACAGGCTTCCGTGTCTAGTAGCAGGGGATCACCAAATCCCCTACGCAGGAACCTAGGTATGTTAACAAGAAAAGAGGAAAAAGAAGTTGGTAAATCATAACAAAATGTTATCCTTAGTCCTTAAGAATAGGTCAACTTGCCTCTTGAAGGACTCCTGGGAAGTTGCTTGAACTAGGTCGACCGGCAGCAAGTTCCAGCATTTGACAACTCTTAAGGAGTAGAAGTTATGTCTACAATCCGTTTTGCTATATTGTGTCTCCAGTTTCTCGGTCTTCAGTCTTCAGTAATAAGGATAGTAGGTTGATGAACCTGTGTTAATCCTGACACATTGCTTTCCAGTGAAGATCCAGCTTTTCCTTGAAAGTATTCACTGATGGGGCTGATACCACTTGTTCGGGTAAGGCGTTCCAATGATTGACTACTCTATGAGAAAAACGGGATCCCACTTTAAGTTTATTAGATCGTGGTTTATGAAACTTCTTGCTATGACCTCGGAGATTATTAGTGCTGGAGGGAGCAAAAAGATAAGACATATTAACACCCAAATCATAATTAAAGATACGAAATGCCAGTATAAGGTCACCTCGTGTCCTACGATACGACAAGGGGAAAAGATTTAGGCGTTTTAAGCGCTCATCGTAAGGGAGTCTAGAAAGACCCTTCACTAATTTCGTTCTCACACGCTGGACACGCTCAAGGGAGTTAGTATCCTTTACCAGACACGGGCTAGCTGCTTGGATACAGTACTCTAAATGTGGTCTAACATATATGGGATATAAAATTCGAAACGTTTCCTCGTCAAAAGATTTGAACGCTCGGCGAAGTGACCATAACGCACGAAAACCTTTGACGGCGGCTGCTTTGCAATGCGCAGTTGTTTTTAAATCATGACTTAATATTACTCCTAAGTCCTTATGCTCTTGAACGCATGGAAGAGGTTTACCCTCAATAGTGTAACGGTAACTATTACCGTGACCTATGTGCATTAGTACACTCTTCCTAGCATTGATTTCTAAGCCCCACTAACTAAATCGTCTAAGTCAGCTTGAAGATCCACATGATCAGCCGCACTTTTTATTGTTCTCCAGATTTTTACATCATCCGCAAACAATAATGTCGACGACCTAAGTAACAGCGGTAACTCATTGACGTAGAGAAGGAAGAGCAAAGGGCCTAAGATGGTGCCTTGAGGTGTTACCCCTTAGGTTAGTGTTCTAACTAAGCTTAAGTAGGTGTTTAAGAGGATGTCCAGAAGTATTAAGGATACTGTAAGCCATTGAAAGGCCACCTCTAGGACGCCTTTACTCTAATGGGTAAAGGTATAGTAACAAAAAGTACTATAAAAGACTAACTGGTACCGATCTTCGTTTGTGTGTTTTAAGTTTTCAAACGACTATATCCACTGTCTAACTCTAAGATGTCGTCCAAAACATCTGAGTAAGTACAGATATGTTATGTTGCCAATATCTACGTGATTCCAAACGGCACATCATCTGAGCTATCTGATTTTGCTGATGAACTCACTGAGTTCGCTGTTACTGCCTTCAGTGATTCACTTTCAATTGTATGTGGTGATTTCAATTCACGTGACTGTAGCTTTCTTACGTCACTAGGTCACCAAAATGTAGTAGATTTTCCTACCCGTCTGGATGCTCTATTTAAAAGGACAGTGGTATTCTTTCTCGTTGAGTTAATTAACTGTTTTGATCGTAAATTACGCATCAAAACTACTGTTTACACTTTAATTGCATCTACCCCAGTTAAAGTGATATTGTATTGAGTTTTTCGATTTTGCTTCTGTGTATTTATTGCATCGAAGCATACTTGGTCGACTTTTACTTGGTTTATTTAGTTAAGGTTTGAAAATCCTTTTACATATCCTGTTTTTGTCACCGTTCTAGTTGATTTTCAAGATGGCTAGGTCTACTCATAAATGTGGACAACCATACTGCTTATTTCCCGTGGACGAAGGGATGCAATGTGATGAGTGTAATAAGTGGTTCCATAAGATGTGCACCCGATTAAGCCCCACTGCATATAAAAGGTGTTCAAAGCCCAACTCTCATTGGCTTTGTAGTTTTTGTTGCTCGAGCAAAACTTTGCTTATCCAGGAAGCAATTAGTCTCCTGGTGTTGGCTAATAAGAAGGTTGATGAGGGCTGTACTGATAACATTGGTACGGATGGCGAAGATTGCGTTAGTGTCGTAAGTGCTATCACGGCGCAAGCCAGACATCTACCTGTGCAACCCACAGTTAAACGTTCTCCCCCGAAACGATCAGTGAGTGACACGTCATTAGACGTTGGTGGCCATATTGCTACAGCAGCAACCGGTGACCCAGATAAAACAATTACTGTCCCGAGTTGTTCTAATGTAGACGTTTCGACTGATGGAAAATGGATGACGCGAAAACGCAGAAGAGTAGGAAAGGTAGCTAAAACTAATGACTGTTTACTTGGTAAGTCCTTGGTGGACTCTCAGACCAATCCGCCAAAGTCCCATAGTAAAGCTTCGTCTGACATTGTTGTGAGTCATTCGCTTGACTCCCAGGACTCTGTTAAAATAAAAACTAATCGTAAGATACCAGTAGTTAAAATACAGGATCTAACGTCACGGTCGAAAGCTGTGAACACAGTTTCAAAAGAAGCTAAACCCATCCCTAGTTTAATTATTTGGAATCTAGTGGAGTCGAAAGACAACGACCCTGCTAAAAGACATGCACATGACCTGCAGTTAGTGGAGTCTGTGGTAAGGAATGTACTACCTGAAGAGGTTTCAGGGGTACATATTACAAAAGTAATACGACTTGGTAAATGGGTTGGAGGCGAGACCCAACCAAGAAGGATCCTGAAGCTGGTTCTCGGGAGTTTCGAAGAAAGAGACATATTATTGAAAAGCGCACTAAAAACTCGTGCCTCAAATATCCGTATTCGACCAGATTGGCCGCT
This sequence comes from Schistosoma mattheei, assembly GCA_944470405.2. Classification (NCBI taxonomy): domain Eukaryota; kingdom Metazoa; phylum Platyhelminthes; class Trematoda; order Strigeidida; family Schistosomatidae; genus Schistosoma; species Schistosoma mattheei. The sequence continues at coordinate 90,972,632 of OX103947.1, read as the reverse complement.
TGAGGATCGAATCAAGTGGAAGAATGCTCTTACGGAGTTGAGGACTCGCAAATTAAATGGCGAAAATAACCTTACCATTAAGGGTTTTCGGGTAGTCAGGTCTTGGAAGCCAATGCTTCCGAGGCCTGTATGGGTAGAACGATTGATTTCCAAAACACCTTAAGTGTGTGCTACACGAACGCTCGTAGTCTTAGAAATAAAACGTCCGAGCTAAGTCTGATGGTGCAAGAATTATGTCCCGATATAATCGTTATTACAGAAACTTGGTTCACCGTTGATATAGACTGTTCTCCTTTCATTGCTGGTTATATCTGTATCAGAAGTGATAGAGTTTCAAGTCGCAAGGGGGAGGTATAATATTATACGTTAGGGATCACTTTCGTATACAATCAACCATATCGGAGGCTCATATCAGTGGCACATGTGAGGTTGCATGTTGTAAGATTAAATCTAGAAATGGGTTAGTGACTATAGGGGGAATATACCGTAGTCCGTCTTGTCTGGCTGACGACTTTATCCTAAGACACATCTGTTCTTGGAGTATGGCAGAATGTTGTCTCATCATTGGGGACTTCAACGCACCGCATATCAACTGGATAGAGCTTACAGCTCCAGGTAGTGGTTTCGATAGCGACCTTTTATCTACCGTTATTCAGTGTGCACTTGTACAATGTATCACAAAACCGACACATATTGATTTGCATCATGTTCCGTCACTGCTGGACCTCGCCCTCACCCACCACTCTGAGGATGTCTTTGATATCCAGCACCTTCCTCCACTAGTGAACAGTGATCACGTTGTAATTCACTTTAAGTTTAGGACACATGGTATACAATTCGTATCTGCTCCACCCCGTCCCAATATCTGGCGAGCTAATATTCCGGAAATCAGAAACCGTGCTATCTCGACTGATTGGTCGGTCGACGCGGATGGATTGATCGAAGATGAATGGAATAAGTTTAAGGCTACATTCGAGTCCGTAACGTCGCCGTTTATCCCATGGTCAGCACGTAAGCTATCACATTGCCCTCCATGGATTAATAAGGAAACCCGGAAGCTGTTAAAGCGTAGGAAACATTTCTGGGACTTATTCTTGTTGACAGGTCATGCACCATTTAAGCGTGAGTATCAAAAATACCGTAATATCTGTAAGAAAACCATAGCGAAATCCCGTACCACTTACGAACGACAGTTAGTATATGATAGCCGTACTTGTCCGAAACGATTGTTTTCGTATGTTAAACGGCAAATGAAACGTAGTGATGGTATTCCCCCGTTGCTGTTACACGAAAATTCAGAATTACTAGCTGAATCAGATCGAGCAAAAGCTGAGACTTTTTCAGATTATTTTAGCGAAGTCTTCTCTACGTTTATTGTAACAAATACTTGTCCCACTCACACCGAGATACCAACCATTGAATCCGTACAGGTGACTGAGGAAACTGTCCTTCCGTTGATAACTAACCTCAAACCTGGTAAGATACCGGGCCCTGACGGGTTACATCCACGGTTGCTGTCATCTCTTGCGGACATTATTTCAAAACCGCTTGCGACACTCTTCAACATGTCCCTCTCACTCGCTCAACTCCCTAGAGATTGGAAGGACGCTATAGTTAGTCCTATATTTAAGGACGGTCAGCGACAGATAGTATCTAACTACCGGCCTGTCAGTCTAACTAGCATAGTCGTTAAGTTACTCGAAAAGATAATTCGGGTTAGGTTGCTAAGCCACATAGATTTACACAATCTGTTAGCTCCTGAGCAACACGGATTTCGTAACAAGCGTTCATGCTTGACTAACTTGCTTATTGCGAGGGAGGATTGGACAGCAGCCCTAGATCACGGTCTGTCTGTCGACGTGATATTCATAGATTTTAGCAAAGCGTTTGACAAGGTTTCACACGTAGGTCTTATGCAGAAGCTCACGAGCTTCGGAATAATAGGTACTGTACATGAGTGGATAGGAAATTTCTTATGTGACCGCAGACAGAGAGTTAGGGTCAATGGAACGCTATCCGATTGGAAGCCGGTCAAAAGTGGTGTACCCCAAGGCACCATCTTAGGCCCTCTGCTCTTCCTTCTCTACGTTAATGAGTTACCACTGTTACTTAGGTCGTCGACATTATTGTTTGCAGATGATGTAAAAATCTGGAGAACAATAAAAAGTGCGGCTGATCATGTGGATCTTCAAGCTGATTTAGACGATTTAGTTAGATGGGCTCGAGAGTGGGGCTTAGAAATCAATGCTAGGAAGAGTGTACTAATGCACGTCGGTCACGGTAATAGTTACCGTTACACTATTGAGGGTAAACCTCTTCCATGCGTTCAAGAGCATAAGGACTTAGGAGTAATATTAAGTCATGACTTAAAAACAACTGCGCATTGCAAAGCAGCCGCTGTCAAAGGTTTTCGTGCGTTATGGTCACTTCGCCGAGCGTTCAAATCTTTTGACGAGGAAACGTTTCGAATTTTATATCCCATATATGTTAGACCACATTTAGAGTACTGTATCCAAGCAGCTAGCCCGTGTCTAGTAAAGGATACTAACTCCCTTGAGCGTGTCCAGCGTGTGGGAACGAAATTAGTGAAGGGTCTTTCTAGACTCCCTTACGATGAGCGCTTAAAACGCCTAAATCTTTTCCCCTTGTCGTATCGTAGGACACGAGGTGACCTTATACTGGCATTTCGTATCTTTAATTATGATTTGGGTGTTAATATGTCTTATCTTTTTGCTCCCTCCAGCACTAATAATCTCCGAGGTCATAGCAAGAAGGTTCATAAACCACGATCTAATAAACTTAAAGTGGGATCCCGTTTTTCTCATCGAGTAGTCAATCATTGGAACGCCTTACCCGAACAAGTGGTATCAGCCCCATCAGTGAATACTTTCAAGGAAAAGCTGGACCTTCACTGGAAAGCAATGTGTCAGGATTAACACAGGTTCATCAACCTACTATCCTTATTACTGAAGACTTCGTCTTCATTGATGATGTGGTTATATAGGCGACTCGTAAACGTGCTCCATTGTCTAGCTCGGATCACTGTATAACTCGTATTCTACCCAAAGTATATGGAAAGCATGGGAAGAGTACACTCTCAAATCAAACCAAGAAAGTCAATATAGGAATTACTCAGAAGAAAATATCCGAAATCAGAAAAGCATGTTTCATACGACTAACTGAATTATTTACGGATGACTCACCGGAAAACACTACTGATATTATCACTTGTTACCTTAAATCCTGTCTTGATATTTGTTGTCCCACTAAAACAATTTTTGTAAGTTTTGATGGACTTACATCTTCACAACTAAGACGACTACGGAGGGTAAAGTCCGTCAACTAAATGGTCTGGTAAACCTAGAGATTAGACGTCTAAACTCTATGTTTACTGAAAAACTCTTGTCTTTCAAAAACTCTCCAAGTATGTGGAAACTCTTAAAAGAACTTACAGGTGACAGACAGATTGAGAGCGATAACCAGCTGAATGTATGTGACTTAAATAAGTCTTTTTTACGTCAGTCATCTGATGTGATGCTTCCTCTATCCATGGGTTTAAAAAATAGCTGTGTTCCTACTTTCACTGAAACTGATGTACGAGGATGTCTCCAGTCGCTTAATTCATCTCGATTTTTGGGACCTGATGGTATCCCCCTTCCTCAAAACAATGGAAAAATTATTAATACTTCCACTTCAGCCTGCGATAAAACAGCATATTGATCCATATCAGTTTGCTTACAGATGCAAAAGAAGCATCTTAGATGCTGTTGCTGTTCTGCATCACAATATAGTGTTCAACTTAGAAAAGGGTAAGAAGTATATTCGATGCGCTTTACTTGACTATACTTCAGCTTTTGATTCTATACCAAGAAAACGTCTAATTAACAAGTTAATCAGCGTCAACACTGACAGCTGGATAACCAACTGGCTATGTCCCTACCTCTCTGGAAAGAAGTACACTGTATTTGGAGGAAAGTGTCCAGAATCTCTACTGCCTCATGAAGGTGTACCACAAGGAGCTATCCTTTCACCTCTTTTTTTCTGCCATCTTCCACAGAAAACACTTTTGTGAAATATGCGGATGATCTCACTGTATGTATGCCTATCTCTTCCTCTTTACATCCCATAGAAATGAATGAGTTTTTGTCTTGAATTGATTGTTGGTCTGTTGGTAATGGTCTTATACTTAATCCGTCTAAATGTCAAGCTGTTAACTTTAGCATGAGACATGAACGGCATCTAAACACCATTTTGAGATCCCATAATCCTTGTACCATCGGAGACTCTTTGATAAACACAGTGTCGAAGGTCAATTGTCTTGATGTTACCTTTTCCTCTGGTCTTCTCACGTTTTATTGTTATCGAAGAATATTTCCCGTCTGAATTATTACATAAAGAGGCTGCATAAATTTTAGGATTACTCGACATTCACTCTTACAATTTGTCAATTCTTGCATATTACCTATTATTCTTTACTGTTCTCCATTATTCTTTCACGGGGATTTGAGAGAGGTCTTTGCTGTATTGCGGAGGGTGCTGAAGGCAGTTAGCAAGATGTGTGGTGAATCTTTCGAGGTCATAATTAATATGGTTGTGGATAGACATTTAAAATCATGCAAACTCCTGGCAGGTGTTATTTTATCAGATACTAACCATCCCCTTCACTCTTATCTTTCTCTTTATATATCTTCTGGTAGAACGAGACGTCAAAACATTAAAATCCATGCACGCAAGCAAAAGTATAAAAGTTCTATAATACCTTATCTAGCAAATATACTCTGTGACGAACAGGTTGTTAGAGTTAACCTAGTCAATAACCTGAATTCTTAACATGTTTCTAATTTGAAAAGTTGTAAAGTTTTTCGGTTGTTTTTTTAAACATTTTTTGTGTGTAAGAAACTTGTTGAAATACCCTGTGCTGAGAATTTCTAAATTGTACCAAAATATAATATTGAATAAAGCTATTAGTAATAACGATAATTCTTCACCCCTATCTGTAGTACATCCAGTAAGTGAAAATAGCTTTCTCTTTAATTGTGAAACATAATCATGTGTAGCACTAACGAACTTTTAAGTTCAATCTGCGCTGTTTTTTATTTATTTACAAAAGGTACATACGTAGAATTCTAGTTGTCCATAACTTATAGTATCACTGTTTAATTTAATGTTTCATTCTTGAATTTCAAGATTTAGGGATTATTCAGCACAGAACGCAGTGGGTTCCATAATTACTTCCTTACGCCTGTTACTCCCAATGGAGCATAGGCCGCCGACCACCATTCTCCAACTCACTCTGTCATGGGCCTTCTTTTCTAATTCCATCCAATTCTTGTCCATTTTTCTCATGTCTATCTCCATTTCTCGGTGTAATATGTTCTTTGGTGTTTCTCTTTTCTTCACTTGGCCTTGAGGATTCCATGTGAGGGCTTAGCTTGTGATGAAGTTAGGTGCTTTCCTCAATGTGTGTCCTATCCACTTCCAGCGCTTCTTCCTAATTTCTTCCTCCGCTGGGATCTGGTTTGTTCTCTCCCACAGTAGGTTGTTGCTAATAGTGTCCCGTCAACGGACCTGAAGTATTTTGCGTAGACAACTGTTAATAAACACCTTTTTTTCCGGATGATGGCTTTCGTAGTTCTCCAGGTTTCTGCCCCATACAGTAGAACTCTCTTGACATTTGTATTGAAAATGGTGACTTTGGTGTTTGTTGAGAGTTGTTTTGAGTTTCAGATGTTCCTCAGTTGTAGATGTGCTGCTCTTGTTTTTCCAATCCAAGCCTTCACATCTGCATCAGATCTACCGTGTTCATCAATGATGCGACCCAAATATGTAAAGATTTTTACATCTTCCGCATCTTCTCCATCAATTGTGATTGGATTGGTGCATTCTGTGTTGTATCGGAGAATCTTGCTTTTCCCTTTGTGTATATTGAGACCTAATGCTGCTACACTGGTCGTTTTCTCCTGCATTCGTTGTTGCGATTGCGACAAGGGGGCCAGATGATCTGCAAAGTCTAGATCGTCCAACTGCGTCCTAGAAGTCCACTGTATTCCGTGCTTCATCTCAGATGTTGACGTCTTCATGATCCGGTCGGTCACCAGGAGAAAGAGAAAGGGTGAATGTAGGCAACCTTGCCTGACACCGATCTTTACCTCAAACGACTTTTTCAACTGTCCTCCGTGCACAATTTTGTAGTTTAATCCATCATAGGAATTCTGTATGATATTGACTATCTTCTGAGTCACGCCGTAGTGTCGAAGAAGCTTCCATAGTGTTGTTCTGTCCACGCTATCAAATGCCTTTTCGTAGTCAATGAAGTTGATGTAGAGTGATGAATTCCATTCAATTGATTGTTCCACAATGATCCGTAGAGTTGCGATTTGGTCTGTACACGATCTATCCTTACGGAATCCTGCCTGTTGCTCACGAAGTTGGGCGTCTACGCAGTCCTTCATTCTGTTTAACAATACCCTGTTGAAGACTTTTCCTGGTATTAAGAGAAGAGTGATGCCCCTGTAGTTATCACACTTGCTGAGATCTCCTTTCTTTGGTATTTTGATCAGAAGTCCTTCTTTCCAGTCTGTTGGTACTTGTTCCTCATTTCAAATCTTATTGAAGAGGATGTGGAGTATCCTTGCAGTTACTGCTACGTCTGCTTTCAGTGCCTCTGCTGGAATGTTGTCCGGTCCTGCTGCTTTGCCACTCTTGATTTGTCTGATGGCCATGCTGGTTTATTCAATTGTTGGTGGGCCAACATCGATTGGGACGTCCGTGGGTGCTGCTTCGATGTTGGGTGGGTTCAGTGGAGCTGATCGATTCAAGAGTTCTTTGAAGTGTTCTACCCACCTTTTTTGTTGCTCTTCAATGTTGGTGATTACCTCACCTTCCTTGCTTTTCACTGGTCGTTCTGGTTTACGGTGATTTCCAGACAGTTTTTTTATTGTGTCATACAGTTGTTTTATGTTTCCTTCTCTTGAAGCCTTTTCTGCCGTCGTTGCTAAACCTTCTACATATTAACGTTTGTCAGTTCTAATGCTCCTCTTCACTTATTTGTTTACTTCTGTGTATTCAGCTTGTGCCTTGGCATTTTCTGCTCTTGTTCGGCTGGTATTGATTGCTGCCTTCTTGTTCCTTCTTTCTTGAATCTTATCCAGTGTATCAACAGTTATCAATTCCTTGTGATGGTGCTTCTTGTGACCCAGGATCTCATGGCATGTTGAAGTGATTGCCTCTTTGATCCCTTTCCAGTTGCTCTCCACAGTAGTTCCTTCTCCATTGAGTAGATCATGAAACGCCTGGAACTTACTGCTGAGGACTATCTTGAATTCGTTGAGTTTGTTAGTATCCCGAAAAAACGTCGTATTGAACTTTTTGTGATATTGTCCGCCCCATTGTCCAGTGCTTCTTGAGTTTCAATTTCATCTTGGCGACCAGCAAGTTATGATCTGATGCTATATCAGCTCCTCTCTTGGTTCTCACGTCCTCCATCATCCTCCTGAACGTTTTGTTGACGCAAATATGGTCGATTTAGTTTTGCGTGGTGTGATCCAGTGAAGTCCATGTGATTTTGTGAATGTGCTTACGTGGGGACGTTGTGCCGCCTATGACCAGTTTATTGAAGGCACATAGGTTTGCGAATCTCTCACCATTTTCGTTCCTTTCTCCCAGTCCTTGTCGTCCCATGATGTCTTCATATCCGGTGTTGTCCATTCCAACATTGGCATTTAAATCTCTCATCAGAATGGTCAGGTCTTTTGTTGGGCACTTCTCGACGATTGACTGCACCCTATCGTAGAATCGATGTTTAGCGCCTTCATTGTAGTCGCTGATAGGCGCATAGCATTGGATGATGTTCATTGAAATGTCCTCTTTCTTTGTTTTGAAGGAGGCTTTGATGATCCTTGGCCCATGAGATTCCCATCCTATAAGTGCATTTTGTACTTGTTTGGACAGCATTAATGCAACTTTTTGTGTATGTGGTGCATTTTCTTCTTCATGGCCGGAGTATAACAGAAGCTCCCCTGAAGCTAGTCTTTGTTGTCCGACTTTCGTCCAAACATTTTTCTGGTCCCGAACACCTCTAGGTTGTATCTCCTCATTTCTGCAGCAATTTGGATGAATCGCCCAGTCTCCCACATTGTACGAGCATTCCATGTACCTAAATGGATGGTTACTCTAGTTGTCAGAAAAGGCATCGGCCTCGTAACTTCCGAAGGAACTCTGGTTTCATCATGAAGCGTCATAGTTCTTCTGAATGAAGGCCTTTTGGCTCCCAGGGCAGTTTGAAAATTTTTGTTTGGTTAGCGTTTTTTAGCGATTTAGTTTCCTACGGGATGGGGTCGCTAACCCAATGCCCAACCCTCCTCCTTTATTCGGGCTTGGGACCGGCAGTAGCCCTCGGAGGGACTACAAGAGGAGTTGGGTTCCATAGTAGATATAGCTTTTGAATTCCAACCTTTGTTACTCACTACTCTCAAATACAACCTCAAAATAACACTCAGAGAGATTTACTAAAAGGTTGACCTGCCGACTTAAAATACGCAGATGGCACAACCTCGCTTGCTGACGCCGAAGAAATACAAACTTCTGACGCTCCTGAGTAAAAATACAAGCACGTTTGGGGTTCATTAACTACCCTTGAGACGTAGTTCTATTTCAAAAGTAGTCTTTTTGTTCACATTGATCACAACTGAGTGTGATGACAGCTTTACGTATCTTTCGAATCTCATCTACCCTGACGGGTTGGGTCTAACGAAATCTCACCACGGATTCAGAAAGCTCGGTTGGTTTTTCCTACCTCACACCTGTGGCGTAGGTGAATCGTCTAGCTCCGAATCAAATGGTGAGTATGCCATGTTGTAGTCTCTTCTCTTACGCGATATCTTTTAAGGTCAGAGGGTATTACCAAGTTACCAATGTCCGGTGTTAGGGCCGCTGAAAGATTACTCTTGAGCTTAGATGCAGAGTGTTATGCAGGAAAAAGACAACCGAGTTAGTGGCCGTGGATTTTTATAGACTGGGATGGTTAGATTGCACATACCCGCCAACCACTTTCCTCGACGTGCGATGTTTGCTTGTGTAAAAAGGCATAGAAGACCTAGGGGACAGGAAGTCAGAGAGTAGAAACGGTCCGTAAATTCACTCACTGTTGGCAGTTTCAGATCACTTGGTTGGGGTTCGCGCGACTAATGAAATTAACGATCCAAAACTTTGGATAACATGGCTCGGAATAAGTCGGGTTAATTTAAATCCATTTGCTATCTTTCCTTGAGAATATTCCATACCCATTATTTTGTTCGAATCATATTCCCTAAGCTTAATGTGATTACTATTACCGATACTATAACTTTTCATACATATTTTAGTACTTTAAAGTACTACATAAATCTCCAAGCACATTTATTCATAAATTTTTCACGGACCGAGCCTCCGTACTTCCCAGCTTCTTCGCCACTAAAAGCCACGGTTCCATACTGATTGACAAACTGACGAGGATCTAATGAAAAATAACATTGTTCGCTCATATATGTTGTTCTAATCACAATATGAGGACTTTCTGAATTTTAATACAGATATTTGAAGTACTAAACTTGCTAGGTTAACTGAAATTTGTATGGATTCATAAAACCTAATCAATATTCCCTTTGTTTCCTGAACAAAGTCATGTTAAACGAATACAAGGGCTGTTTGCAATAACTATTAACTGATTATTTAGCCATTTGTCGGTAACATTTTCTAATATTACGTCATATAGATTTACATGATAACTGTATAACTAGTTAACGATACAATAGTTAGAAGGCACACACTTTCATCGTTAGAAAATCAACAAAGAAAACTAGTAAATGGATTTGAATGTCAAAACTAAATCTTATCCTTATGAATAATCTAATATTTGTGTTATCACTGTAACCCTCAGTCTTCTTCGGAAAACGGGTTTCAATGCTGTTGGGGTGGTCCAGAAAACTTCTTGCAAAAGCTAAGAAAGGCTCAGGAAATACTAACAATCAATTTATCCAATCAGCGTCCTCAATAATTTTAGCCAGAAACATCAAGAAAGTGAAAAGTCACGTGTACAGTTCCTGATTGGCTGACTACTATACTGCTACTATGTCTAGTAGCATTCCAGAATTTTCGGGAAACCCAAGGATATCTAAAATAATATAAAAACCCTGTTTTCTGTACTGGAACGAACCTTTGGAGTAAAGTGCTTTTCGCATATTTTGCACCTTTTCTATAGTGTTCAGGTCGCTGTGTAGTCCTAGCTTGGGGGGTTACGAGAATAGCTTAGGAACCGAATATAGCGTTCAATTAGCAAGACTTATCAAATGGACAGTCAGGTTGATAGTAATTGGGTAATTATGGACACACGTACGCGGGTAGCTGACTTGATTCAAACATTAAAAAAGCCCTTAATTTCGAAAAATGATCACTTAATTGATCCAACATTCCAGAGTTAACTCATGCATCTATATCCAGATGACGCTTAATAAAACGAAACTTAGAACTGGATGAGTTAAATATAGTTTTAAAGTAAAAGAACGTCAGCCAATACCGTTGGTAGTACAATTGTGAACGAATGAAACAGATTATTTGTCTAAGAACGCCCGAAAGAAAACTGTCTTTGGAACAAATCACCACTGATGCATGTTAAAGATGTATAACTATAAACATCCGATTACAAAAAGCATGATATAACGTTCCGACACACCGAATGACGCAAACTCACTAGTCATTTAGGGAAAAAAGGTTTAATGATACAAGTACATCCAAAGTAAATCCGCTAGTCTACTAAAAAATTACCACCGATAGTCTATAGGGAAGCGTCAACATTGTGAAACCCATAAACTAATTATGAACACAACACGATCTAATTAGCTTCAGCCCAAGTTGGCACATTACCTTAGTTGATTTATAGCTTCGTTTGTTTATGATACTAACGAAACAAGATGACAACGCGTGACAAGACTGAACATCTTTACTAATAGTACTTATATATACATGTTTGGGTTCTTTAAAATTGAATGTTTCACCATCCGGACATAGACGAATGTACTAGGACTGGTATTAGTCCAAAATGAGAAACACGTTCATTATCGATAATTTATTCCAACCACAAACTTAAAACAGAAAGCATTCTCGTAAGTGTATATTTTTATCGTCCACCTTTCTTTTTGTAAGCCCGACTAGCACGACGACCTCTAGATTTCTCGAACTTACGACCCTTTGAAATAGTGTAGGGTCGCGTATGGCTTGATGGTACTCCAGGTGCAGGGCCGAAGTGTTTGACAGCAGTTCTTCCTTTTCTCGGTCCCTGAATAAGCACTGTATTTTTTCCCAGAGGACTGAGAATTGCCAAACGGTCGAAAGTGATTATCTCACCACCAGCATGCAAAATCCGTTCACGGGCAGCCGCGGTTACTCGAAGAGCACACACCTGTTAAATACATGTAATCATCAAAACACATTACATCGGAAGAGCGAGTCCGCAAAAGAATTCTGAAAACTTCTCAAGTTACTCACTTTCATTTTTGGGAACTCTCGTATTCTCGTATCATTAGTGATGGTTCCAACACAAACAGCGATTTTATTTTCACGCCCACTTTTCTTCATTACCCGCATCAAGCGTGCCAGAGACAGGGCTGGTTTGTTGATTTTGCTCATAAAAAGTCTCCTCATTATTATTTTGTTGAATTTTGAACCGGTTCTACGTGCCAAAAATTTGTACGCTTTAACAAGCAGACGAAGGTACACATCATCGCTTTTTGGATTTTTCCTCTTTACCTTTCTATCGTATCTATGACAGATATCAATACCCTGGAAAAAACAATATCAAAAAATAAGCATCTAGGAAACAAAGATCGAATCAAATGATTGATGTCAATTTACACTAGAAAAAATATTTGCTAGGTACAACATGAACTAAAACTTGTTAAATATGTTTTCACAAACTCAGCACTTACAGAAAAACCTTTGATAAAACAGTAGTGTGGGACATTGTCTCAAAATAAGATGAAATCTGGGGTTGATGTTGGATATAATCGACGTGAAGCGTGAAACCATGAAAGCATGGTATCTATGCTAGATGCTTACTTTCCATTAATATCAGTCGAAGTGACAGAATCTGCTCGTTGGCTGCAGTCCAACAAAATGGGACTGCGAAAACTCATTTTGAAACTCCGGAAATTGAGTCGATACTTGCTTAAATCAGAGTAGGTGGAGCAGAAACACTTTGTCTTAAACGAAATCTCAAGTTATGATAAGAATAATTGTCAAGATATCAATCTGGAATTACGTTACATTTGTTTAGGAACATTGTGAACAGAAAACCAAGTTAACATACATTTATGAAGGCAGTTACGTAAGACCTGGACATGTGCACTAATTTAGTATTATCTACCAGATTACCTGCGAGATTATAATTTATGGACGAACCAATCACATTTAGGATAACAGGTCTTGGGTTTTGGCGCGAAATATATTTATCCACTTGGTTAAGGAGCGTATCAAAATTTTAGATTATGTCAGTTCGTGATGAAAACCCGAAACATAATTCCTAACCCTAACGATCAACTGAAAAAACTGATCCTTATTCTTCAGTCAGTCAGTCAGTAACAACGTAGAACTTAGTACGTACGTACGTACATCAGTTCGAGTTGCCATACCACATTAGCACAGAGATGCAGTGGTCGATTCAAATCCCGTAGTGGTGAAGGTAGTAAAGAGTATAAGCAGTAATCGGGAAGATTAGGGTTTGGAGATGTTATTTATAGAGTATAATCCAGTGAAATAAATTTGGAAAGAGGAAAAAAGGGACATGAAGAGTTCAGAAGATTAGAATTTGGGAGAACATAGAGAGTGGATGCACCTGCGCCATTGCAAACGATTTTGAGCCATGTCATTCAGGGTCTCTAACCATCGGTTGCTATCATCTCGCGGTCCCCAACCAGGTAGTCTACACTTACCAACATGACTCAGTCCACTTGTCAGTGACTTCATGGATTTGTGCCATGTTTTGGTTTGGCCGCCCCTAGCTTTCTTCCAACCTACTCCTATACCACTGAACATAGCACGTCGAGGCAATCGGTCGTTGGACATACGTAACACGTGTCCCAGCCATCTCAACTGATGAAGTTTCACTACTTCATCAATTGATTTGCCATCCTTACCTAGTACCCGTTTCCTAACAACTGCGTTAATTACTCGATGGTCCCAGGATATACGAGCAATACTTCGAAGACACCTATGATCGAATACCAGTAGCCTACGAATACCCTCTACTCTTATTCTTCACAGGTGAATAACCCCCATTTAGCCCTAGCAAGTAGGTGGACATTCTCAAGGCCACCTTGATGTCGCTCAAAGTACGGTCGGGAGTGGGACCAGTGAGCTCTCTCCAAATGCTCTCATATGGCCACACGTACAGAACCACTGTCAGGGAAGTACTACTCACTGACTTATCGCGGCACTCCTGTTATTTACGAAATTGAGAGGGCGAAAATCGAATGTCTGGCGCTTTCACCAGGTCGGTGGATATGGAGGATCCCTCAAGGGGAGGTAGAAATCCCTGATTCCAAATCAATAGTGTACATGAACTCTAGGACCCTGAGGATACAAATAGCATATGAACCAATTGTTGGTCACCGGCTACCATGGGACTGCATCTTCTGACATGCTCGACTGCCTTGTGGATTAGACCTTTAAGTCGAAGGCTCTGAGTGTGGCCTCCTAAGGAAACCACCTCCTTCCGTTTGGGCACGCGGGAAGTATCTCGACCCTTACACAAGTAGAATGATTCATGTGGCGCATATCTATTTGGTGCCTTTTCAGACCAATATGTGTCTAAATATTTAAAAAACAAACGTCGTCCATATATTCGCGCCGATTACCCAATAGCAGAAAGAACAGAACTAACTTGGAAAGTATGGGACAAACGGACTCAAAACTTCATATGGGAAACTTTTACTGTATTCACTACATAATTTGAAGTTCGTTCAAACCTAATTCAGTAGTGCGCGTTAGTTATGTTTGCCCTCCCGATCTTTATATTCTCAACACTTGATGATGCTGCAGACCAAGAATGTTTCGAAATGTTACTTGGAAGGTCCTCACCAACCTTTACAACTTTTACTCGATTCAATAAAGCTACTACATGGGTTTTGTCTTGTAAGAGAAAATCGTGTATTACTTTTATACTGACGATCCTAGTACATGCTTACGGCTATCGGGAAATCTTTTTGGCAGTCTACCTGAATAGCAGAGTTCTTTGAGAGTGAACTGCATAGCATCTTTTGTGTCCGGCAAGGCAGCTATGACAAACCCTGACTCCTTAGTTATGAGGTTGACGTAAATAATCTAGAGGAGATCACCTCACAAATTTTTCGAAAGCAGTGGTAACTAGTAACCAGTACGAAAATTACGACAGCGCATTTTAAGCTAAATAGAAAGACCTAAATCACAACAGGTCTCGAGCTACATATAGACGACTGTCTGATGGGTCGGCATTCCTTGACGAACAATAAAATCGTCTGTTCATAATTCTTATTGGTTTCAGGGTATTTCTTTTGAATTGTACTACCATAAGACTAATCAGCCGAAATTGTACATTGCACGCCGATGACATAGCTCGATAGACAAACTCACTCAAAGTTTGATTAGAGCAGTTTGAGGCCTTTAAGTACCCAAGAGATGTCTTCTTACCTATATTCTTACAGCTAAACGTTCCAAAATCCAAATACTCTAAGAGACCTGGAGCCTGGAATTACAGAAGCATTTGAACTATTAGTTGCATTTCATTATTTGTCATTATCCCTTGATAGTATCATGGAAGTTCGCCTGAATAATAACAACTTGTAAGGTTATACGAAATAACACGGCAGGCATAACAACCTCAAAGGAGACGAAACACAACTTACCATTCTTGGCGTGCACCACGACTGCCTGGCGCTGTGACCTACAAGCGAGATTAAAACACTTCAGTCTTCAGTCTTCAGTCTTCAGTAATAAGGATAGTAGGTTGATGAACCTGTGTTAATCCTGACACATTGCTTTCCAGTGAAGGTCCAGCTTTTCCTTGAAAGTATTCACTGATGGGGCTGATACCACTTGTTCGGGTAAGGCGTTCCAATGATTGACTACTCGATGAGAAAAACGGGATCCCACTTTAAGTTTATTAGATCGTGGTTTATGAACCTTCTTGCTATGACCTCGGAGATTATTAGTGCTGGAGGGAGCAAAAAGATAAGACATATTAACACCCAAATCATAATTAAAGATACGAAATGCCAGTATAAGGTCACCTCGTGTCCTACGATACGACAAGGGGAAAAGATTTAGGCGTTTTAAGCGCTCATCGTAAGGGAGTCTAGAAAGACCCTTCACTAATTTCGTTCCCACACGCTGGACACGCTCAAGGGAGTTAGTATCCTTTACTAGACACGGGCTAGCTGCTTGGATACAGTACTCTAAATGTGGTCTAACATATATGGGATATAAAATTCGAAACGTTTCCTCGTCAAAAGATTTGAACGCTCGGCGAAGTGACCATAACGCACGAAAACCTTTGACAGCGGCTGCTTTGCAATGCGCAGTTGTTTTTAAGTCATGACTTAATATTACTCCTAAGTCCTTATGCTCTTGAACGCATGGAAGAGGTTTACCCTCAATAGTGTAACGGTAACTATTACCGTGACCGACGTGCATTAGTACACTCTTCCTAGCATTAATTTCTAAGCCCCACTCTCGAGCCCATCTAACTAAATCGTCTAAATCAGCTTGAAGATCCACATGATCAGCCGCACTTTTTATTGTTCTCCAGATTTTTACATCATCTGCAAACAATAATGTCGACGACCTAAGTAACAGTGGTAACTCATTAACGTAGAGAAGGAAGAGCAGAGGGCCTAAGATGGTGCCTTGGGGTACACCACTTTTGACCGGCTTCCAATCGGATAGCGTTCCATTGACCCTAACTCTCTGTCTGCGGTCACATAAGAAATTTCCTATCCACTCATGTACAGTACCTATTATTCCGAAGCTCGTGAGCTTCTGCATAAGACCTACGTGTGAAACCTTGTCAAACGCTTTGCTAAAATCTATGAATATCACGTCGACAGACAGACCGTGATCTAGGGCTGCTGTCCAATCCTCCCTCGCAATAAGCAAGTTAGTCAAGCATGAACGCTTGTTACGAAATCCGTGTTGCTCAGGAGCTAACAGATTGTGTAAATCTATGTGGCTTAGCAACCTAACCCGAATTATCTTTTCGAGTAACTTAACGACTATGCTAGTTAGACTGACAGGCCGGTAGTTAGATACTATCTGTCGCTGACCGTCCTTAAATATAGGACTAACTATAGCGTCCTTCCAATCTCTAGGGAGTTGGGCGAGTGAGAGGGACATGTTGAAGAGTGTCGCAAGCGGTTTTGAAATAATGTCCGCAAGAGATGACAGCAACCGTGGATGTAACCCGTCAGGGCCCGGTATCTTACCAGGTTTGAGGTTAGTTATCAACGGAAGGACAGTTTCCTCAGTCACCTGTACGGATTCAATGGTTGGTATCTCGGTGTGAGTGGGACAAGTATTTGTTACAATAAACGTAGAGAAGACTTCGCTAAAATAATCTGAAAAAGTCTCAGCTTTTGCTCGATCTGATTCAGCTAGTAATTCTGAATTTTCGTGTAACAGCAACGGGGGAATACCATCACTACGTTTCATTTGCCGTTTAACATACGAAAACAATCGTTTCGGACAAGTACGGCTATCATATACTAACTGTCGTTCGTAAGTGGTACGGGATTTCGCTATGGTTTTCTTACAGATATTACGGTATTTTTGATACTCACGCTTAAATGGTGCATGACCTGTCAACAAGAATAAGTCCCAGAAATGTTTCCTACGCTTTAACAGCTTCCGGGTTTCCTTATTAATCCATGGAGGGCAATGTGATAGCTTACGTGCTGACCATGGGATAAACGGCGACGTTACGGACTCGAATGTAGCCTTAAACTTATTCCATTCATCTTCGATCAATCCATCCGCGTCGACCGACCAATCGGTCGAGATAGCACGGTTTCTGATTTCCGGAATATTAGCTCGCCAGATATTGGGACGGGGTGGAGCAGATACGAATTGTATACCATGTGTCCTAAACTTAAAGTGAATTACAACGTGATCACTGTTCACTAGTGGAGGAAGGTGCTGGATATCAAAGACATCCTCAGAGTGGTGGGTGAGGGCGAGGTCCAGCAGTGACGGAACATGATGCAAATCAATATGTGTCGGTTTTGTGATACATTGTACAAGTGCACACTGAATAACGGTAGATAAAAGGTCGCTATCGAAACCACTACCTGGAGCTGTAAGCTCTATCCAGTTGATATGCGGTGCGTTGAAGTCCCCAATGATGAGACAACATTCTGCCATACTCCAAGAACAGATGTGTCTTAGGATAAAGTCGTCAGCAAGACAAGACGGACTACGGTATATTCCCCCTATAGTCACTAACCCATTTCTAGATTTAATCTTACAACATGCAACCTCACATGTGCCACTGATATGAGCCTCCGATATGGTTGATTGTATACGAAAGTGATCCCTAACGTATAATATTATACCTCCCCCTTGCGACTTGAAACTCTATCACTTCTGATACAGATATAACCAGCAATGAAAGGAGAACAGTCTATATCAACGGTGAACCAAGTTTCTGTAACAACGATTATATCGGGACATAATTCTTGCACCATCAGACTTAGCTCGGACGTTTTATTTCTAAGACTACGAGCGTTCGTGTAGCACACACTTAAGGTGTTTTGGAAATCAATCGTTCTACCCATACAGGCCTCGGAAGCATTGGCTTCCAAGACCTGACTACCCGAAAACCCTTAATGGTAAGGTTATTTTCGCCATTTAATTTGCGAGTCCTCAACTCCGTAAGAGCATTCTTCCACTTGATTCGATCCTCAAGCGGCCAATCTGGTCGAATACGGATATTTGAGGCACGAGTTTTTTGTGCGCTTTTCAATAATATGTCTCTTTCTTCGAAACTCCCGAGAACCAGCTTCAGGATCCTTCTTGGTTGGGTCTCGCCTCCAACCCATTTACCAAGTCGTATTACTTTTGTAATATGTACCCCTGAAACCTCTTCAGGTAGTACATTCCTGACCACAGACTCCACTAACTGTAGGTCATGTGCGTGTCTTTTAGCAGGGTCGTTGTCTTTCGACTCCTCTAGATTCCAAATAATTAAACTAGGGATGGGTTTAGCTTCTTTTGAAACTGTGTTCACAGCTTTCGACCGTGACGTTAGATCCTGTATTTTAACTACTGGTAGCTTACGATTAGTTTTTATTTTAACAGAGTCCTGGGAGTCAAGCGAATGACTCACAACAATGTCAGACGAAGCTTTACTATGAGACTTTGGCGGATTGGTCTGAGAGTCCACCAAGGACTTACCAAGTAAACAGTCATTAGTTTTAGCTATCTTTCCTACTCTTCTGCGTTTTCGCGTCATCCATTTTCCATCAGTCGAAACGTCTACATTAGAACAACTCGGGACAGTAATTGTTTTATCTGGGTCACCGGTTGCTGCTGTAGCAATATGGCCACCAACGTCTAATGACGTGTCACTCACTGATCGTTTCGGGGGAGAACGTTTAACTGTGGGTTGCACAGGTAGATGTCTGGCTTGCGCCGTGATAGCACTTACGACACTAACGCAATCTTCGCCATCCGTACCAATGTTATCAGTACAGCCCTCATCAACCTTCTTATTAGCCAACACCAGGAGACTAATTGCTTCCTGGATAAGCAATGTTTTGCTCGAGCAACAAAAACTACAAAGCCAATGAGAGTTGGGCTTTGAACACCTTTTATATGCAGTGGGGCTTAATCGGGTGCACATCTTATGGAACCACTTATTACACTCATCACATTGCATCCCTTCATCCACGGGAAATAAGCAGTATGGTTGTCCACATTTATGAGTAGACCTAGCCATCTTGAAAATCAACTAGAACGGTGACAAAAACAGGATATGTAAAAGGATTTTCAAACCTTAACTAAATAAACCAAGTAAAAGTCGACCAAGTATGCTTCGATGCAATAAATACACAGAAGCAAAATCGAAAAACTCAATAAAATATCACTTTAACTGGGGTAGATGCAATTAAAGTGTAAACAGTAGTTTTGATGCGTAATTTACGATCAAAACAGTTAATTAACTCAACGAGAAAGAATACCACTGTCCTTGTCAACTTGGAAATATAGAACTGCTAGAACAACATATATATGTGAAGAATTGAAAACAATATTGTTCGATTATACATGTTTTTCCAATTCGCAATATAAGGATTTTCAAAGTTATAAATTTATTGCTTGAAATTGGAAAAGTAATCATAAGCATAGAACATAATGTATGCTTTACTGAAAGTTAATATCATCTTGACGTAACTGGAATTCCTCAAACTTCTACAGTGTCCAGATGCAAAAGAAGTACCATTTCTGTTTCAAAGAACAGTTAGTGAACCTGAGCGCTGGCATGGTGAGTATAAAACAGCAGTATCTGAACAAGGACATATCTGCTGGCCCGGAAATGGTCCATTCTGCCATACTAAGAGAAGCGGCTTCAGTCTTGATTATACCATTTGGTGCAATTTTCCCACATTCGCTAAGCTGAGGCACGGTCCTAAACAACAAGAGGCTAGCTCAGATTAAACCAATTTCCCAAAGTGGCCGACTCAGAGAACCTTCGAGCTACTGGCCGGTGGCACTTCATTAAAAATATTCAGAAACTATGGAGCCATTCATATGACGGTCTATGTGACTACTTACTATCCAAAAGCTTCTTTTCACCCCAACAACACGTTTCCAGGAAAGGTCATCCTTGGATAACCCACCTGCTGACCTCGGTGAACAGATGGACAACCATCCCTAATAACAAGAGGAAGGTTTCTGTTATAAACTTAGACTTCTCAAAAGTTTTCAGTGGGACCAGTGATACATGTCTCATCAATAAGCTGAAAATGTTAGGTATCAAATCACCAGCAACTGATTTGCCTACATTATATCTAAATAATCAACTTTTTTGAAGTCATAGCATCACTTTTTCCTCAGGCTTCGGAGTGTCCTGGTGGGGTCCCTAGTGGTTCAGCACTAGGACCTCTTCTTTCCCTAATTTGCACAGACAGTCTTTCACGGCAGGTATCGTCCGTTTTATTACTTTTCACCGATGATAAGAAACCCAGGAGAGGAGTACGTACTTCAGGAGGATCTTATTTTGCTCAAATGTTGGGAGAGGCAACAACGGACTCAACTTTAACATATCATTGTGTAAAGTAGTCCGTCTGAGACGATTAAACGATTTGGGGCCCTCATTATAAGACTAGAATTTGAGCCCTCGAACAGATTTTTATATCCCACCGTTGGATACTTTCTGATATGTCGAATAAAATGGTTGAAGGTTAGGTGAACAGTTCTTCCATCGAGTTGGCCAAAAACTCACTTCAAAATCTCCAACGAGAGGCTCGTCTGAAGAGCATTTTTGTCGCGGTTTGTGAAAGACTTCAGATCATGGGGTGCCGACAGAAGAGTTTCTTAAGTTATATCTTGTAGGATTTATAATGTGTTGGAATAAAGCTAGTCCAATCGAGGTTTATAACAGTTTGCAATCGAACGACGTTATCGATGACCCTACTTTTAAGTTAACCCAGTTTATATATGGTGCATTAAAGTCGCCTACTACAAGGATTTTCCCCTTGACACACCAGGACTTAAGTTTACTTAGGAGAAAATCATCTGCTACACATTCTGGACTACGATATACTGCAACTAATTCGATATCTTGCCGTCTACTTATCAGCATGCATAGCACCAGTTCATATGTCCCTGAAACATGTGCCACTGTTTCAAGTGCTATTATGGTTAAGTTAATTTTCGTGCACAGGGTAATCCCGCCTCCCCTATGGTTTAATCTGTGAGCCCTACTGGATATAAAACCAGCCAACTGAATTTTATTATCTAATACTTTGAGGTTAACTAGGTTTCTGAGACAGCAATAACATCCGATTTTTCTTTATCGACCCAGTGACTTGAGCCCCTCCATTTTATTTAGTAGGCTGCGAGCATTTGTGTAGCATATCTGTAACGACCGAACAGCCAATATTCGGTTGGAACAACGGACTGACGAACCCAAAATTTATTCGATTAGACCAGACCAAGTTCCTCTGTATAGCCCACAACGCGTCTTTGAGATACTCGTATTATATTATATCAAAACACAAACTCTGTGCTCAATATAAACGGTTCTAATTAAGAAAACAGAACAAATTACATCAAAAATACAAAATACCTCAAACGGTACAGCCTGTGCTATACAGTCAGAAGTTTCTCTAACGCAAAGTAGCGCGCTGAGAATCAATACAAATATTCCCAATCAGATGGGATCAAATATCTATCTGCAGGGATTGCAGCAATTCTCCCAAGCAGACAGTCAGAAGGTTAACAGTCACAAACTGAACCACGCCGCGACCTTGAGCTTAGTCAAACACGACTTTACTGTCAATGGTCCGGCAACATGCAATAGAAAATTAGGTAAGAAAAATAAGTCTTTAATCAAAATCACATAATAAAGGCTCAAGCGGGGAAGGCTGAAGAACAAAAGACATGGTTAAACGAGATCGAAACAAAGGTTGGAATACACAAAAGGGAGAAGGAACAAATAAATGAAAATACTGTTCAACAAAGAAGCTGCAGAGGGATTTTCACTGTTCTCTTTCCGTTACACCGGCACCCAAAATCCCTCCAGCTTCGCAAAGACACCTTAGAATACATTTCTGTCATGGCTCTCCTTACTAACTGCTCTATATCAATGGGAGGCACAGGACTTACAACAGTACGCCTGTACATCCATAAACCTAAGCTACAATCTACAATTACTCGGCTCCCTCTAGAAGGCAGAGCTTTCGCACATCTCTTCTTACTACACCTTTTCTCATTCGCACCATCACTGTTCTTACCAACCCATCTCTATCTGTCTCGCACTTATCAACCCGTCCCATTGGCCATGAACCCCGAGTAGTTGCATCGTTAGCCACTAGAACTACATCACTTTCTTTTAAGTTTCTGTGTTTGCAAAACCATTTCTGCCTCACTTGCAGTAAAGGAATGTACTCTTTTATCCATCGACGCCAGAAGGTATTGGCTAAACAATTAACCTGTCTCCATCGCTTTGAATACCTATCCGCAACACTACACTCCATTCCTAAACCATCACAGTCTCTTAGTAATAACAAAGTGTTTGGCGTGAGCGCCAAATCATCCTTTTCATCTGACGTCACAGGAACGATTGGGCGGTTGTTTAAAATTCGTTCTACCTCCACAAAATAAGTTGCCAAACTATCATCGTGTAATATTTGCCCGTTGGAAATAGATAGTAAGATCCTCCGAACAGACCGTATTAATCTCTCCCAAACTCCGCCTCGATGGCTAGCTAGTGGGGGGTTGAAATGCCAGCGTATACCCTTCGATACTGTTAAGTCGTTTATTCTATGCTTGTCCCACACACTCATATTAGCCCGTAATTCGGAAGTAGCCCCGACAAAGTTAGTTCCATTGTCGCTATAGATTTCCTTAGGAGTTCCTCTCCTTCCTATGAAACGTATTAAAGCCATTATAAAAGCATCAGTACTCAAATTGAAAGCTACTTCCAAATGTACGGCACGTGTTTGGAGACACGTAAATAGGCATCCATATCTTTTTTCCTCACTTCTTCCCCGACGAACTATCAACGGCCCAAAATAGTCTATCCCGACGGAGGAGAAGCAAAACCAGCCTTGCTGCACTCGACACTTGGGGAGAGGTGCCATCATCTGTTGGCCTAATGTGGCTTTCGCGCGTATACACCTCACACATCTACCTATCACTCGTTTAACTGCACTGGTTCCTTTAACAATCCAATAATTTCATCGTATGGTAGCTAACACTTGTGATGTCCCGGTGTGACCTTCTAGGTGGTGATGGTGTCTAATAATAAGTTCTGTTACGAAGTGATGACTGGGTAAAATTACCGGATGTCTGATTGAGAGTGGATAATCCGAGTAATTTAATCGTCCGCCGACACAAAGCAATCCATCGATTAGCGTAGGTGAAAGATTTTTTAGCTCTTTTATATCAGTTGCGCTTACGCCATTGCATCGAGACACTTTTACTGCTTCCCCATACACTTCCTTTTGCACTAAGGCTAATACCTTGTGTTTAGCTGCATCCAATTCATCAACTGACAGATAGCCCACACTTAGGGACCTGTCATCGTGATGCGAGTACATGATGGTTATATAGGTCACGTATCTTCTGAGCCATGCTACCGCTTTAATCAGCTTTATCCAATTTGAGTGATATAGCAGAATTGGACTTAAGCTATGTTTTAGCGCAACTGCGTTGGTCGTGTGACATCTTTTAAATTCAACATTTTCTGGGGGGTTTTCGCACATAAGCGTTAGTGTTCCTACAGACTCCCTCTTCCTTAAGAAGGAAGGACCCTCAATCCAGTTCTTTAAATCTAGCTCCTTCCGTATGCCTCGTGATGTCCAGTCAGCAGGATTTTCATTGGATTCTACGTGCCCCCACTGGTCCACAGATGTTAAATGATGAATAGCGGCCAGACGATTAGCCACGAAGGTGGAATACCTACTATCTGTATTTTTTATATAGTACAGTACTATCATAGAATCCGTCCAGAAGTGAGTCTTGTCAAACACCTGAGGAAGGTTCCTATTTAAAACTTCCCCATTCTAGCACTCAATACTGCCGCTGCTAGTTCCAGTCTAGGCACAGTCACCTGCTTTATAGGTGCCACTCTAGACTTACTATAGAGAAAAACGATGTCCGGTGGTTTGCGTCTGAGTATGTTCCACGAATAGACAGAGGAACTGCAACCTGTCTTAGTCAGGATTTTCATCATAAAGTCGGCAAGAACTCTACCAGCAAGGTCCAATCGCAAAACAGTATAAGGCAACGCATAATCATAAATCGGAACTGTGTGGGTCACACCGTCACCTAAGTCCAATACTATACCAGTTGTACGACCAGATGTACATAGTGACAACTCCATTTGAATAGCAGCACACATACCTGGTGTATTAAAAGTTTCAAAAATGATTCTTGTCATCTCACGGTTTGCCTTCGGGTTCAATGAAACTTCTCTCAACAACACTGGATGTTTCTCTGTTGCCACTCGCAACCCTTTGTAGAATGTGTGGTACCATATCTTCTCCATATCACCCCACTTAGTCGCAATACCATGTTCAATTTGGTACTTCAGTGTCAGGATAACACGTTTCGATCGAGCATCGTCTCCCACATGACTGTCCTTTCCATCCCTCCCTACCATTACTACTTGATGTCTAGTTCTTCCATCAATAGAGGGTAATACGGCTCTGGGAGCATCATTTTTGGTGAAGCCAGCTTTACACATACCAGACTCAATGCCAATAACAGGGGCAACAATATCTTCCTCAGCCACTCCTCTAGGTAAAGGAACAATTTTGTAACTTTCATCGAAGTAGGCATCGCGCTCTACTGTTGGAAGTTCAAGACCTACACTTAGAGATTCCAAGGTCACTTCCTTCTTCTTCGTTCCTGGATAATCTAGCAGTTTTGACTTTTCTAGAGACTTTATCCTAAGGTCATGAGAAGGACTTACGAACCTGTGAACGTGCTCCTTTTCTCTGTCATCACAGTTAGAAACAGATGATAACTTACTACACGTGCTTTCGTTCAGCCTTAACGACCCAAACTTTCTCTGAAAGCACAGTAGTTGTTTCCTCTGTCTATCTTTCAAGTCTCTCATTTCTAATAATTGTCTTTCTTTTAACTCTGCTAAGGTAATCCTAGAGCTAAATTTGCTATGTCTACTTACTAAACTAACATTAGAGCCATGACATGAAAATGCATCTAATTTGACTTGCCGTATATCTGTAGGTGCATCCGATTGCATTTCTCCGTGGCCCAATGCCAGGTTTTCGTTGACCTTATTGCGCTTTCCAGGCATTCCAGAATTTGTCACTTGAGATTACTGTTCGTTTGAGAACTGTAACGACCGAACAGCCAATATTCGGTTGGAACAACGGACTGACGAACCCAAAATTTATTCGATTAGACCAGACCAAGTTCCTCTGTATAGCCCACAACGCGTCTTTGAGATACTCGTATTATATTATATCAAAACACAAACTCTGTGCTCAATATAAACGGTTCTAATTAAGAAAACAGAACAAATTACATCAAAAATACAAAATACCTCAAACGGTACAGCCTGTGCTATACAGTCAGAAGTTTCTCTAACGCAAAGTAGCGCGCTTTTTTTTTTTTTTTTTTTTTTTTTTTTTTTTTTTTTTTTTTGAGAATCAATACAAATATTCCCAATCAGATGGGATCAAATATCTATCTGCAGGGATTGCAGCAATTCTCCCAAGCAGACAGTCAGAAGGTTAACAGTCACAAACTGAACCACGCCGTGACCTTGAGCTTAGTCAAACACAACCTTACTGTCAATGGTCCGGCAACATGCAATAGAAAATTAGGTAACAAAAATAAGTCTTTAATCAAAATCACATAATAAAGGCTCAAACGGGGAAGACTGAAGAACAAAAGACATGGTTAAACGAGATCGAAACAAAGGTTGGAATACACAAAAGGGAGAAGGAACAAATAAATGAAAATACTGTTCAACAAAGAAGCTGCAGAGGGATTTTTACTGTTCTCTTTCCGTTACACCGGCCCCCAAAATCCCTCCAGCTACGCAAAGACACCTTAGAATACATTTCTGTCATGGCTCTCCTTACTAACTGCTCTATATCAATGGGAGGCACAGGACTTACAACAGTACGCCTGTACATCCATAAACCTAAGCTACAATCTACAATTACTCGGCTCCCTCTAGAAGGCAGAGCTTTCGCACATCTCTTCTTACTACACCTTTTCTCATTCGCACCATCACTGTTCTTACCAACCCATCTCTATCTGTCTCGCACTTATCAACCCGTCCCATTGGCCATGAACCCCGAGTAGTTGCATCGTTAGCCACTAGAACTACATCACCTTCTTTTAAGTTTCTGTGTTTGCAAAACCATTTCTGCCTCACTTGCAGTAAAGGAATGTACTCTTTTATCCATCGACGCCAGAAGGTATTGGCTAAACAATTAACCTGTCTCCATCGCTTTGAATACCTATCCGCAACACTACACTCCATTCCTAAACCATCACAGTCTCTTAGTAATAACAAAGTGTTTGGCGTGAGCGCCAAATCATCCTTTTCATCTGACGTCACAGGAACGATTGGGCGGTTGTTTAAAATTCGTTCTACCTCCACAAAATAAGTTGCCAAACTATCATCGTGTAATATTTGCCCGTTGGAAATAGATAGTAAGATCCTCCGAACAGACCGTATTAATCTCTCCCAAACTCCGCCTCGATGGCTAGCTAGTGGGGGGTTGAAATGCCAGCGTATACCCTTCGATACTGTTAAGTCGTTTATTCTATGCTTGTCCCACACACTCATATTAGCCCGTAATTCGGAAGTAGCCCCGACAAAGTTAGTTCCATTGTCGCTATAGATTTCCTTAGGAGTTCCTCTCCTTCCTATGAAACGTATTAAAGCCATTATAAAAGCATCAGTACTCAAATTGAAAGCTACTTCCAAATGTACGGCACGTGTTTGGAGACACGTAAATAGGCATCCATATCTTTTTTCCTCACTTCTTCCCCGACGAACTATCAACGGCCCAAAATAGTCTATCCCGACGGAGGAGAAGCAAAACCAGCCTTGCTGCACTCGACACTTGGGGAGAGGTGCCATCATCTGTTGGCCTAATGTGGCTTTCGCGCGTATACACCTCACACATCTACCTATCACTCGTTTAACTGCACTGGTTCCTTTAACAATCCAATAATTTCTTCGTATGGTAGCTAACACTTGTGATGTCCCGGTGTGACCTTCTAGGTGGTGATGGTGTCTAATAATAAGTTCTGTTACGAAGTGATGACTGGGTAAAATTACCGGATGTCTGATTGAGAGTGGATAATCCGAGTAATTTAATCGTCCGCCGACACAAAGCAATCCATCGATTAGCGTAGGTGAAAGATTTTTTAGCTCTTTTATATCAGTTGCGCTTACGCCATTGCATCGAGACACTTTTACTGCTTCCCCATACACTTCCTTTTGCACTAAGGCTAATACCTTGTGTTTAGCTGCATCCAATTCATCAACTGACAGATAGCCCACACTTAGGGACCTGTCATCGTGATGCGAGTACATGATGGTTATATAGGTCACGTATCTTCTGAGCCATGCTACCGCTTTAATCAGCTTTATCCAATTTGAGTGATATAGCAGAATTGGACTTAAGCTATGTTTTAGCGCAACTGCGTTGGTCGTGTGACATCTTTTAAATTCAACATTTTCTGGGGGGTTTTCGCACATAAGCGTTAGTGTTCCTACAGACTCCCTCTTCCTTAAGAAGGAAGGACCCTCAATCCAGTTCTTTAAATCTAGCTCCTTCCGTATGCCTCGTGATGTCCAGTCAGCAGGATTTTCATTGGATTCTACGTGCCCCCACTGGTCCACAGATGTTAAATGATGAATAGCGGCCAGACGATTAGCCACGAAGGTGGAATACCTACTATCTGTATTTTTTATATAGTACAGTACTATCATAGAATCCGTCCAGAAGTGAGTCTTGTCAAACACCTGAGGAAGGTTCCTATTTAAAACTTCCCCATTCTAGCACTCAATACTGCCGCTGCTAGTTCCAGTCTAGGCACAGTCACCTGCTTTATAGGTGCCACTCTAGACTTACTATAGAGAAAAACGATGTCCGGTGGTTTGCGTCTGAGTATGTTCCACGAATAGACAGAGGAACTGCAACCTGTCTTAGTCAGGATTTTCATCATAAAGTCGGCAAGAACTCTACCAGCAAGGTCCAATCGCAAAACAGTATAAGGCAACGCATAATCATAAATCGGAACTGTGTGGGTCACACCGTCACCTAAGTCCAATACTATACCAGTTGTACGACCAGATGTACATAGTGACAACTCCATTTGAATAGCAGCACACATACCTGGTGTATTAAAAGTTTCAAAAATGATTCTTGTCATCTCACGGTTTGCCTTCGGGTTCAATGAAACTTCTCTCAACAACACTGGATGTTTCTCTGTTGCCACTCGCAACCCTTTGTAGAATGTGTGGTACCATATCTTCTCCATATCACCCCACTTAGTCGCAATACCATGTTCAATTTGGTACTTCAGTGTCAGGATAACACGTTTCGATCGAGCATCGTCTCCCACATGACTGTCCTTTCCATCCCTCCCTACCATTACTACTTGATGTCTAGTTCTTCCATCAATAGAGGGTAATACGGCTCTGGGAGCATCATTTTTGGTGAAGCCAGCTTTACACATACCAGACTCAATGCCAATAACAGGGGCAACAATATCTTCCTCAGCCACTCCTCTAGGTAAAGGAACAATTTGTAACTTTCATCGAAGTAGGCATCGCGCTCTACTGTTGGAAGTTCAAGACCTACACTTAGAGATTCCAAGGTCACTTCCTTCTTCTTCGTTCCTGGATAATCTAGCAGTTTTGACTTTTCTAGAGACTTTATCCTAAGGTCATGAGAAGGACTTACGAACCTGTGAACGTGCTCCTTTTCTCTGTCATCACAGTTAGAAACAGAAGATAACTTACTACACGTGCTTTCGTTCAGCCTTAACGACCCAAACTCTCTCTGAAAGCACAGTAGTTGTTTCCTCTGTCTATCTTTCAAGTCTCTCATTTCTAATAATTGTCTTTCTTTTAACTCTGCTAAGGTAATCCTAGAGCTAACTTTGCTATGTCTACTTACTAAACTAACATTAGAGCCATGACATGAAAATGCATCTAATTTGACTTGCCGTATATCTGTAGGTGCATCCGATTGCATTTCTCCGTGGCCCAATGCCAAGTTTTCGTTGACCTTATTGCGCTTTCCAGGCATTCCAGAATTTGTCACTTGAGATTACTGTTCGTTTGAGAACTGTAACGACCGAACAGCCAATATTCGGTTGGAACAACGGACTGACGAACCCAAAATTTATTCGATTAGACCAGACCAAGTTCCTCTGTATAGCCCACAACGCGTCTTTGAGATACTCGTATTATATTATATCAAAACACAAACTCTGTGCTCAATATAAACGGTTCTAATTAAGAAAACAGAACAAATTACATCAAAAATACAAAATACCTCAAACGGTACAGCCTGTGCTATACAGTCAGAAGTTTCTCTAACGCAAAGTAGCGCGCTGAGAATCAATACAAATATTCCCAATCAGATGGGATCAAATATCTATCTGCAGGGATTGCAGCAATTCTCCCAAGCAGACAGTCAGAAGGTTAACAGTCACAAACTGAACCACGCCGCGACCTTGAGCTTAGTCAAACACGACTTTACTGTCAATGGTCCGGCAACATGCAATAGAAAATTAGGTAAGAAAAATAAGTCTTTAATCAAAATCACATAATAAAGGCTCAAGCGGGGAAGGCTGAAGAACAAAAGACATGGTTAAACGAGATCGAAACAGGTTGGAATACACAAAAGGGAGAAGG
The DNA here is from genome assembly GCA_944470405.2 of Schistosoma mattheei. Classification (NCBI taxonomy): domain Eukaryota; kingdom Metazoa; phylum Platyhelminthes; class Trematoda; order Strigeidida; family Schistosomatidae; genus Schistosoma; species Schistosoma mattheei. Next base: position 90,942,988 of record OX103947.1, on the reverse strand, counting down.
AACAAATAAATGAAAATACTGTTCAACAAAGAAGCTGCAGAGGGATTTTCACTGTTCTCTTTCCGTTACAATATCTTTAAGTCTGTGGAGAACATTTTCTTGCCACCAAGAATGGTTTGGGGATCGTTTTACTCCGATTTTTTACAATTTGAAAACCCTTAAGAACGAAATTTCTTTCACCGTTTTGGCGGCGCTCGTTTATTTCCACTTCTCCAGATCGTCTCTTAATACGAATGTAGAGGTAAATAAATCCCCAAAATAAATAGCTCTGTAAGTTTTCGACATTGGATGCTGACTGCATTAGTCTTAATGGACTCACCTAGCTCCCGGTCATGCATCCGCGCCAGATCACGAGTGAGAGGGCCGTGCTCAAAATCCTCTGCATTTGCTAGCCAGATTAGATCAGATGATCCTCGATATATTGATAGCCTATCAAATATATCTTCGAACCTCCTTGCTTCTGTCTTTTGATTTCGCTCGGTGAATACGATTCACATTAGAAGGTATTACTGGTTAAAGCGTTGTCAAACTCCGAATACATGTGGCATCTTCACGATCAGCTAGGATGAGATCCTCACGGACATCTATTCCGGATCCAGTCAGTTTACTTTAATTATCCAGAATCAGGTTACTTTCTACAACCGTGGTGAGTGTAGCCTCCAAGAAGCGGTTTTTCTGAGGACTTTCAGAATCCTCGTTTTGCCCTATTCTATAAGACTTACAGATGCTAACCGCCGAAACTGTTTCTGGGAGTAGCTTGCTTATTAAGGACTTAATATGACTGAGGTCGTGCTCAAATCTAGCCTTTGGTTCCTCATCGGAATATTCTCTTAACTTATGAAAAATGACTAAACTCTCAGCGAGGTCTGTCTTGACACGCTAAGGAATTTAGTTCCTGAAACCGTCTTTTCCGCGCACTCTGATTTCCACTCAGTGTCAAATGCAGAGGTTACGTTCTGTTATCTTACTTTTCTTTTCCTAGGTGTGACTATGAGCCACTCATTTACCTTATTTTGTCTAACGACCACTTCCTCTACACTGCTCAGACTTGGCTCCCCTATAGTTTGTATTACACTGGTATGTTATTGCGGGACTGAACCCACAGATTGACATGCCTCAGTACTGTTTATAGGTAGTTTCTTCTTCTCGGCATGCTTCTTTGTTCTTCTTGTAGCAGTGCCTACATCCATATGCTTATCTGTTTCAGTGATGAGGTTCACCTTTATGGTCTCATTCAACTCTAGACCTGGGCTCATGATAACGCTCTCGATTTCCCCGAAAGCAGAGTTCTGATCATCTGCTACTGCCTCTTTATCAGAGGGCAATTTCTTAGCTAAGTTTAGCAGCTCGATCGCCTCCAGAATCAGGAGAGACTTAGTAGAACAACATGCATTACACAACCAACGTGATAATGACTTACAGCACCATTATATGCAGCCGGGGTGAGTCCGATGAACACATTGTGATACCACTTATTGCATCTCTCACACTGCATCTCTTCATCGACCGGGAAATAGCACACTGGTCTACCACAACGATGTTTGAATTGCGCCATATATTTGTTTTATGTTTCTATATAAATAAAACAAAGAAACGGTAAAAAAATTTGACTTTAGTAGCTACAAAAAGATCCTAACACCTATGGATACAAAATATGCATAAATATGTATTCAACGACGAAGGCTAAGTACCAGTTCCTTTAGTTTTATTTATCTGTACTCGTTATGTACTTTTTATACTTACGCCTGTTACTCTTCGTGAATGAACATAGGCCGCTCACTAGCATTCTCCATCCAACCCTGTCCTTGGCAATCCTTTCCAGCCCCATCCAGTTCCTATTGATGCTTTCCATATCTGCTTCTATTTCTCGACGTAATGTGTTCTTTGGCCCAGCTGTTTTACACTTCCCTTCAGGATTCCAAGTTAGGGCTTGCCTCATGATGCAGTTTGATGGTTCGAGTAATGTATGTCCTATCCATTTCCATCGTCGTTTCCTAATTTCCTCTTCAGCTGGAGGCTGGTTTGTTCTCTACCACAGAAGAATGTCGCTGATGGTATCCGGCCAATGGATGTTGAGTATCCTGTGTAGACAACTATTTATAATTACTTTTACCTTCTTGATGATAGTTGTAGTAGTTCTCGAAGTTTCAGCCGCGTACAGTAGAACTGCCTTGACGTTCGTATTGAAGATTGTGAATTTGATATTAACTGATGGACAGTTGTTTTGAGCTCCATATGTTGTTCAATTGTATAAATGCTGTCCTTGCTCTGCCAATCCTGGCCTTTACGTCTGCATCTGACCCTCCTTGTTCATCGATGATGCTTCTCAGGTACATGAAAGATTCCACATCTTAGAGAGATTCTTCACGAAGTATGATTGAGTGGTTGTCCTCGGTGTTGCATTTGACGATGTTGGATTTTTCCTTGTGTATGCTGATATCTACTGATACAGAGACTGCTGCTACACTGGCTGTGTTTATCTGCATTTGTCCGTGTGTATACGATAGGAATTCTAGGTGATCTGCGAAGTCCATATCGTCTAATTTATTCCGAGCTGTCAATTCCATGCCATGTTTTCCCTCAGATGTCTAGGTCTTCATAATCCAGTCGACCATCAGAAGAATCAGGAAGGGAGAGAGTATACAGTCTTGTCTGACTCCGGTCCTTACTTGGAATGCATCTGCCAGCTGTCCTCCATGCACCAATTTGCACTGTAGTCCGTCTGGTGAGTTCCGGATAATGTTGATAATCTTCTCAGGAACTCCGTAGTGTCGAAAAAGTATCCATAATATCCTCCTATCTACACTGTCAAATGCCTTTTCATAATCAATGAAGTTGATGTATAGTGACGAGTTACACTCAACTGATTGTTCGACGATGACCCATAGTGTCTCAATTTGGTCTGTGCACGATCGATCCTTACGGAATCCAGGTTGTTGATCTCGAGGTTGGGCGTCTACTGCGTCTTTCGTTCGGTCCAGCAATACCCTGTTAGAGACTTTCCGTGCCTTAAAGTAACCCTCGTGCTATTGATAGAAGAAACCAGACAAGTAGTGAATAGGTCTTTATTTCGATCTTAGCGCGGTCACAGTGGAGCGTGGGATTATCTGTTCAGACAAACAAAGGCTCTCAACATTCAATATAAGATAATAGGGAATATAACGCTTATACAAAACAAGGAAGTGGATGAATACTTGAACGATACTGTTTTGGAATATGCTTGGTTGTTTGGGGTCAACTCTTAACCAACCAACCTAAGCTGTTACAGACTTTCCATGGTACTGACTGTTGTGTATACCTCCATAGTTTTCAAATTTGCTCACATCTCCTTTCTTTCGTATCTTGATAAGTTACCTTTCTTTTCAGTCCGTCGGTATTTCGTCGTCCACCCAATTCTTCTTCAATAGAAGTTGGAGCATATTCGCAGTTACTTCAATGTATGACTTCAATTGTTCAGCTGGTATATTGTCAGGTCCTGCTGCTTTCCCGCTCTTGATTTATCTGATGGTCATTCTGGTTTCTTCGATTGTTCGTGGAGTGACATCTATAGGTAGGTCTGTGTGTGCTGCTTCGACGTCCGTTGTATTCGCTGGAGCCGGCCTATTCAGGAGTTTCTCAGAGTACTCTACCAATCTGTTCCGCTGTTGTTGAATTTCAGTGATTGACTTGCCTTCTTTGTCTTTGGCCGGCCTCTGTAGTTAAGTACATTTCCCTGCTGGTTTCTTCGTTGCATCGAATAGTTGTTTTTATATTTCCTTCTCTTGCAGCTCTCTCCCCTGTTGTTGCTAGTTCTTCCTAGTATTTCTACTTGTCGGCTTTAGTGCTCTTCTTCACTTGCTTGTTTGCTTCTGTGTACTCAACTTGTGTCTTGATTATCTCTGCTCGTGTTCGGCTGTTATTAGTTGCTGTGTTCTTGTTCTTCCTTCCTTCAAACTTGTCTAGTGTTTCTATAGAGAGGCTTGCTGACTCCTCCTGACACCTCTTAACACGTTAACGCTAGTGCTTCTTTGATACCTTTCCAGTTGTCCTCCATAGTAGTTTCTTCTTCCTTCAGTAGATCCTGTAGGGCAAGGAACCTGTTGTTCAGAGCTAGCTTGAATTCGTTGAATTTGTTAATAACTCAAAGGAAGGCTGTATCATACCCCTTTAGTGCTGCTTGTCAAGTTTTTCAGTTCTTCTTTAGCTTCAGGTTCAAATTGGCCACAACTAAGTGGTGTGGTGATCTGAAGTTAATAATAATAATAATAATAATTTATTCTCAAATAACAGTTTGTTACATGAGGCATGCCAGTTTACAGGCAAGATCAAATTGATACAAATGATACAATATACACTGTATTAAATTACATAGCTGGGTTGAAAATTTATAAGACATGAATGTAGATTGTTTTAATCAGTTCTACAGTTGGCGCGCTTCACGAGAGTTGCGTTGCGAATGTGCGACTGATGGTCAAGAATAGGTCCATTGAAGGTATGAGCTTCTAGAAATCGCAACCTTATGTCCCTTTGGGATATCCAAGGCTTTAAGGATGGTGCAGGATGAAGTAACCTGTTCCATATCTCAAGGGGCTGAAAGAGGGAGCAAGTAAAAGAAAACACGAGAGGCAGAGTAGCCAATATTCATGTAGGAATGTTTAAGGTATGATTACTCAGTCTAATTTTTTTTTATTAAGGTATTTGTTAAGAAAGAGCATTTTAATAGGTTAAAGAAAATAAGCTTTAGCAAGGTGTGAGTGGACATACAACTGACAAATGGAGGCGATTCGGAAAAGAGCTGAGAGTATAAGATTATGTGTGATTATAAAATAAAATATAGTGCTAGAAACAGTATTGTGATATACAACTGGCTATCTTCCTTTTATTATCGAAGCTATTAGAGCCCCTTTCGTTTTTTTTTATGTTTTTTTTCAGGTTTTATAGGGTCTTGAGTAGGCTTCGTATATTAGCGAATTGTCTAGTTTGCTTGTAATAGGATTTCTGAGTAGGAAGTGAAACCAATTCAACGTTCGTAACACGATTTAAAGAGGTATTTTGCGTGATAAATCAGCTTCAATACCTTAAGTCCGTGACATCCCACTAAACCATAAGGAGCCGTAATTAAACAAAATGTTCTGCCCTACAGACATGGGTGGATTGAAGTTATCTCCCCACCTTCATGTTTGCTGGTCAGTAACGCCACCCTCCCTCCTTTTGTGATGTTAGGCTCTCTTACGTTTGTGGTAAGTATGATTAATGCTTTAATCAAAGCACATAGTTGGAATACACTGTCTCTACTAGGTCCATGTTACAAGCAAATCAGATATTTAAAAATTCTGTTTTATGGGTTAGATGTCCATATAGTATATCACACTGCTATGAAAATAACTAATGGTTTAAAGAAGTAAGGATTAATAGTAAATCAAAAGATATGAGAGGGTATAAAATTGTAGAAAAAAAAGAAAAAGACTTTAGGGTAAGAAAAATAAAACATTGAGAAACTCACAAGACTTTGTGGCCAAATTTTGAGCTTTGAATGATCGGCCTTAGTAGATCAGCATCCATAAGATTGAGCTATCTGTCTACTTGCAGTAGAAAAAAAAGCATGACTTTTAGGAAGAATAATGTACATTTAACCTGTAGAGATTTGGGGACTGAAAGCTAGGGTTAGGAGCATGAAGTCATGATTAATAAACAATGAATAATAGGAAAGGATAAGCCATATATCCTGTGATTTGGTTATATTCATATTAGTAACAGTCGAACTTGTTATAATTTTGTTCTTTCTAGATACTAGGCGGTCCGTAATAAAGTGCCTCATCGGTGGGCGGGAGTTCAAGGTAATGTTGAAGCTCTTTGGAGTCTAGAAATAGGGTTATTAGCTTTTTGAATCTGGTAAACGTATCACAGTTACGGATAGGCATTGGCAGCCTGTTCCACAATAAACTGTACCGTACTGTAAAGAACTTACAACGCATTTGTTTTTGGTGTTTTACGGTAAGTAGTGTATATGCGTTGTTTCTAAGTCTATAGGCTGGGTCGTGGGTGATAGTCGGGCAGGAGGTTAGAAAGGAGAGCCCATATATCGCTTTGTAGAGAAATATTAAATTGTGTTTTAGCCTACGGTGCCATAAAGGTTCTAAAGATAGATGCTTACATCTGTCTGTGTAATCGAGATTCGAGTTACATCCTAGTAGTTGACGTGTGAAACGTCTTTGAACATCTTCTACTCTTATCTTGTCTGCGATATTCATATTAGAGAAGACAAAAGAGCAGTATTCAAGGGTGGGTCGTACACATATTTTGTAGAGAGTAAGTTTACCCTCTGTTGTGAAAAAGTTTTTCATTATAAAACCAATTAGCCGTCTAGATTTAGAAATAATAGAGGAGGCATGTTCTTCAAAGTTTAGGCTTCCTGTGTAATTAATTCCTAAATCGTGTACTGATTCGAGTGTTTGGACTATACATTCATTTAAGTGAAGTCGCGGTTTATAGGGATGCTTTCCAAAGTGCATGATCCCGCACTTGTTGAGGTTAAATGGTAATTGCCATTTTTCACTCCATATAGTTAAGTTATTGAGGTCCTTTTGGATCTGGGATACACTTTCGCTTAGTGTCTCAGGCTTATAGCTGTATACTATTTTGAGATCATCAGCATATAAGTACGGTTTCCCAAATTCTATGGTGTTACATATATCGTTTATATACATAAGAAACAAAAGTGGCCCTAATACGCTTCCCTGGATGACTCCACTGGTGATTGGTCTAGGGGACGAGAGACAGTCATTGTACTTTACCATCTGTTTACGTTCTGTTAAGAACGAAGCAAACCATGAGTACAGTGGGTTGTGTATTCCGAAGGACTTTAGTTTGACGAGTAGCCTTTTGTGTGGGACCTTATCAAAGGCTTTCTTAAAGTCTAGGAATAGGACTGATACAAGGAGTCCGCTGTCTCGTTTCAGAGTTATATCATTCAGGTAGTCTACTAGGCATGTATCGCATGATCTGGACCTAAGAAATCCATGCTGGGAGGTCGACAAGAGATTGTTAGTTAATAGATGTTGGACTACAGCCGCCTTAACTACTTTTTCCATCACTCTGGATACCACTGAAGTTATGTTTATAGGCCGGTAATTTTCAACGTTTGCTTCAGGTCCTGTTTTAATTTTGGGAATGATATGTGTAGTTTTCCAGGCAGTAGGGTAACACGCTGAAGAGAGTGATATCGCGAATAGTTTGAGAAGCAAAACACACATATCATCACCTCCACGTTTTAGCATGCTAGATGGAATACCATCTGGTCCATCAGTGTAGGAGTGTTTCAATGTACTGATTGCTTTGGAGATATTTTGTACACTGAATTCTACATTAGTAATTTCACAGGGAGTTACTGGGATTGGTTCTGAATCATTAAATGGTTTTTCGTTAGTTAGTGAGAAACAAAAATGTTCACTGAATAATTCTGTGATAAGTTTGGGATCTTCGTATACTTGTTTGCCTTTAATGAATATACTCCCTCTCGATTTAGAGCGTTTAAGTTTATTTTGGAGTAGTATGGTGAGTGCAGAGGAGTTATTATTAAGTTCAACTGCACGTTTTTCCTGTGCTACTGCTTTTTGTTTACTTATTGCCTCTGTTCGGACAAGTATTTCTGTCATCGTTACTAAAGAGGAAAAGTCATTTAAGTTGTGGAATCGAGTACAATGTCTTTGAAGACGTCTTCTTGTACTGACCGGTATATAGAGATCTTTGGAGAACGTAGGTTTACAGTATTCTAAAGGTGCGATGTTGTTGATGATACTTTTGATGTTGTGATAAAATATATTGGTTAATGTGTCGGTATTGTTTGAGGTAAAGAAAGTTCTCCAATCAGTGCTTCTTAGGTAATTGTGGAAGTTATTCCAATCAACCTTGCGATAGTTTCTACGAAGTGTTACGGTTTTACTTCTATCGGTTGTGGTTTTTACATTAAGGCTGCATATGACAATGTTATGATCACTACCTGGGAACTTTTTTCCAATATACAAAGTATTGGGGATGAGGCCACTGGTAAAGACTAAGTCTAAGATGTTTTGATGTCTGGTAGGGCTATCGACATACTGAGTCCATTGTCCAAGCTCTAGACATTCAATAAATGATTCATAACGTCTCGGCGCTTTGACTGGCAGCCAAGAAATTTCGGGCATATTGAAGTCACCACAAATGAGCTTGCCTGTGAATGAGAGGGATGATGCTAGCGTGAATACCTCCGATAATACTGCTATTTCATCTATTGATGCGTTAGGTTGACGATAAACACAGCCGAGCAGTAAGGTAACGGAATTCGACGGCTTTAATACAATCCACACCGAATCCTTCAGTTTGTTTAGTTCAGGCATATCACATAGCAGTGAGTTCAGGCTAGAGTGAGCGTAAATAAGGCATCCTCCGCCTCGTCCATTCAATCTATCGCTTCTATATAGGGAATAGTTATCTAGAGATATGCTTCGGTCGGAAATATTACTGTTAGTCCATGCTTCAGATATCATAATAACTGATGGTTGATATATGGATACAAACAGGGCTAAATCCGTCTTTTTGTTGCAGATCGATCGAGCGTTGATAAGACATATATTAAGCAAGTGGCCTACTAAGTTAAAATGGGTGAGGGTATCTCGGATAAAGTCGTCGTAACCCTCGCGAGTGTAAGATGAGTTTGATGTGAGGGATTGGATGTTCTTCATTAGCTCGGTATTTTGATAGCTAAACTTATTGGGAGATGTATCAAATGAGCTGGTGAAGTTGATTGGGGAGTTTACCCAGGAGGAAAGGGTGGGAGTACTCTGTGATGGAAACTGTACGGAGGAAACAAATTTATGGTTTGCATGTGGTTTGAAATAACCTGGGCTATATGCTTCAACAGAGGTGTCACTAGGGGTCTTATTCCAAAAAAATCTTGTACAGGCCTACTGTGAAGTGTATGGTTATTTACAAAATAGTCTTGATGGTTAGACTCGTAGCCCCTGTTATGGCTATTTACGTTAGCGCGAGAGGGGTCTGCTACGCGTAACTGGGAGGAGTTGCGACTGTTGTTATACATGGGAGCCGTTGTTATGTGATGGGTCGGTACTAAAGGGTATGAGAAGTTTTCTTTTTGAGAGTAATTACAGTTGCGATCCTGGGGAATGTAGGTAGGGTGTGGAGTGAGAAACCTATTATTACCATTCTTATTTATGGTTTTAGGCTTCAGGGGGTGATTTGGGTGGCCAGTTCTCTGGTAGTTTTCGTTAGTCTGCGTGTAAGAAGGCTTGCTACGTTGAAGCCCACCACCCTTTTTGCAACTTGGAGGTGTTGAAGGCAAGTTATACGATAGCAGCGGGGAGAACCTGTTCACTGTTCTTGGGATACCTATAGAGCAGTTGGGTTCAATCTTACGTGTTTCCCTATTCGGTATCATGAGTTTTGTCTTCCCACCCTTTATTTTCAGAGCAGGATTCTTTCGTTGTCTTTGTGAGATGAACTTACGTTCATTCAAGTCTACTTGTGGAATGTCTTTAGGAGGACAAATTTTCAAGTGTATAGGTTTAGTTGCACATGTGTTGTTACACGACTCACATTTTAGTACATTACTGAATGAACAGCTGGGATTAGTCATGTCGTTATGGTTTTTGGTGTCAGTTGGGGTCCGTATCTTATCCAAAGGTTTCTGATCTGTAGACTCATCTAGATCAACAGAGTGATCAGCCGTATGTGGAGTGGTGTCATGCTTAATGTTCGTGTGTTTTAAACTATTTGCTGTGTTGCAAACTGTCTCTGGCTGATTATTAACTGTAACACTCCCATTCAATTCTATCGCTTCGCGTCTTCTTACACGACGTTGACAGGGCGTAAGGTCTGGAGTGACTTTTATATTTTTGTATGGAATTAGTGAGCTAATGTTTTTGCTCAAATCAATAAACTGCTTAGCATCGTTACAACAGCCAAACATAAACAAGAGGGGGCAAGTTGATCTGTCTGACTTTTTTCTAAGGCGGATGACTTTGCAGTTAACGTTCGGCATACCGCATGCTCTAAGGCAAATATCTCTTAACTTAGATGGGTGTGTGCGGTCGGGGAGGTTATACACAACTGCATTGAAGGAGGACATTACTCTCTTCGTCACTTCTTCAGCCACAAACTCCAAAATACACTCAGCTTTAGTGAGTTGCTCAAGATTTCTGTCTGTATCAAGGCCCCATATATGAGTGAGGGGTGCTAATTGCTCAAGTTTGCCGTTAATTTCGGATAGAGAGTTTTGTAGCTGTCGGATGTCATTACTATATCTATCAGTATTTTGGTGCGTATGAGGTGGACCATTGGACTCTTTAGTTTTTGAAATTTTAGACTTAGGCCTTGGTAGCACATACTGTTTAGTAGACTGTGCTGACTTTTCAATGCACGTAGGTATAGTGTCTTGTATGTCAACCAGTCTTACCGTTGGCATACTGCACGTAAAGATAGAGGGGCTGCGACATGGAGAATCTGGTGACGATAGGGACATTTGTGTACAATGCACATATTTTTCAGTAGTTAAAGGTTCGACATTGTCAAGCACTGAGTCGTCAGTTGTAGGGGTTACAGATTTGGACCTTTTATTTGGCTTAGAAGTTGGTGAAATTCCTCTTTTACTGGAGTTATTGGACATGATATGAATATAAGTGAGCACAGTGCTCGTTAAATTAAATATAATATCTGAGTATTAGTTGTTATTAAGTATTAACCTGGTTAATACTAGGATTAGAGACTGTGAGTATATAATAAATTGCAGACCTATTTACGACTTAAGTCCGCAATAGGTACAATACGAACTGGTAATTGTCCGTCGAATAAAAATAAGTTTTTTCTTATGTTTCGAGGTGAGATGTTCCCGATGTACAGGATAGGATGATAATCACAGTATAATACACCCTACAAAAGAGCAAGTCGAAGAATTCCTAAACCACGTGAAAAAATGTTACCACTTTCAAAGTTCGCGCCGAGGCTTCTGTCATCTCCTCACCTGCTTCTCACATCTTCCATTGTCCTTCGGATTTTTTATTGATGCGAATATGATCTATCTGGTTCTCTGTGGTGTAGTGCGGTGAGATCCATGTAGTTTCGTGTATACGATTGTATGGAAATATTGAGTCTCCTGTGACCGATTTGTTGAATGCACACAGATTTGCAAATCTTTCTCCATTTTCGTTTCTTTCTCCCAGTCAATCCATGTCGTCTCATATCTTCATATCCGGTATTGTCTATTCCGACTTTGGTATTCAGATCTCCCATCAGAATGATGGGGTCATTTCCTGGGCATTTCTCTATGATTAACTGCATCCGCTCGTAGAACTGATCTTTAATGTCGTCGTTGCTATCATTGGTTGGTGCATAACATTGGACAATATTCATTAAGATCCCCTCCTTCTTTGTTTTGAATGATGCATTGATGATTCTGGATCTGTGATATTCCCATCCTACAAGTGCATTTCGTGCTACTTTGAACAGCATTAGAGCGACTTCCTGAGTGTGTGGAGCAATGTCCTCTTCGTGACCGGAGTATAGAAGCATCTCTCACGTAGCTAGCCTTTTCTATCCAGCTTGGGTCCAGTGGGTTTCGCTGATTCCCAGTACTGTCAAGTTGTATCTCCTCATTTCCGTTGCTATTTGACTGGTCTTCCCGGTTTCCCACATTGTTCGAACGTTCCATGTACCTATTAAAATGTTTGCTCTGGTTGTTAGAAGGGGCATTGGCCTCGTGGCTTCCGAAGGAACTCGGCTTTCACTATGAAGCGTCATAATTCTTCTAAATGAAGACCTTCTAACTCCCAGGGCAGAGTTAAAATGGTTTGAATTATTTTTTCTGATTAGCGTTTTTTTAGCTAGTTAGCTTTCTACGGGATGGGGACGCTAACCCCATGCCCAACCCTCCTCCTTTACCCTGGCTTGGGACCGGTAGTAACTCTAGAAGTGTTACAGGCGGAGTTGTACTCGTTAAGTACAGATGATAACTTCTCTAGAGAAAAGGCTGAACTCTTGTGGATTACTTTACCCAAAAAATTCATTTAAAGCAAAAACAGTAGTCTGGATGCGTAATTTAACGATCAATATTATAAAAATTACTCAGAGGAAAAATACCAGTCCTTTTTGAATGTCGCGCATCAACATGAAGGTTTTCGATAATGATATTAGAAGACGAAGATTATCAGAACTATGTGATATACATTTCGAACAATCTGGTCACACATATACTTGTTAAGAGCATGAAGGTTTTCATTAACAACTATCCGACCGCGCAAATGTGCATTAATACAGGTTCAATAACCTACTATCCTTGTTACTGAAGATTGAACTGACTGAAAGCCAGGTGTTTGTGGAAATAAACCAGTCAGAATGCAATAGAGATCTGGCGCCGACACTTAAATGAAGGTTGCCCGAGGTTTTTGGCAGCGCTCCAGGGGTATCGCAACACTTTTTGCGCTACTTTTTCATTTCTGCTTTGTGCAAAACCAAAATTCGAAATTATTCATGTATAAATTCGAAAGTCTATTTTCCGTTTTCATAATTAGGTAAAAAGGGGTTTTTCCATTTTGCGTTACATGGTATCGCGAAGTCCTTGAAAATTCTTTATTCAGGTGCTGCTATAATAGGTTTTTCGTATTTGCATGGCAGACTAGCAATTATTTCTACATAGTATACACTGATGGTAGACAAATCATTTATTTTTATATGAAATAGCATGATCCAAGCACATCTCGTCATAAAAATCGTATTGTCGTCACGGCTACCAAAACTGCGTTACAAGTGACGATACCATGGTAAAATTTATCGTTTTTCCCTTCTTTATCACAATTTTGGCTGATTTTCACTGTTTTGTTCGACGTTTATGGCAGAAACAGGTTGATAGTGAAAACATGAGGTGTCCCGAGTGTTGTAAATATTATGTATATGCTATAGATGATGAAGGATGGCACAGGTATTCAGTGTTTGACAACGCTTTTACCAGCGAGCACGGCGTTCCCACACGTGATCTGGTGCGGATGCCTGACCGGGCGCCTTCAGCTAGATGAGTACACTAAAACATTTGGTCAGCATCCAATGTCGAAAACTTACAGAGCTATCTATTTTGGGGATTTATTTACCGCTACAATCATAATAACACATACCATAATGTCGATATCACCTTCTAAAGTTAGATATATTAGCCACCGAATTATTATATTGCAGGAAATAAATCATAACCATGCGGAAGAGGTGTAATCATGTGAAGGTTTTGCCAGAGATCAATCTAAGGTAGCTTTACTACATCTTGTGCAGAGAGAGTTACAGTGTTTTGGTTGCCGTCCCAAGCTCCTAATTTTGTGTATAATTTGGCTCATTTTGGGGAAGCCGCTATGGGAAATGGCACGAAAACCCCGAAATTTCCTCAGACTTTGGGGAAGGCTATTTAACTTTGGGGATTTCCCCAAAGTCGGGAGTTTGGGGTATTCTTGCAAAGATACCTAATAGCAGAAATAAGTACTATTATAAAGTGGTTACGAAAAAGAGTTGAAAAGCACGGTTCGATAATCAAGATATCTTGACCTCATGTGACCAGACTTTTTGAGGTCGTATGTGATGATATTCGAAAATCAACCAAGGCCTGTCTAGCTTACGTGCTGATGCCGGAAATGACGATTACTTATACCTTACGTGGGACTGAAATAAAATGGTTATCAGCAATTACAGATTGCACAGGACGATTCGAATTTCATATAGTAGTCTTTATGTATATTCATTGTTTAGGTTTCCGATGTGCAACCTGTTCAAAGAACTAAATAATGCAAGTTATGTATGTTGTGATTCAGGCTTTCGTAAGCAGCGCAAGAGATAAAGCCAATAGGCTTGGTTGACTATCCAAAGAATGGATGTGCTAAATGCACTTTTGATTTGTAATTGAATACCGGTTTCTGTTTTTATACTAGTTTCTGGTGAACATACTACAATAACTATTTCCTGTTCATCTTATTTCCAGCTGGCTTCGCAAGTGTTCACAGATCTAACTGGGACAATTCTTAAGAAATAGAAGTTATTTATTAATGGATCGTTTGTGCTAGATTTAAACTTTAATAAATGTTTTCATTTATAACGCATCAGTCTTTTAATTACGGAAATGCTTATCTATCGCGACAGGTCGAAATTCGAATTACTAGTATGGTACACAATGTTCAATGTTGCAGTATTAAGTAAACGGTGTGCGCCAAACTGATAATTATTACACAAGAACGCGAAACGACATCCCTGTCTCACAGCCACATAAGACTGCACAGTACACTCTCTCTGCCGTTGCGCTATAAGAATAAGTTAATGACCATATAAATGAATTTATGTAAAACTAAAAAGATTACAATATTAGAACTTCTTGTTATCAAGAAGCATAGCTATGGTCTGTGTTAACAATGGATTCTGACGTTGTGGCTTCATCATTATACCGATCGAACTCATCACTTGTGCGCATGTGTCTTCCGATGCTTCGAGGCATGAACGGATGAGTTTACTTGCCAAAGGTTCACTAAGAGCATGGATTGAGTTGTAATTCTTAGTGAACTTCTCTAGCAGATCACCACTCCCTGTAGAGATTGACATGTCGTTCAGCGCACGAAGAACCAGGTCCATTATGTATTTCCTAGTCCACCGGTTGCTATGTCGAAATACAGTTTCAGTTTGCGAAGGACAGGAGGCTCGATGGCCTATGTTAGTCCTGGCAATAGTGGTCTATCAGTTGATCCAACTTTCTTTTGAAAGAGTCGACGGATGGAGCCTCAACCACGTGCTGAGGTAGTGAATTCCACTCGTTGATGATTCGATGGGAAAGTCGATAGTCAGCTGACAAGTAATTTGTTCTCGGCTTGTGAACTTTTTTGGAGTGTCCTCGTAAATTCTCTGTTTTGGAAGACAAGAAAAATGAGGGCATGTTAGGTGCAAATTTATCACTAAGCAATTTGTAGACTGTAATCAAGTCGCCTCTAGTTCTGCGATATGACAACGGGAAAAGGTTCAGCTTGACCAGTCGAGATTCATACGGAAGCTTCGCTATTCCGGGAACCAGCTTAGTCGCCGTTCTCTGAACCTTTTCCAGAAGCCCACTGTCTTTTTTAAGCAGGGGCTAGCCGCTTGTATGCAGTACTCAAGTTTAGGACGAACGAACACTGTATACAAAGTCAAAAACGGTTTGGCGTCGACATGACTAAAAGCCCTACGTATTGACCATAAGGTTCTAAAACTTTTGGCGGCTATTGCACGGCAGTGTGCAGTAGTCTTTAAGTCTTGACTAACGATAACTCCTAAGTCATTATATGTCTGGACGACAGGTAGCTCAGTGTTATTCATCGTGTATGTATCTGTGCCTTGATGACCGATATGCATCACAACACACTTGGAAGTATTTATCGGCAACTGCCATGTTTGAGACCATTCAGATAACTTCTTCAGGTCATTTTGAAGTTCTAAGCTATCACTCTTACATCGTATCGTTCTCCATATCTTGACATCGTCAGCATATAGCAAGACCGATGATGATAGGAGACAAGGAAGGTCATTTACATACAAGAGGAATAGCACTGGCCCCAAAACTGTACCCTGGGGCACTCCACTAAGCACAGTTTCCCAGCTAGATAACTTTGAGTTCACCCGAACTCTTTGTTGACGCCCAACTAAGAAGTCTTTTATCCACATCAATAAATTGCCTCCAATCCCGACTTTTCTTAACTTATATAACAGCCGGTTGTGCGGAACTTTATCAAAAGCTTTACTGAAATCAATGAAGGCGACG
The DNA here is from genome assembly GCA_944470405.2 of Schistosoma mattheei. Classification (NCBI taxonomy): domain Eukaryota; kingdom Metazoa; phylum Platyhelminthes; class Trematoda; order Strigeidida; family Schistosomatidae; genus Schistosoma; species Schistosoma mattheei. The sequence continues at coordinate 90,927,207 of OX103947.1, read as the reverse complement.
TCTACAGGTAGCTTTTGGTCCTTAAGAGCGCACCAGCTTTCACGAGCCACTAATAAGTTAGTGAGACAAGAATAACCTATTCTGAAGCCGTGCTGCTTCTCCGAGAGGATCCGGTTTTTATCGAGATACTTAAACAGCTCCTTCCGAATAATCTTTTCTAATATTTTAACAACCACACTAGTTAGGCTAACGGGGCGGTAGTTCTCAGGTTTGTGTTTCGTGCCTGTTTTGAAGACAGGACTTACTATGGCGTTTTTCCAATCTTTCGGTAAGCGACCCTGCGTAACGGATAGGTTAAAGCATGTACTTAAAGGGCTTGCAACGAAGTTAGATAATTCCTTCAGTAGCCTAGGATGTAATTCATCGGGCCCCGTGGATTTACCTATGTCAAGCTTATTTAGCAGACCAAAGACATCGAGTTCTTTAATGGTCACGCTATCCAGTGTATGTATGGGGGGATCTGTATACGCTGACGAGAAGGGCGCTTCTATGGTATACACGTTGCTAAAGTAGTTCGAGAACGCTTGAGCCTTACCAAAGTCGTCCTCCACTAATGATGAAGCAGTACTGTCTCCCCATAGAGCAGGAATATTTCCTTTTCTCCTTGTCCTTTGGTTTATATAGGAATACAAGCGTTTAGGACATTCTATGGATTCCTTAACAAGTTTTTCTTCGTACAATTTTCTAGACTTACGGAGGGTCGAGGCACAAGTGTTCCGAGCCTTTCGATACTGAGATTTTGACTCATCAGTCCCCAGTAACCTAAATCTATCCCACATTTTCCTTTTCTTACGGAGAAGGATACGGACCTCCCTACTGAACCATGGTGGTGAGTTTTTCGGCCCCTTTGGTATAGTCCAAGGGATGTGAGGTGTGGTAACTTTTAAGTATGAATTTCGAAATGCATCCCAGGCCGTTTCAATGGAGGACTCTGGGTCTATTGTCCAATCTATTAACGATGCTGAGTGCATGATGTCTGGTATGTTTGCTTTCCAGACGTTGGGTCTGGACTGGACTGACGCGTCCTCATGACTGGCAGTTATATGGAAGTCGAAAGTTAAAACTGCGTGGTCACTTTTACCTAAGGGTGGCATATGATGGAGGTTCACAACATCATCCTCATAGTGACTCAGTATAAGATCTAATAAGGATGATTCAGTGTCCGGGTCGTACCTTGTCGCTTCTTTCACATGTTGCACTAGAGCACATGTGATAACCGCATCAACTAGTTCCTGCTCGAAAGAATTCTCCGACGATTTAGTTCGCAGATTTTCCCAGTCTACCATAGGTGCATTAAAGTCCCCTAGGATTAGACATCGACCACTTTGGGACCAAGTATTGAGACTGCTTAACAGGATCTCATTTGCCTCACAGCTTGGACTGCGATAGACCAAACCAATCAGCAGCTCTTGTCCCTTGCATTTTAAGCGAAGACTAACTAATTCACACGTCCCACTCTCATGGGATACACTATCGATAATGGTAAATGGGATAGCATTCCTAATGAATAGAGCTACTCCCCCTCCTTTGCGTTTTTGTGTTCTGTCGGCCCTTACTAACGTAAAGCCCTCGAAATCAAGTTCTATACTATCTATAGCCTGTGTCAGCCAGGTTTCTGTTACTGCAATTATATCTGGCTTTGTAGATTCAATCTGTACACCTAGTTCCGATCGCTTATTAAGTAAGCTTCGTGCATTGGTGTAACAGATCCGAAGCCTCTTTAAGTGCCTTCGTGCTTCACCCAGAGTGGCTTCGGCATCATTCTCTGTCGAAGTCTTACAACCCGAAAATTTACAATTTTCAGGTCCTTTTCGCCAGCGTCTAACCTATGTTGTAGTTCTTTCTCGGCTTCCCGTCTTTTAACACGGTCTGCCAACGGTAGGTCCTTTCGGATAAAGACTCCTGAACCCTTTAATTTGTGTCCATTTTGTAAAATTAGGTCACGTTCGTTCGAAGAGCCGAATACTACTTTAAGCAGTCTGGAATGATTTGGTTTCGAGTCCGTTAGACTCCCTAGTCTATACACCTTTAGCAAGGTGACCCCGGTCATATTTTGAGGCATGAGTTGATTAAGCAGCTGCCTAATCAGTACAATGTCATGCTCAAAACGAGCTTTAGGTTCAGAGCTATCGCTCTCCTTGATTCTATGAAAAATAGCTGATCTGTCGCTATAATCAGCTTTCGATTTTTCAACCACTCTTACGGGGGCAGGTTTCTCTTTTATATCCCTACTTTTCTTCCTTACAACCTTTACCCATTCGTCAACGGTGCTGGTAGAAGCAATAACAGTTGCGTCAAACCTAGTGTTGGGTTTTGGGAGGTTGTCGACGACCTGAGAGGTCGTGTTATGTTTACCGTTTGAAACCGATCGAGCCTTGCGATTGCGGCTTCTAGGTGTTTCCTGTTGGATCCAATATTTTTTGGACATCGCGTCGTTCTTGACTACGAAGAGCATACATAACAGCATGCCCTTGCCCAAGACTATCAGTCACCACTAGCTGGAATAGTGGAAAACTTTAAGATAAATTTATTACTAATCGTTACTTACCCAACTTTGTTGGTCTGATAAGTCGAATCAGTACATATTACCTCCGAGAACGTGTGGTAAACAGCTATTTGCTCCCTGCGGCTGAAGCAAATCATAGATATGTTCTCATTTTCATTGAATACGTGTCTGCTTGAACACGCTGTAAGATGTCATAGATATTTTCAGTGTCTAAAATCAGTTAATTACAATGTGAGTTCAACAACCTGGGTATAACTGTGAACGGATTTTGGCGATATCGTCCTTGGTAAGCTGTTTATGGAACTTCCAAGAAACCATATGCCGTAAGCTACGAGTTGATGTATTACTCAGTAGAAACGTTCTTAAATACAAGCGTTCTTCTCGATGGATCGATAGAAATATATCCTTCTGTGCAAGGATGGTCATGCAAGGTTTTAATAGACGTGACTTCCAGCTCACCATTTACTGCCCGGACCCAAAATCCAGATTGACAATGGCAATATTTCGACATGAAGGATAAATTCATTTGAAGTAAGGCATACTTAGATGACCGACGTCGTCTCCTTTGTCTAGGTTGGCGAGTTAGGAGTTGTATGCTCTTCAGAAGAATGATTATTACTATCATCATCTACATCCTGAAGGCAAGCATCTGACTCTGACGAACTGCGTGTACGTCCATATGTAAAGACATATCTCATGAAAAAGTACTTTAGAGTTGGATCATCACTGTTCTTTTTGCATACTGACATAACGTACTTAGTATGCGTATACTAAAAAAATAATTGTTAACCACAGAAATCATATTACCTTGTGTACTTCTTTCAAACACTTCTCAAAATTGTCCCAACTTGTAAATCTTCGGGAGCGTATCCAGCGGCGAGCCACGAAATCAGTTCGAGGACTCAAATCTAAGCCTTACGAAGAACGCCTCCGTTCACTAGACCTTTACCCACTAGAATATAGGCGTCTTAGAGGTGATTTATTAATGGCTTATAGTATTCTTAACACTTCTGGACGTCCTCTTAAACACCTACTTAAGCTTAGTTCGAATAACAACCTAAGGGGTAACACCCAGAAACTGGAAACACAACATAGCAAGACGGAATGTAGACACAATTTCTACTCCTTAAGAGTTGTCAAAAGCTGGAATTCGCTGCCAGCCGAGCTAGTCCAAGCGACTTCTCAGGAGTCCTTCAAGAGGCAACTTGACCTATTCTTAAGGACCAAGGACAGCATCACACTATGATTTACCAATCTCTTTTCCTCTTTTATTGTTAACATACCTAGGTTCCTGCCTGGAGGATATGGTGATCCCCTGCTACTAGACACGGAAGCCTGTTAAGCGAAAGCTTCTTCTATTCCGTCCACAACCATTTGAACCATTTGAATCATTGAAGATTCGTCCTATATCATGCATCATCACGATGGCATCGTCTTCGTTACTTGAAGAACAAACGTTATCAGACATGGTGTGGCTGAACTCAATTCAAATCTAAAGATGTCTTGATTTGACCGCTTCTGAAAATTTTCACGAGTTGTCGATGTGACAGTGATATTTGTACTTGTTGTGATTATATTTGCTTTTGGTACTTATTGCACTAAAAAGCATTCTTGGTCTACTTTAACTAAGAGTTCTTTGGTTAAAGTTTGAAATTTTTTGCTACATTTTGTCCTGGGTACCTGTTTTTAGTCCTTGACTAAGACTTGTGTTCACATTGTTATCGTTTTTTGTTTTTAAACCTTTTAAATCGAATTACAATGGTTGGTAAGACTCACAAATGTGGGCAACCAAACTGTTTGTTCTCCGTTGAGGAGGGAATGCAGTGTGACGACTGTAAAAAGTGGTATCACAAAATGTGTACACGACTAAGTCCGACGGCTTACAAAAGATGCTCGAAGCCTAACTCGCATTGGCTTTGTGTGTTCTGCTGTACGGATAAAAAGGTACTAATACAGGAGGCTATGGGCCTATTGGCTTTGGCCTGCAAGAAAAACGATGGCGGAAGCACTGATAACAGGAGCACTGACGATGAAGAATGTGTCAGTGTAGTAAGTGCTGCTACTGGACCCATTAAACACCTGACTGCGGTTGACGGGAACGTGAAATCTCCGTTGACATTAACGAGAAATGAAGTGTCGCTTGATAATGACATCGGCAGTCATACACCTCTAGTCGAAATAGAAGATCCGGATAAAACTGTCACCGTTCCACATAGTCCAGGTGTGGCTGTTCTGAGTGGTGACAAATGGACTTCGGTAAAAAGAAAAAAAATAAGAAGAAAAAGGCTGTAGGCAAAACGCAGCTGGTCAGCAAGACATTGGAAGGGATGTTATCAGAAGAAAAATCCTCACCGCGTGAAAAGACAGATCTCTCTGATAGATCAGTCATTTTTCATAAGATAAGAGAATCTTCAGATACTGAACCAAAGGCAAGATTTGAACATGATCTCAATCATATTAAGACATCATTAAGTAAACTACTCCCAGATACAGTTTCAGGAGTTAGTATTTGTAAGCTTTATAGAATAGGAAAAAAGGTGGATTCCGAAAGTCCTCAGAAAAACCGCCTCCTAAAGGTTACATTCAACACGGTGGAAGAAAGGAACCTGATTCTAAGTAATTCACGTAAACTGATTGGATCCGGAATATATGTCCGTGAGGACCTCAGCCTAGCTGATCGTATTAAGAGAAGAGCTGCAGAAGCGGAAATAAACGAGCGTCGCCGAAACGGTGAAAGAAACCTCGTTCTTAAGGGTTTTCAGATTGTAAAAGTTCGGAGCAAAACGATCCCCAAGCCACTCTGGGTGGCAAGGGAAAGCTCTCCACAGACTTAAAAGTGTGCTACACAAATGCTCGCAGCCTACTAAATAAAATGGCGGAGCTGAAGTCAGTGGTGGACAAAGAAAAACCGGACGTTATCGCTGTCTCGGAAACTTGGTTAACGTCAGAAGTATTAGATAGTGAAATCCAATTGACTGGTTTCATAACCAGTAGGGCTGATAGATTAAACCGAAGGGGAGGCGGGGTTATTTGTACACGAAAAGTACCCTAACCATAAGATTAGCTGAGACAGTAGCACATGTTTCAGGGACATGTGAACTGGTGAGATGTAAGTTGAAATGCCGAAGGCAAGATATTGAAGTAGTTGTAGTTTATCGCAGTCCAGAATGTGTAGCAGATGATTTTCTCCTTAGTAAACTTAAGTCCTGGTGTAACAACGGTAAAAGCCTTGTAGTAGGCGACTTTAATGCACCATATATAAACTGGGTTAACTTAGAAGTAGGGTCATCCATATCGTCGTTCGACTCCAAACTGTTAGAAACCTCGATTGGACTAGCATTATTCCAACACATTAGAGATCCCACAAGATACGACTTAAGAAACTCTTCTCTTTTAGATTTAGTCTTCACACACGGTGATGACGTTGGTCAAACGGCTTTTCTCCCACCACTTGGGAGAAGTGACCATGCAGTCATCTTATTCAAATTCATGGCTGAGATTGCTTGTCAAACAATTGCGCCGGCCCGTCCTAACATATGGAAGGCAGATATGCAGGCAATTAACTCCGCAGCATCGGCTGAGAACTGGGAAATTGACTCAAAGGCATCAGTACAAGAGGCATGGACTCTATTCAGGCAGTTATACAATCGGGTAACTCAACCATACATACCCTGGACTGTCCCAAAGAAAAAGAAGCACGGACATCCCTGGATAGGGCGGGATATTCGACGCTTACTAAGACAAAAGAAGAAATGCTGGGATGTTGCCATCCGCCTTGGCACAGCGGGTACGATGGAACACTACAGATCGATAAGAAACGAGTGTATAACTAAAATTCGGGAAGCGCAAAGAAAATATGAAATGCAGCTGGCAGAATCTGCACTCAAGCAGCCCAAGAGGATATTCTCGTACATAAACTACAGAACAAGGATTCATCATTGGATTCCCAACCTAATTAAAGTAGGAAGTGAATCTGAAATGATAGAGGAAGATCAGGAAAAAGCTGAGGTTATGGCTGACTACTTTGGGGCAGTTTTCACTCAGGAACCTCCTCTAGAGAAAGAACCAGACCCAATTACAGAGTCAACAAACCAGCTGCTCACCGTGGACTTCGACCAAAACGATGTGCTTAAGGCTCTTAGCACCCTAAACATGGAGAAGTCAACAGGACCAGATGAACTACACCCTAAAATCTTGAGACATATTGCCCAATATATCGCAGCCCCACTGACTGTGATATTCAAAATGTCACTTGACCAAGGTGTGTTACCTATGGACTGGAAGGACGCAATCGTCACTCCCATACATAAAACAGGTCTACGACAAGTTCCATCAAATTACAGACCCGTAAGCCTCACCAGTGTTGTAATTAAAATACTGGAAAGGATAATCAAACGGACCATAACAGCATTTATGGAAACCAATAACTTGCTGAACATGGCACAACATGGTTTTAGAAAGGGTCTATCCTGTACAACGAACCTCCTTATAGCTAGGGAGCTCTGGATTAATGCGCTAGACAACGGAAACTCAGTGGATGTTGTCTACATAGACTTCAGTAAGGCTTTTGACAAGGTGCCAACTAATAGACTGCTATTGAAGTTGGCAAACCTTGGTATTGCCGGACCTCTTTTAAAATGGATTAAGGATTTCCTAGTAGGTCGTAGGCAAAAAGTAAGAATAAATTCCAAGTGCTCCATCTGGAGACCAGTACTTAGTGGAGTACCCCAAGGTTCCGTCCTAGGTCCTTTACTTTTTATAATGTACGTTAATGATCTTACAAGTATAGTACAGTCTCCAATGTTATTATACGCTGACGATGTAAAAATTTGGCGAGTAATAACTGGAGACACAGATGCATTTACTCTTCAGGCGGACTTAAATAATATGATAAACTGGTCTAAAGAGTGGCTAATGCCTATCAACTCGGAAAAGTGTGTCTACATGCACTTGGGGGATTCAAAGGTTAATACGTACAACATAGGGGATGTGTCATTACCCGTAGTCCGGTCTCATAAGGACCTAGGGGTGACAGTGAGCAATGATCTTAAGACGACGGCCCATTGCCGGGAGGTCGCAGTTAAGGGGTTTCGAACCCTCTGGGCTTTAAAAAGGACATTCACTAAGCTTGATACTACCATGTTCACCACATTATACACATCCTTAGTGAGAACTAAGTTAGAGAACTGTGTTCAGGCTGCAAGCCCCTGTTTAAAGGTGACTCAGACATACTAGAAAAGGTACAGAGGGCAGCTACGCGTGCAATTCCGGAACTCCGGGTTTATCATATAAAGAGCGGCTTGAAAAACTGAACCTCTTTACTCTGTCCTATCGCAGACTAAGGGGAGATCTAATATTGATGTACAGAATACTGAGAAGTGATTTCGGACCTAACTTATTCTCTCTCTTTCTTCCCACTAGATCGGGACACCTCAGAGGACATAGCAGGCGAGTAGAAAAGCCAAGAACGAACAAAATACCCCTGGCATACAGGTTTTCACACCGAGTCATCAATACTTGGAACCTGCTGCCTGAAGCAGTGGTATCCGCACCTTCAATTGACTCTTTCAAGAGAAGACTGGACACTCACAGAAGCATACTAGAAAAGGAATAACATAGGCCGTAGGCCTTCTGTCCTTACTATACAAATCTGAATCTGAAATCTGACGCACCAATCATCTTGCGACAGTTTGACCTTCAAGTGCTCGCAACCTCCGTCAGTGAACGACACCCCTGAGGCGTTGCCGAGGTTTTTTTTGGCTCTGACGAGCATAATATTTGGATATTAGATTTAATTCAGTCTTACACCTTTGAATTCCCAGTAATTTTACGCTTAGTATCTGTTTCTTTTTGGTATTTTGTGCAGCTATATGGGTATTTTTTTAGCTGTTTTCGGGTCTTTGTTGGTACGTGTACCAATGTGCACGTTGGTGTTTCTACCTGGGAATTTGTTGTCATAGTTTTAATAAGAAAGAAAAACGGAGTATCATATAATATAACGTGGTAGTGTAAAAGCCACTGCTCTTCATATTTACATAAACGATCTGCCCCACCATATCTAGTCATATGGCCAGAGTCGATAGAATTTTCTCCATCATCGGGAAATTGGGATTAGAACTGTAGGTCAAGCTGCTTGGTAACTATGTCTTGCTAAACACTCATCATTTAGCTTCATTATTTTCTCCATGCCCAACTTGTTTACTATCGCCTTTAAATTTCGGCTCCAAGACTTTCTTGACTATCAGATGTGTTAAGAAGTCCCTTTATTGACGATGCGGAATTGAAAAGTGTAAGGTATTCCATGTATAATTTTTGCAGGTATCTAAAGTGAATTTTGAGTCAACTTACGAGGACTTTGTGGGTAATCTGGATATCAAACCCTTGTGATGCCAAGGACTAACATGTGATTATGAGGATTTAGAACGTCATGTTCCCACTAGGTTTTAGCGTTATGAATGCCCTTGGGTATCCTGTAATACACCTACCGATATCTAGTTTAGACGTCAAACTCATGAAAAACGCACTAGGTAAAAGTCAGATTTGATAGATCAGAATTCAGGGATACCAATTACTACTTAAGATCAACCAATTTTTCAAACAATTTTTTGCAGTACAATGATTCAACTAAATGTTTCCCTAAGGAACTGACTTGGTAGATGTTTGTCCAAGTAATCACATTTTTAATTAAGATAGACAGTAAACTGGTAAGATTAAAAGCAAGGGAATGACCACAACAGTAGTATTATTTATAATATATAAAACAGGGAATATAGTTTAGAAGACTAGTGTTAGTCTTTTAATATGATGAGGATCTTTAAATGAATATAGTTTAATAAGAATGTCATATTGCAGAGTAGGAAGTGTAAATTAGTATTATGACTTGATACTTAGGAGAGGAAAAATGACTTCATTTCCACCACCTCAGCTGTTGGTGTCATCAACCATATATTTTGCTCATCACGAAGGCTCCGAACAAGAAGTCCGCACCTCCTCAAATGTATCAGGTCAGAAGTAAGTGTCTTCACAGACTGATGTCATATCTTCGTCTAGTCACCTATTGGTTTTTATTCTGGTCATCTTTGGACGTCAGGATAGAAAGCTACGGGGACCACGTAACAGTTCTCAACTACTTCGCTCGATGAAGTTTCGTCAACCTATTAGACGTTGTTATATGGTAAGGTGTACCTAAAACCATCACTACTCACTCTGTATTCCCACTATCGTCATGCTTGCGTATCTTTGAAGGATTAATCCAAGCTCTTACTTACAATACCAAATGATATACTTTTTAAAACCTTGTTCATTCTCCAAATATAGGTAAATTTGCAGTTTAGTGGGTTCACTAAGTCCAAAAATGAATCCCAAAGAACCTCTACCTCCTGGTTGGGAAATGAGACTTGATGAAAAATCAGGAAACTTTTATTTTGTGGATCATAACACTCGGTCTACGCAGTGGAACCATCCTGTAACAAATCAAGAATATTCATCAATAAACGGAACGAATCCGTCAAATTTTTCGGAACAAGTTGGTTACACGCAATATTAATAGTCTCTACGTTAAGAATTCTTCTGATGCATGTGGCTCTAACTGTGAAAAAAAAATCGCAGATGTAATGTCAAGGGCACGCTCATTACAGCCAAAAATAGATTATTTTGATGGTGAGTGTACTTATTTAGCACTTCACTTTCACATGAAGGTTCAAATTACATAAAAGTATTGTATTAAGTGTATCAGGTAAGTGAATGTAGCATTTTTACTCTTGCCACTCCTTTCACTATACACTTCCATGTTGGTTATTACCGACTGACCGAGGCATTTCTGTCAGTATGCTTTTTTCGGTGACTACATTCTTTACTTATGATCTAAGAAACACCGAAAATCATTACCAGTCACTTCAGTTCTTAAATTTGTGGAAGATATAACGCGGTGGTTATTATCGTATGTAACTAATCTTCGAAATGTGGACGATTTAGCTGAAATTGGGCGCTAAGTATATGGAAGACATTACATTTGAAATAATTTCAGCAATTAACATCTAAGTAAATCCAATATTTCGTTGGTCTAACTGATCCAAACTCAAGGAAATAAACAAATTCACGATTACAAAATCATTTAAATCTCAACTGTTGAGGCGATGCATATATGTGCCTGGTCCTACGTTTTAGCTGACTGACAACTGCTGATATTATTTCACATGTAATTTTTACATTCAATTATTGTTTTACTAATTTATATGCACTTGGGTTAACTGACTAAGTGATGAGTTGGTAATCGTAAATTATGATTGGAAACGAACGATAACACTAAAAAGCGGATACAATTGTGTACTTTCATTAACTCTTTATTCTCTAGGTTCAGAACTTAATTCTAATTTTAAATATGCCACAAATACTCAGGGTTTGCTAACGCTTTTGTCTGTAACATCTTTATAATATAAGGGTACCAACCCTGTCAAATTAGAAGTCAAGGACCCGACCGAAGCTGCTACCTTGACGCGGTGGTCGGGCTTGCCTATCGTGATGACCCAACCGAGCTATATTGGCTGGAACATATGTTCCTGTAGGTTCTACCATGCCAGGCAGGTCGATTGGTGAACGGTAAGACTAAAAGCAGCAACTCAAGGTCTGAGGGCGAAGTCGTACTGCTGACTGTAGAGAGGTGTGACAGCAGTAAGGTGTTTCCCTCGGACAACCAGCATGACAGCGATGCTGCCTTCCCACAAGGAGGGGTGGGGTTAGAAAAGGTCGACCCTAAAAATGTCACACCTCACCTTACCTCACGGATTTCCGTCTCCGGCGGTAAGGCCCTTTGAAGAACGGAGCTAACACATCAAAAACCTTCCACAAAAAGGCCGTGCGCGACCGGCCTCAAGCAGTTGTCCCTTGGGCTCTGCGGTCACGCTCCCAGGTCGTCAAGACCAACACTAATCCAATTTCCTTTTCAGGTTCCTCAAGAAATACCCTTCCACGGTGTGGGCAGCCGGGAAGTGACATCAGCCCTCATACCCGTAACAGCACAAGAGACCAAGGTGGTCACATTCAAATCCTTCCTACACCTCCTAATACCTCTCTTATCTCCATGACTAACCCTCCTCACGTCTCTTTATCACCTCGCACCGCTAGGGCAAACGATTCGAGTACGTGGAACGCCATTCCTGGTCTCCTGAAACCACGCTCTAAACTACACGTAGGAGCTTTTAACGTACGAACACTTTGCCAAATAGGACAGCAGGCTTCCTTAGCTAAAACTTTAGAATCTCGCGCCATCGATGTGTGCTGCGTCTCCGAAACGCGCATACAGGATCCAAGTAGCGTCATTCATTTGACCTCACCATGCCAAAATAAAGAACCGACTCGATTTACGCTTCGTGTATCTGGAAGCCCTGATTCTGCTTCCCGTGGCCTCGCCGGCGTAGGTATAGCATTGAGTCCTAGGGCAGAACTAGCTCTCTTAGAGTGGATCCCAGTAGACAGTCGTTTGTGCGCTGTCCGACTGAACGGAACAGTAAGAATCCGGAAAGATAGGGACACTCGTCGTTGCCTCTTCGTCGTCTCTGCCTATTCTCCCACTGACTGCAGCTCAGATGATGTAAAAGATGAGTTTTACAGAAAGCTTTCGGACCTTCTCCGAAAAGCTAGCGCTCGGATGTAGTAATAGTGGCCGGTGACTTTAATGCTCAAGTAGGTAAACTAAGCGATAGGGAAAGACACCTAGGTGGATCTTATGGTGTCGTGGCTCAAAGAACAGATAATGGCGACCGTCTGTTGCAGCTATGCTCAGATAACCGCCTGTTCCTTGCAAATACTAACTTTAAGCATAAGGAAAAACATCTTTTAACATGGCGACCCCCTAATTCGTCCCAACGTTGGACCCAAATAGATCACATCGCTATCAGCCACCGATGGAGGGGCTCGATAGAAGACTGTCGCTCATTCTGGAGCACATGCCTAGATTCAGATCATGCTCTAGTGCGAGCGCGTATTTGCTTGCGTCTTACTGGACGTAGGAAAGACGCTGCAAGGAAACCTCTTAGGGCCTACTTAATGATAGTCAAGCTAAGAGTATATTTCAGGAACAACTAGGAAAACAGTTAGGCAGCCATGTATGTGATGCCCACCCCGATGCAGCATGGAATGATATCCGAAAAGCTGTGGAAACAGCAGTGATATCTGCTAGTAAGGTAAACCAGAAGGTTAGGGAGCAACACTGGATCTCAGCAGCATCTATCGCACTGATAGATGCTCGGAAACTCATTCCACCTGGCTCTGAACATAATGAAGAGCGGAGTCAGCTTAAGCGCAAGCTGACAAGAAGTCTACGCAATGATCGCGAACAGTGGTGGGTAGCGAAAGCAAGAGAGATGGAAAAGGCAGCGGCAATAGGTAATAGCAGACAATTGTTCAGACTCGTTAAGGAAACCGGAATTAGGAACCCGACCGTTAGCGAAACAATCTCAGAGAAAGATGGACATATTTCATTCTCAATCCAGGAGATTGGATCGATGGGCAGAACACTTTAGGGATCAGTTCAACTGGCCTTCAGCCACACTTCGGTTTCCCACGATCTCCAGTCAACCTGAATGGCAAGTTAATGTAGGTCCTCCGTCCCTTTACGAAGTTGAAAAAGCCATAGGAAATCTGAAACGAGGGAGAGCAGCAGGCCCTGACAGGTTTACTCCTGAGATTTTTAAGGATGGTGGTCCAGTATTAGCAATGAGATTAACTGAGGTCTTAGGTAGAATTTGGGAACTGGACGTAATCCCATCTGACTGGTCTCAATCACTGATTGTGCCAGTTTTAAGAAAGGACAAAAGTCCTCTTGTGACAATCACAGAGGAATCAGTTTGACTAATATAGTGTCTAAAATATTAGCTTCAATAATACTTCGACGCCTAATCAAAGCTCGTGAAGAGCAGATTAGAGAAAACCAGGCTGGTTTTCGACCTGGACGTGGTTGTATAGATCAGATATTCACACTACGTCAGGTTCTAGAACACAGACACACATTCAGACGCCCCACAATGGTAGTATTTCTCGACCTTAAGGCGGCATTCGACTCTGTTGATCGTGAGGTTCTATGGCAGTGTTTGTCACTGAAAGGAGTACCAAAGAAGTACATTAACCTTATAAAGGCTCTCTACTCGAACACAACTGGTAGAGTGAGAGCTTATGGCGAACTGTCATCAGAATTGATTACCTCAAGTGGTGTTCGTCAGGGCTGTCCACTCTCCCCATTCTTGTTCAACTTTGTGGTCGACGTACTTTTAGAGATAACACTCTCCTCATCTAAATTTCCAGGGGTTGAACTTCTACCGGGAGGTTCACTTGTTGACTTAGAATATGCTGATGACATAGTTTTATTTGGTGAAGACGCTGACAAAATGCAGAGTCTTCTGACCACTCTAAGCAACAATGCAAGCATGTTCGGGATGCGATTCTCTCCCTCGAAATGCAAAATGTTGCTTCAGGATTGGGTTACATCGACACCCGAACTAGTGATAGGGAGTGAAGTAGTTGAGTGTGTCGACCGCTTCACTTATCTTGGAAGTCTCATCAGCCCTTGTGGTTTGGTGTGTGACGAAATCTCAGCACGGATACAGAAGGCTCGACTAGCTTTTGCCAACTTGCGTCATTTATGGCGTAGGCGAGATATCCGTCTATCAACCAAAGGACGTGTTTACTGCGCAGCAGTTCGTTCCGTCCTACTTTATGGCAGTGAAACATGGCCGGTAAGAGTAGAGGATATTCGTAGGTTACTAGTATTTGATCATAGGTGTCTTCGAAATTGCTCGTATATCATGGGACCATCGAGTAAGTAACAGTTGTTAGGAAACGGGTACTAGGTAAGGATGGCAAATCAATTGATGAAGTAGTGAAACTTCATCAGTTGAGATGGCTGGGACACGTGTTACGTATGCCCAACGACCGACTGCCTCGACGTGCTATGTTCAGTGGTATAGGAGTAGGTTGGAAGAAAGCTAGGGGCGGCCAAACCAAAACATGGCACAAGTCCATGAAGTCACTGACAAGTGACTGAGTCATGTTGGTAGGTGTAGACTACCTGGTTGGGGACCGCGAGATGATAGCAACCGATGGTTAGAGACCCTGAATGACATGGCTCAAAATCGTTTGCAATGGCGCAGGTGCATCCACTCTCTGTGTTCTCCCAAATTCTAATCTTCTGAATTCTTCATGTCCCTTTTTTCCTCTTTCCAAATTTATTTCACTGGATTATACTCTTTAAATAACATCTCCAAACCCTAATCTTCCCGATTACTGCTTATACTCTTACTACCTCTACCACTACGGGATTTGAATCGACAACTGCATCTCTGTGCTAATGTGGTGTGGCAACTCGAACTGATGTACGTACGTACGTAAAGTTCTACGTTGTTACTGACTGACTGACTGACTGACTGAGAAGTCAAGGATGAATAAATATATATTTGGAAGGTTGTCGACATGTTTAGAAGCGTTTGATCTGAGCTGACTAGTAGTTACAAGGGATAAGTAGCATAGTGTACTCACTTGTGATATAGTGCAGTTACGTGACCGAGCGTCTTCAGCCAGGATGTGTCCAGTAAAACTTCTGAGGTCAGCAGAAATGTCGGAAACATACAGAACTATTTATTCTGAGGACTTATTTATTGCTACGCTTTTCTTCCATCTGGTTGATTTCTCTCGAGCCGTATTTATTGTAAATAATTTTTCGTTTCATTTGATATCATTTCTTTCCATATTCTTCTCATCTCACTTATTTTCTTTCTCCTTTTTTATTTGACGAGATGCGCGTAACTGGATGACACCTATGTTAGTTGCATTCTTATTTTAATTGTTCTTGTTTCTGTCATAATTTTTGGTTCATCTCCATAATATTGTTACTTCTTATATAATCCATTCCTTGATACCTATTTGTAATTTTTCGCAATTAAGTTACTGGTTAGCTTAATCTCTTGAACTGACCAGTCTGACGCATATCAGTGACTTCTCAAGTGTTTTCATAACATTCGGATCCTCTAACCAGTGAGAGTTGTTTGCAGTATGCTTTTTTATATTGTGGAGCGCATTTGCTTGCACTTCACTGAACTCAGAAAAGCCACATTAAGAAGACCCATTAGAGTTGAACTCAGTGACGAGAAAGCCAAAAGTAGGTTCCAGGAACAACTGAGGTCACACTCTGGTAGTTCTGAAACGAGGCTGACCCAGATGTTGCTTGGAAAGATATACAAACAGCCGTGGAAACAGCAGCGACATCCATTAGTGATTTAAACCAAAATGTTACGGAAAAATCAATTGGTTTTTACTTAGTCTATTGCACTGATAGACTCATAAACCCATACGATCAGGATCCGAACAAGATAAAGAGCAGAAAAAAATCAGATCTAGGTTAACCAAAAGTCTAAGGAACGACTGTGAGCAGTGGTGGGCAACGAAAGCAAAAGAGATGGAAAAGGCAGCGTCTGTAGGTAACATCGGACAGCTTTTCAGACTAATAAAAGAAACTGGAATTAAGAAGTTAAGTGTAAGTGATACGCTCTCAGAAAAAGACGACACTTATTTGCTCTCAGCTCAGAGCTTTCGAACGATAAGCGGAACACTTTAGAGAGCAGTTTAGCTGGCCTTCAGCTACTCTACAACTACCCACCATTGTTAAACAGTTTGAATGGGACATTAAAGTTCAAAAAGCTATAACTAATCTGAAACGAGGAAGGGCAGCTGGTCCAGATGTATTGGCTTCAGAGGTCTTTAAGGATGGTGGTCCAGTTTTGGCGATTAGGTTGAATAATATTTTTAAACTCAAATCTGGGAGTTGGACGTAATCTGTTGAGGCTAATGTCCTCAATATCTGACTCCAATAAATAATATCCCGTAAACTGAGTATTTAAGGTAGGCTTAATCTCCCAGTAGAATTACAGATTTACTCGAGATTATTCAGAAGCCGGAACACCAGTTATAGAGATAATTTATTGTTAATGATTAATAAAAATCCGCAAGCGAACAGCAAGCAAGCACACGGTGAAGCCAAGTAAAAATGATGCGCAGTGGAGGTGGCTGGTAAGCCAACTCATTTTTAGTCAGGCGTTAATCAATATTTATAGGCAGACAAAAATAAGCTACAGACATGTGATGAATGGGATGGGAAGTGTACACACATATGCACTCATATAAAAACAGTGAAGAGTGATAAGCGAATAATTAACAAGGTCAGAATGTGACTCGAGTAGAATGAATAGATTGGTTTGTTCGAAAACTAGAATAAGGTATATGGGCTTAAAATAATGACTGACACTACAAATGCCATCCGACTGTTCGCAGTCACTGATTGTTCCAATTTATAAGAAAGGATTAAAATCATCCTGTGATAACTATAGAGGGATTCGTTTGACTATTGTAGCATCTAAAATGCCAGCCTCAATAATTATCGGGCGCCTAACAGAGACGCGTGAACTGCAAACACGAGGAAATCAGGCTCGCTTCAGACTTGATCGTGGCTGCATCGATCACATATTCACCATTCGTGAGGTTTTAGAACACAGACATGCTTATCTTGACTTAAAGGCAGCATTCGAATCTGTAGACCAAGAGGTTCTGTGGCAGCGTTCGTCATTAAAAGGAGTACCTCAGAAGTACATAAACTTTGTGAAGGCTTGTTGTTCGATGACTACCAGTCGAGTCAGAGCTTATGACGAACTGTCATCTGATTTTACAACCTCAAGTGGTGTCTGGCAAGGCTGTCCACTATCGCCATTTTTGTTCAACTTCATCATAGACCTACTGATGCAAATAACGTTCTCGTCGACTGAGTTTTGACGAATTGATCTATTTCCGGGAGATCCACTTATCGACTTAGAATATGCAGATGGCATATTCCTGTTTGGTGAAGACGCTGATAAAATGCAGTCTTTTGGTTGCACTGAGCAACAATATCAAGATGTTTGGGATGTGTTTCTCCCACTCTAAATGCAAGTTGTTGCTTCAGGACCGACCTGCGTCAACACCTGAACTATAGATAGGAAGTGAAGTAGTGAAACGTGTCGACAACTTCACTTATCCTGGAAGTCTGATCAGCTTTAATGCGTTGGTGTCTGACGAAATCTCTAAACAGATTCAAAAAGCTCATTTAGCTTTTGCCAACGTACGTCACCTATGGCGAAGGTGAGATATCCGTCTATCAATTAAGAGACAAGTATACTGCGCAGCAGTTTGTTCTGTTCTTTACGGCAGCGAAACGTGGCCATTAAGACTAGAAGATACTCGTAAGCTATTAGCATTTGATCACAGATATCTAAGAAATATTGCTTGTATCTTCTAGGATCACCGTGTAATTAATGGTGAGGTTAGATGCATGATATTAGGGAATGATGGTAAATCAGTTGAGGTTGTAAATCTTCATCGATCGAGATGGTTGGGCCACGTGTTACGCATGCCTAAACACTGATTACCACGACGTGCAATGTTGACTAGTGTTGGAGACGGATGGAAGACGTCGGGGATGGCCAAACCAAAACGTCCTGTTTCGGTTTGGGCATCCGGGCAGTATCAAGGCCCTCACACATATCAAATGAGATCTGTGTGGCGCATATGTATTTGGTGCCTCCTTGTACCAATATCTATGCGTTAAAATAAATCAAAACGTGACGTCAGTCCTTGAAGTCAATAACTTCTGGTTTGAGCCGCGTTAGTAGATGCAGACTACTTCGTTGGGGTCTGCGTGACTATGATTGGAGACTGTGTGACTGACATGTCTCAGAACCTATCACAATGGTGTGGGTGCGTACACACTTTGTCTTTCCTTAAACAGTCAGATTAAATTTGCTTTATACCTTTCTTTATACGAACTAATTCTTTCTTGTATTATATCGTTGTACACAGTCTTTCTTTTATATATTACTACCACTGAAGTGACTACTATGAATTTGGTGTTCATCTTGTTGTGCTAATCATTTATGGTAACTTTGACGGATGCATATATGCGCCTGGTCCTACATTGTAGCTGACTGACTGACTGATCATAACCAGTGGTTAGAGACTTTGAATGACGTTACTCAAACTGGCTTACCGTAGTGCAAGTGCACCCATTCCTTGTCTCCCTCTAGATCCGAGGTTTCCAAATTCCTCATGATTTTTTTATTTCATTAATTATACTTTCTTGAATCGTTTTTTTGGTACCTAATCTTTTATATTGCCACTAATACTGTTGCTCCATCTAATAATCTGAAATTCGCTCTAAAAATTTCATCTGGTTGTGCTAATCCGGTATGGAGACTTGAATCGATGTACACGCGTACCAGATCGTACGTTGCATTTAACTCACTGATACTACCCACTCTGATGGGGTGTATCAGCTTCAGAGGATTGTTCTTTGTCGTGTTCTACGGGCACACACTGAAGTAGAAAAAAAACCCGCCACCAATCTAATTTCCATTCTAGGTTTTTTAAGAAAAAGTATTTCATGATGTGAGCAACTGAAAGGTAAAAACTGTACACATACCTCTAATAGCACTTGAGATAACCTTGACTGACTGGCTCCACGTATTCCTATTTGATCGGTTGGTCTGTACCATAAACTCTTAAAACAGCGTGTTACTCAGTATCAACTATGAAAATCCGTACTTATTATTATTATTATCAGCTTTATTCAATATTATATTTTTGGTACAATATAGAATTCTCAGCGCAAAGTATTTCAACAAGTTTCCGTTTCTTTCTTCTTGGTCGGTCCTGGCGATAAATATTGAGTGATAGCCGCTTAGATGTTAGCAGTTCAGTAAATGAACATCTGAATAATGTACATTCTTTTCGCTGTATATTGCCAGCAACCACATTGTCTCTTATTGAGTTTTTTGTAACTTTGACAACGAAAGGTTGTACACTTTTCAGAAACGCAGCAGAATAGGTTATGTGATTAATGAACATAAAGATATATTAAAACAAACAAAAATAGATAACTTGTTGGAATATCTAGATGGCAGGAACAGGTAGCCCAGAAGCTCAAGCAGGCCGCCCTTTAGAGGTGATGATAGTGGTTACTGAGTTAAATTAAAATCAACCCCTAATATCAAACGCTTTATAAAAGTTAAATGTTACCAATTTCTTCAACATTCCTGAAGATTTCTGCTTTCATTTATACCATTCGTTAATTCAAAGGTGCACCTCAGAGTAAGGAATACAAACATCTTATGGAAAACTTGGAACAGTTGATACTAAGTTTGGATACCTTAAAAAGTGATGGAAATGAAGATGTTAGAGCCATGCGGCGAGATGCTGTCAAAGAAATCCAACAATTAATAGAAATGTTGGACTATCGTTCCTTAATTTCCAGTCAAAATGATGAAAAGTCTTAGATGATTAATATCTGGTTCAAATGTTCCGGCGTTCTGAGCTATGATTACCCCCGCTACTTTTATAGTAAGTTAATACAATTTTATCTTTGTTTAGTTAACATTTTGAGAAGTATTAGAAAATAAATTTTTTACAAATTCAATTAGTTGCTAGTATAATCGTTAGGTACTTCTAGGGCTTTAGCTGCTCTGAATATATATATATATATATATATATATATATATATATATATATATATATATATATAGTGGTTTTGGATCCGTTGGTCAGACACTTCAGTAAAAATCTACTGTGGGAGGGAACGAAACATATCCCAGCGGAGGAAGAAATCATGAAGAAGCTCTGGAAATGGATAGGACACACATTGAGGAAAACACTCAACTACTTCACAAGGCAAGCCCTCACTTGGAGTCCTCAGTGCCAAAGGAGGATGGGAAGACCAAATAACACATCACTCCGAGAAATGGAGGCAGACATGAGAAGAATGAACAACAATTGTATAGAACTAGAAAGGAAGGCTGAGGACAGAGTGGGTTGGAGAATGCTGGTCGTCGGCCTATGCTCCATTGGGAGTAACAGACGTAAGTAAGTATTGTTATAACCTGTGACCTGTGTGCCCTGTTAATGGGTAAGTAATGATATTGCCAATTAGGGGGCAGTGACTTATTAATCGAATCAATGATGCGTAAAACCCGTGCGAGCAGCCTAGAGTCCTGATTGGTCCTGTTTTCCGCCTAGCCCAGCCAATTAAGTCCAGAACACCAATCCTAGCCTCTGCGATATGAATCATTATATTTCAAACATACTGAGTTTATATACCAATCAAACAGACCACAACGTGGCATAAAATAGAAAATAACATTTGTACAAAATTTGGCCAAACGTTGCTGTGAATATGGGAGGCAGTGACTAATAGACAGGGCATAATTCAAGAATGGTAAAACTTATAATAATGGTTCATAGGCCAAAATAAAGCTTATAATAAGAGGAATGTGAATATGAATAGTTTAGTTATTTAACAATTATACAATAAAAATATACGTTTACTATTAGTCCATAAATAGATCCCAAAATTACCATTCATTATGCTTATCGGAATCTAACAAGTACATATATAGTGGTTGATAATGAATAATATAAAAGAATTGCTAAGAACTGAGAATGGACCAACAGAAGAATGAAGAGTCATGTGTGGTTCATATGATTTTCTTGTGTGTGATGTAGTTGAAGGAGCACGATGAACCAGAAATATAGTACCGTTATCATCTAGTACTTTTGACATCCTATTTTTTTATAGTTGAATTCATGAGTCAATTAAAGCTAGATCATCGAAAATCTGGAAGCACTGGACGGCTGCTTCGTTCTATTACGAGACTCCTTAGCAGTGCGCATCCATAATTCCTCCCGTGGGAGTTGAACCCAGGATCTATCGGTCTCGCGCGTGAACGCTTAACCTCTAGAGCATTAAGCCAGGATCCAACCCCTTCTGATAATAATCATCATGTGCTCACTAGTGACTGGCTTCAAGAGGTATTTCCTAGAGTGCTAGTAAGAAGCCATGACCAGTGGTGTCTAACCAGGTGTGTTGCGAAATAGTAACTCACTGAAAACAATGGTGGACGGTGACACAATTTCGTGAATTGGTTGAGGCTATATACTAATATCTTTGGATCCCGACTCATTAGTTTATAGGTTAAGCGTTCGCGCGCGAGACCGATAGATCCTGGGTTCGACTCCCACGAGCGGAATCGTGGATGTGCACCGCTGAGGAGTCCTGTGCTAGGACGAAACGGCCTTCCAGTGCTTCCAGGTTTTCCATGATCTAGCTTTAATTGACTCATGATGTCAACTATAAAAGTACTAAAAATTTCCACAAAACCCGCTTTTAATAATTCTGTTTTTCGTATGCATATATCCCTCTGTTGATATATAAGACGTAGATTTCAGTGTAAAATAGTTTTAATTCAATTACTTACACTATTTGTTTACTGTTATGTGTTATTCTTCCGTCTTTGTGATATTTCAAGTTTATTATTTCCATTGATTTATTTTAGTATACGTGAATATACTGATATGGGTGATTCAATATATCACTTTGTCAATACCATCTACATGCATCTATATCCATGTATATAAATATATATTTACTATTGTTATCTTCCTTCTTATTACTTATCGGATATTCATTCACTGTACTTGTTGACTCCGTTTTTCATTGTTTCTTAGAAATGAATCAGAAAGATTTAAAGCCAAGTTTAATTGCCAATCTCTCTTTCTGTTGTATGGACTATTTTCCATTTATGTACTATAAATTTGTATCTACTATTATTATTGTTATTGCTGTACACGTGTAAGACGTTTGGTTCGTGTTAAACGAGCGACCTCGTGTCTTTATATATATATATATATATATATATATATATATATAGAGAGAGAGAGAGAGAGAGAGAGAGAGAGAGATGGTCCTTACTACTATTCTGTAATTGACTGTTCGCTTTACATTTCGATTTCTTTCACTCTTCTAAATTCATATTTCATTTTCCTGAATTATCATAAGCATTTGGTGTTTTGTCAATTTTTTTTTCTTGTATTTATTGAATTCCTTATATGCAAAGAGTCTTTCAGTGTACAATATGAGCGCGGGTTATTCAAAAAAAGGAAGAAGAATCAAATGTTCTGATTCAATTGTTTTGTTTTTCTCTTTCTTTCACGTTGATCAATTGAATCAATAAAATTTCAATGTATATTGTTGTCATATATTCTGTTTTATATCAATATTTTGGTGTGTGTGTTTCGCTTCATACATAACCCGCATAGTTTCAAATCCTTCTTGTTGTCTTTTTCAAAGTTTACTCAAGTTATTATGTTTGTTTTACTCGTGTTTAATTCTACCATGTTTCCGTATTCGGTGATAATCATTCGCACCTACCTCTTATCTCTTCTATTTTTTGTATCTTTGGAATTGTTCATTTTATGTATATCCAGTTCTGTTGCTTCTAATTTTTCCCATTTGTTTATATTTATAGAAAGAATGTTCCATCTGGATCAAATCTAGGCTTGTTTTCATTATTATACAAGGTATTTATTCTACGAATTGATAGGTCATACTTTGATTCTATAAGTTTGTGTTGTGTTCTAAAAGATTGGATTTCGTAGTTCAAAAAAACAAACAAACAAAGAAACAACGCTCTTTAATTGTGACATTTTGCTATGTGGTTGTAACTTCATTCAGAGATTCATGTAAAAAAGTGAAACTATAACACTTTATGTGGTTAAAAGATTCTGCCTTTCAATCCCTTGATCACTGGTTTGAATCATCAACTCTATCTGAGCTCCCGAACAGTGTTGCTAGTTATTTCGGTTCAAGTGTGCATCGAAGCTGAATATGCCAATCTGTACTTGGTTAACGTGTCACTAATAATTAAATAAAAATGGACCATATCTGTATCAAGGCGCTTCAGTTAAAGTTTATGTTAACATTGATTTTTAGACATAGACAACATAGGACCTGAAACAAATGAATATCGTTCTGACTTCCTGCACTGATTAATATAACTCATCTATGAAGAGAGTGTTTATGTAGTTGACTGGTGACATTAAAATGACAAATGAAGTCGCTTGCAGTCTCTCAAAACTTCCTGTAAAATTAGTAGCATAGTGTGACTAGGTGGAAAAAGAGAAGTGGTCAACTTAGGATTTCGTGGTATAGAATATAACTGTATAGAACTGATATCTGTTATCCGATCACTCCTCTCCGATACAGGTCGATTTTACGTTTTATGATTCTTCAGCTACTGCAGATAAGAACATCTAAATAATTAAACTTCCAATCGACTTAAACTTATGTAATACTCGTAGTTCACGCATTTCGCTCCGCATACGCATTTACTCCAGTTCGCTTCAGCATATTCTCCTGTATTTTTTTGTGGCAAGCTATTCAGTGATGTCACTAGTTATTTGCGAATAAGTACTTATAGTTACAAATATCCAACGTTTCCAGCACGTCATAAAATCAGAACTCTTTGAGACAAAGTTAAAAATAATTCATTTCTCATGATTAATACTGTCGTTTTTGGATTGATCATAATCTCGATAGATAAGTGGGTTAAATTAAAGAAATTCAAAGAAAAAACCCAGTTGTAATCGCCTTCATCTGTCTATTTTGTGTTCCATTTATCTGTTTACGTCAGGTATTTCTGAAGAGACCATAAAATTTCACTTTCTAGGTCTTTGGATTGCGTTAATTGCTCCATCCATTGGTTTTCGACTTGTTGGAGATGTGTCCGCTTTGTTGATGTTTACGGGGGATAGACTTTCTTCATGCAATAATAACTGAATATCATCATTGCCATTAGTGTGTTTATTTTTCCAACTATCATTATTTAAAGGTTTGGTTTTCTCTTGCTCTATCGATCAATTTTTATTTTTTGTTCAGCAATCTGAAATCGAGTATTTGTATAAAGAAATAATTGAATTCAGTTTTAACACCGTTTAATCTGCTTATTATATGTTAAAATGGTTGTTGTTTAAACTGTGTGTGTGATGCTCAATGTTTATGTGGTGAACTTTATTAAAAATACTAATTACTGTCAAATAGAATTGAAAGAACTGTACAACACTATGAGGTAACATGTCATGACCTTATTTAAATTCTTAATACTACTGTTTCCTGTATTTCTAGTTAATATAACATATACTAGATAAAGATAATCGTTATCACGATATTGTCTTGTGATTTTTGTGCCTATTTAGCCCATATGATAGTCGACTTGATATGTACTGGTTAGTACTAACCCTACCTATTCACTTTCGATCTTACTTTTGAGAATAACTTTTGTCACAGACTGAGTGAGGCTAAGGAAACATGGAGAAACAGGGAGTACTGCACGGTTTTTATTTTTGTTAGGGTCTCCTAGACAGTAACTGTCTGAAGATCTTCGGGTACGGAGATGAGTAGCAATCCACTGGTTTGAATTCTCCATCTTCACTCAATTCGTAATACACTGTTTATCAGGAGATATCGTCGATACAAGAGACCTAAAGGTCTGTGTCCGGATAACAGATATATGTCATGACGTACTTCATCTGAAGAAGAAGATTGTCGCTCATTCTGGAGTACCTGCTTGGACTCCGACCATGCCCTAATACGGGCACGCATCTGCTTGCGCCTCACTGGACGCAAAAAAGCCACATTAAAAAGACCCGTTAGAACTGAGTTGAGTAACGAGAAAACCAAAAGTAGGTTCCAGGAACAACTGAGGTCACACTTAGGTAGTTGTGAAGACGAGGCTGACCCAGATGTTGCTTGGAAGGGCATACAATCAGCTGTGGAAACAGCAGTGACATCTATTAGTGACTTAAACCACAGAGTTACAAGGAACCAGTGGATTTCTTCAAGGTCTGTCACACTGATGGATTCTCGCAAACTCGTCCCATCAGGTTCTGAACATGATGAAGAGCGTAAACAAATCAGATCTAGGTTAAGAAAAAGTCTAAGGAACGACCGTGAGCAGTGGTGGGTAACGAAAGCAAAAGAGATGGAAAAGGCGGCGACTATAGGGAACACAAGACAGCTTTACAGACTAATAAAAGAAACTGGAATTAATAAGTCAAGTGTAAGTGAGATTATTTCGGAAAAAGCGATACTCTCATCTGCTCCCAGTCCAGACGTTTAGAACGATGGGCGGAACATTTTAGAGAACAGTTCAGCTGGCCTTCAGCTACTCTACAACTACCCTCCATTCCCAGACAGTGTGAATGGAACATTGAAGTAGGTCCCCCAACTCTTGCTGAAGTTGAGAAGGCTATAGTTAATCTGAAACGAGGAAGGGCAGCTGGTCCAGATGGATTGGCTCCAGAGTCTTTAAGGATGGTGGTCCAATTTTAGCGATTAGGTTGACTAATATTTTAGCTAAGATCTGGGAATTAGACGTTATCCCATCTGACTGGTCGCAATCACTTATCGTCCCAATATATAAGAAAGGGTCAAAATCATCCTGTGACAACCACAGAGGGATTAGTTTAACAAACATAGTATCTAAAATACTGGCCTCGATAATTATCAACGCCTAACTAAGACTCGTGAACTACAAACACGAGAGAACCAAGCTGGCTTTAGACCTGGTCGTGGCTGCATCGACCACATATTCACCATTCGTCAGGTTCTAGAACACAGGCATACTTATCGGCGTCCGACGATGGTGGTCTTTCTTGACTTAAAAGCAGCATTTGACTCTGTAGACCGCGAGATTCTGTGGCAGTGTCTGTCATTGAAAGGCGTACCTCAGAAGTACATAAACCTTGTGAAGGCTCTTTACTCGAACACTACTAGTCGAGTCAGGGCTTATGGCGAACTGTCATCTACTTTTGCAACCTCAAGTGGTGTCCGTCAAGGCTGCCCACTTTCTCCATTTTTGTTTAACTTCATCATAGACCTATTGATGGAAATAACACTCTCGTCGACTGAATTCTCGGGTATTGATCTCCTTCCAGGAGGTCCACTTATCGACTTAGAATACGCAGATGACATAGTCCTGTTTGGTGAAGACGCTGACAAAATGCAGAGTCTTCTGGTAGCACTAAGCAACAATGCCAGAATGTTTGGGATGCGCTTCTCTCCCTCTAAATGCAAGTTGTTGCTTCAGGACTGGTCTGCGTCAACACCTGAACTAAGGATAGGGAGTGAAGTAGTCGAACGCGTTGACAACTTCACTTATCTTGGAAGTCTGATCAGCCCTAATGGGTTGGTGTCTGACGAAATCTCAGCACGGATTCGAAAAGCTCGTTTGGCTTTTGCCAACTTACGTCACCTTTGGCGGAGGCGAGATATCCGTCTATCAATAAAAGGACGAGTATACTGCGCGGCAGTCCGTTCTGTTTTAATTTACGGCAGCGAAACATGGCCCTTAAGAGTAGAAGACACCCGTAAGCTACTAGTATTTGACCACAGATGCCTTAGAAATATTGCTGGCATCTGCTGGGATCACCGGGTAAGTAATAGTGAGGTTAGACGCAGGGTATTAGGGAATGATGGTAAATCAGTTGATGAGGTTATGAATCTTCATCGACTGAGATGGTTGGGCCACGTGTTACGTATGCCTGAACACCGATTACCACGACGTGCAATGCTAACCGGTGTAGGAGATGGTTGGAAGAAAGTTAGGGGCGGCCAAACCAAAACGTGGCATCAGTGCTTGAAGTCACTAACTTCTAGTCTGAGCCATGTTGGTAGATGCAGACTACTTGGTTGGGGTCCGCGTGACTTTCGTAACCAATGGTTGGAGACTCTTGGTGACATGGCTCAGAATCGATCACAATGGCGTCGGTGTATACACTCCCTGTCTTCCCTTAAACTAAGAGATTAAAACCACTTCATATCTTTCTTTCTACGAACTAATTCTTTCTTCCTATACTATATCCTTATTGCAATCCTTCTCCTATATATTACCACCTCTGAATTAACTACTTATGAATCCGGTGTTCATCTTGCTGTGCTAATGAGGTATGGCAACCTGGACCGATGCACATATGTGCCTGGTCCTACGTTGTAGCTGACTGACTGACTTCATCTGTAATTGTTTTCGGGATATTGACGACAGGAAACTTAAAGAGGAATATAGAAACCGGACGAAACTGGCAGTTATAAACAATGCAGAATTATCTTCTTATGACCTTAATGGGGTGATTAGCCACTTCTCTACCCAGCGTTCAAAACATATTTGTAAAATGATAAACGACACGTCATAAACCTGACGTTGTGTCACTAGACCAATGGTTTCCTTCTGCTAATAACTTGAATAAATTAGGATGATTTCCAGTAGCCGTCTCTTAAAGTTGGTACTTCAATCGTTACAGTGCTCTCTGATCACTTGGCTTTGCTGTCCTTATATAGACTTGGTAAACTTTTCGTCAAGACAGTTCAATTGTACAGAGCTGGAACGTGGAGAACTATTACAACCATCATCCAACATGTACAAGTGTTTATAAACAATCGTCTACGTAAGATACCCAGTGTCTGTTGACCGGATGCCATCAGCAACAGTGTACTGTAGGAGAGAACAAACAAACAAATAGGAAATTAGGAAAGGACGTTGGAAGTGGGTAGAACACACATTGAGGAAATTACCAAGCTGCATCATGAGGAAACCCTCACTTAGGATCCTGAAGGAAAACAGAAATTAGGAAGGTCAAAGAACACACTGTGTCGAGAATCGGAAGCACAGATGAAAAGGGACAACTGGAAAGGATTGTCCAGGACAGAGTTGCATGGAGAATACTGGTGGGCGGCTCATGCTCCTCCATGAGTGATAACAGGTGTTAATAATTAAGTAAAGTGATCTATCGTCCAGGTTTTTCACACATTGGTGTGATTAGCAAATATGATTTAACTCACTCATTCCCAAATAATGTATGGTAGTCATTAAGATAGATAGTTTGAGCATATTATTCAATAAATTTAATGTTGAAAGACTTAAATTATTTGATAGAAATCAGCATCATCACTGATCAATAGACTCCAGCTGTCATCCTCTTAACAACCACGTTTTTCAAGTAATTCCATCAAGAGTGGCTGAAAATATTGAAAAAATGTAGAAAAGTATTAGTGACATGTTTTTGAGAACAGTTGGTTAGACAGTACGTTACATACGAAGGTATAAAAATAATACGGTTCCCAGTAATCAGCTTTAAATTGTATTATTACGAGTATTCTGTTATGTAATGTGTTGTGATAATATAATATAGTAATAATGATAATACTAATTATCATTATTATTAGTAGTATATGAGAAAATGATTAATTTTCAGGAGTGATCTTACATGAACAGTTCATTTGAAGACAATCTAATTAGAATTGAGAATAAAGAAGTGAATGATCAAGATGAAAGATAATACAATTTCATTGAAATAAAACTGGCGATCATATGTACTTGAAGTGTTAAATATAAATAATGAGGTTATGTATATAAATTTTATAATGGAATGGAACAATTGATAGATTCGATTTACCACGACAGGGTGAAATTGATGATTCTTTTAGTTTCACTCTCAGTTTGAAAGGACAGGAGGTGTGATGGCCTGTTTTGGTCCTGGCGATGATGATATCTCAGTTGATCTAACTTTCTTTTGAATGAGTCGATAGATGGAGCTTCCATTAAGTGTTGAGGTAATGAATTCCACTGATTTATGTTTCGAAGGGAATATTGACAGTCAGCTGACAAGTAATTTATTCTGGGCTTGTGAACATTTTGGAGTGTGCTCGTAGATTCTCTGTTGTTGGAAGACAAAAAATGAGGGCATACCAAGTGCAAATTTACCACTAAGCAATTTGAAATCTGTAATCAAGTCACCTCTAGTTCTTCGATATGACAGGGGAATATGTTTAGTTTAGCCAGTGGAGCATCATACGGAGCTTCACTGTTTCGGAAATCAGCTTAGTTGTTGTTCTCTGAGCCTTTTCCAAAATCTGTCTTTTTTCAAGCAGGGGCTAGTCGCTTGTATGCAGTACTCAAGTTTATGTCTCACGAATACTGTTTACAAAGTAAAGAAGTCTTAGCGTCGACATGACTAAAAGCCCCACGTATTGACTATAGGGTTGTAACACTTTGACGGCTAATACATGGTAGCGTGCAGTAGTTTTTGGCTTTGGTCAACGATGACCCCCAAGTAATTGTGTGTCTGGAATATATATAGAACTTGATGTGTTCAGTTAGAGTTGTTGCATAATACTTCAATATGCATCTATAAATTTACTCGCTCATATGGGACAAATCACGTTGGCAGCACCAAGCGATCACTTTCCAAAAGCATCTTGGAACACTACCCAGCAGGTCTTTTGAAAGAATGCAAAACAATTACTAGTTCAATACAGGAGCATTTAATCAAGTATATATACATCGCTCCAAAGGAGTCTTCCTTTAAATTAATCTACTCAGTCAAAGGAATTGGATCGAACGGAGGTTCGGACGTAATCTTAGGCACTGGCAATCCACCAACTGAAGTCCAAAGTTTGCTTGCAAAAACGATTCGCCCAACCTCCCACCCTTGTCCCTAATTCCCTTTATTGATAGGTTTGAGTTTTGTCCCTTCTCTCTTCATCTTTATTTGATTATTATTGATTTATCTGAGTGTTTTTGTAATTTTAAACTGCAATCAGGATGAAACGCGCATGATGATCAAGTAGACTTAATGAATGATATCGTGCATAATGATCAGATGAGTTCTGTGAATGACCAACACAAATTCATGTTTAACCTAATTAGTCTTTCAGCAGAAGAGGTTTATTTATTTTAACAAATTTGAATTATACTACTGAATGATGATTGAGTAGTGATCAATGTTATGCTTGTCTAATTCTTTACCGACCATTAGTGTAAGTAGTTGAGTTGTTAGTTGATTGGACTTGGTAAATAGAAAACCGTTCTTGACGCAAGTTTCATGCTGGCCAGCACTCGTCATGAAAGCCTACTCGTAACCTTTAGTGGTACTGATGCTCTCAATAACATTCAGCTTCATATTTTCAGATTTTATTATTGAGATATTTAGGACACGAGTGATCTTCTGTGAAACTAAGATATTTGAACTGATTAACGCCCAGTATAGTGCTTATTTATTCTTTCAAGTATTGACGACGAACGATAACCATTTAGAGCACTTTGTTGGCATTCATTGATTTACACATCTAACTTCACTGAACATTTCGTTTCAGGATGAACATTTCAGATTGACATCTATGGGTTCTTAGGTTCTTTACATGCTCCATCTTGAGATTAGAAAGATAATTCTTTAATAAACATTTCGGCGGGGAACATGTGACCAAAACTGACCTCGTGTTTAGCAAAAGTGTCGTTGACAAACTCACATTCTTCGGAAAGTATATGTTTTTCTAACCAACGTATCCTGATGAACGAGAGCAAGTAAGCTGATCGATTCACCTTGAGAGAAATCAAAGTATCAGTTTATACCCGAAATATCCAAGAATCAGATATGCAACGAAAAAAACAATCTCGAGTTTCTTCAAATAAATGCTGTTTACAGAAATCTCAACATTTGGCTTTTAAGGATCTCTGGAGATATATCCCGTTTAGATTGAAATTTCATGAACAGAATCTTCTCTAGAACATCAGAGGTATTCGTTTTAATGGCTTCTTTGGAATTCTCGACCCCGCTTGCGAGTAGGAAGGAAGTGTAAATATATTTTACGATTAATATTAATAATAATTGGCTAAGGACATGGTAAGATGAAGATAAGACACACTTCAGTTCATGAATAGTAAAAAACCTAAACATGAATAAATCTTGATAGATTTGAACGAATTCTATAAACAGTCTTAAAATCAACAAGTGGATTCGTGAAGTCGGTCGTGTCTACTGAATGTTCAAAGATAGAACTCCTAATTGCATCATATAAATTGGTTGGAAAGAGATCTTTCCACTGAATTTAGTGTTTTTAATGTTTAAATTGGTGATTATATACTGCTGTTTGGTCACCGGATTGCCTGATATGACTTTTATATCCGGTTTGTATATGTGCAACTCACCAGTTGTTGGTATATGGGCACAACAGTTTAAACTCAGTCACAATTCTGGCTTGTTTTTAAAGTAGATAATGGAATATTAAGATTGAGAACTTTTAATCAGAAAGTCTTCTCTTTTACAACGAGTTATAGGGTACCATTTATTCTTCAATAAATAATAAAACTTTAGTTTGAAAAGTTAGTGATGACTATTCACTTACTAGTTTGTATCACAAGCTAATTTCAGTTCAACAACATTGGACTGTTATTTCATCCAAGTATGCAATAAGTCAGGAGTGCGTCATCATGACCTTGGCAATGGTCATCTGTGGCAATGAACGACAACTGCGTAATACCGCCATTACACTGAATTTACGAATATAAATCACAAGGTATCAAATCACTGGTCTTAAGATCGACTCCTGCTGAAGTCATAGTTGTTCATTCGTTAAGAGTTCCATATCACCACCAAACATCTGTCTAATACTTCATACTTTTCAATGGTTGTTTAACTGAAAGTCAGTTCATGATGTGAGCTAAAACTAAACTTCGTTCAAGTGGATAACTTAATTAAGATATTCAACTGTTTCAGAACACAATTCTGTCTTTGAACAATTCATTACTTCCATTTCTTGTTAATATCCACTTGGAATTCATTTCTCATTACCAAATCGTCTATCCATTTGCAGTCATTTCTCAAGACTGAATAAACCGTTTTATGAGTAAACTTGTTTCATAACTAACTACCTAACTAAACACATGTAACAATTTGAATTGCTCTGATATACATAAGAATCAACATAGACACTGTTTAATGAGTTTTAGTACAATTGTCTTATTGGCAAACAATGAAACTATTTCTTCTCTACTTCTGTGATATTGAACAATGATCTCCTCCTTCAAATATTCATTCGTTCCAACTCACAGTGATCTTTTCTTGAAATAAGTGGATTACAGATTGTTCATTTCAATATTCCAGGTTGAATGTACATTATTCAATCAATTGTCTTATTATTATTATTCTTGTTCATTTTGTATTGTTCGTTTGAGTCTTCCCATCGATGTTTAAGACTGCAAGTGATCATTTTCTTATTGAGAAGATTAAGACAAACAATAGAAAAGAGAGTGTAAACTTCACCTGATTGTACAAGCAAGTGACTATCAGATGTTATTAACTAAGTGGATAATACGATGGAGTTTGACGCAAGTCCCAGAGTGAACACTCAATCTGAGATGCAGGTACATCCAGCTGACGAGTTCCAAATAGGATAAAACGTGTGTCAAACTGGATCCCACTGCCAGCCGCTATCCATCTTTGCCTATAAAGATTGAGACGTTTTAGATAATTCAACATAATAGAATGATGTTGAGTGACAGATTGTTCGGAACTATGAAATATGGGAATAACGTTAATCAGTGGTCATCTATTGGCTAGTGAAAAGTCTATTAACATAACCATAGTCCATACATGACAGCTTATCATCCACTTGATGATTCTGATAGATGGATTGAATAAATGAATAAATAGTTGAAACTACATAGATAATGAGCATCCAAATTTATGAATGAGTTATTATTATTGTTTTTAAAGTGATTGTTTATCAAATCACTTTAATCGTATTCTATGTAAAAGGACAGTAGGTAGTTAATGACCAGCCCCTCTAGACCAATTATGAAAACAGCTGCACACTTTCCAACAGGATGATGTATTGCGTTTGATCGATTTTCTTGAATTCGCCTGATAATACAAAGGCCTTTAAATAGCTTGCATTTAAGAATAAGATTTGATAAACTGCGAATTTTGTCCGATTTACCTGATTGAATACCCACAAAACACCAACGTCTATCATTTCTGTTACTTCCTATACAATCTTCAAAGTAAAATTTACTATTTTCTATTCTCAGTGTAAATTATTTGAGCATTTAGTTAATGAGCATATTTCTGTTGAACTCAAGTGTCTACAGAAACATCATTGATTATAGTTTGTTGTTGTCTATCACCTCATTTTATCTCTTTATTCAAACAATATGGTATTCTCTTTACTGTATGCTGTATGGTGGGCGTAATATGAATCTTAATTAGAATAGAACTTATCGCATTCCAATGATGTGCTTATGTGACTGACCTTCACCTACATACATTCACGGAACTAAAATGAGTGAATTTCTCATTTTACAAAACATTGATACTTTTCTAAATATAAAATGAAGTGAAAACAATTCATTTGGCTGTCAATTCATAGAAAGTCTCACTCTAACTATGAATGAACACTATGACCATTCGCCATCTAATTTCGAGTGAGTTGAGTGGTCGTTTACTCATAGAATCATTTGGTTTTCACCTTCTTTAAAATCAAGAGAATGACATATTAAGAGTATTGACTGAAATCAAAGTGGTGAATAACTATTGTATGATGGTAAATAATTTGATCAGTTCAAAAGTTTTAAGTGTGGAGCTATGGAGATTGTCATATTTTTGATTGAGATCAGGAATCGATGAATGTTAGACAACCATTGAAAACCTGGAAGCGTCAATCGGTCGTCTCGTCACAGTACGGAACTCACCAGCAGTGAGATTCGAATCCAGCATCATCGGTCTCACGTGCGAACACTTAACCTGTAGACCATTGAGTCGGCCGGCATCCAATGGTTTTAATGTCTAATTTCAACTAATCCACGGTATTGTGCGACTGTCCACTATTGCCTTCAGTGAGTAAGTGCATTACAACACACATGGATGAAATGCACTGATCACAGCTTCTCACTAGAACTCCATGGAATCCATCTTGAAACCAGTCCCTAGTCATCACATGAAGTGGATTTCAGCGGTTAAGATAGCAATAATTTCATCATAGAATATCAATGTTTGGAGAGTATTTGACAGTCAGAGGAAACTAATGCTTGATATTATCTTTCCACTATTCCGTACACAAATATTTTTACCGCATATGTGTCCGTAACAGTCTGTTATCGATTATTCTGTGTACATTCACAGTATGTATGCATAGTCCATAGTACATATCTCAAGTGTCGAAGTAGCGAGATTTTACGATAAAGAAAATCGGATATAAAAAGCGAACAGCAACGAAAAGCACCTAGTAGTGTGCGTAATTGTGCGGGATATTTTGGGGATGGGTACACTGTAAGTGAAACTTGTTGCTTCATATCTTGTCTATAACCATTGACATCAGCCTAATACCCAAGACGCTCAATACCAAATATATGAAATGAACAATTATTTGAATAAACGTCAAATGCTTTTTCAAGCAGACGACGTAAGGAAGTAGTAAGTCACTGATCATGATATATTTTATGAGAACCGAAAATATTGAAATCAATTGAAAAAAATGTCAACACCTTTTACATCACTGACTACATCACGGATCACTCATGGAACATGGCTGGAGAACAACTTAAACCGAAAAGAGGGAATTAGTATTTCGATCGGCCACAATGAACGGCAAGTTACTTACGCCTCGTACTCCTCGAGGAGGAGTATAGGCCGCTCACCAGCAAATTCCATCTAAACCTGTCCTCAGCAACCCTTTCCACTTCTTTCCAGTTGTTATTCATCCTTTACATATGTGCCTATATTTCACAAAGTAATGTGTTCTTTGGAATTCCTCTTTTCCACTTCCCTTCTGGATTCCAAGTTAGGGATTGCCTCATGATGCAGTTTGATGATTCACGTAATGCATGTCCTATCCATTTCCATCGTCGTTTCCTAACTTCCTCTTCAGCTGAAGGCTGGTTTGTTCTCTGCCACAGAAGGCTGTTGCTGATGGTATCCGGAAAATTGATGTTGAGTATCCTGCGTAGACAACTATTTATAATTACTTCTACCTTCTTGATGATAGTTGTAGTAGTTCTCGAAGTTTCAGCTGCGTACAGTAGAACTGCCTTGACGTTCGTATTGAAGATTGTGAATTTGATATTAACTGATGGACAGTTGTTTTGAGCTCCATATGTTGTTCAATTGGAGGAATGCTGTCCTTGCTCTGCCAATCCTCGCCTTTACGTCTGCATCTGACCCTCCTTGTTCATCGATGATGCTTCTCAGGTACATGAAAGATTCCACATCTTAGAGAGATTCTTCGCGAAGCATGATTGAGTGGTTGTCCTCGGTGTTGCATTTGACGATGTTGGATTTTTCCTTGTGTGTGACTGCCGCTACACTGGCTGTCTTTATCTGCATTTGTTCGTGTGTATGCGATAGGAGTTTTAGGTGATCTGCGAAGTCCAAATCGTCTAATTTATTCTGAGCTGTCCATTCCATGCCATGTTTTCCCTCAGATGTCGAGGTCTTCATAATCCAGTCGACCACCAGAAGAATGAGGAAGGGAGAGAGTATACAGTCTTGTCTGACTCCGGTCCTTACTTGGAATGCATCTGTCAGCTGTCCTCCATGCACCAATTTGCACTGTAGTCCGTCTGGTGAGTTCCGGATAACGTTGATAATCTTCTCAGGAACTCAGGAGTGTCGAAGAAGTTTCCATAATATCCTCTTATCTACACTGTCAAATGCCTTTTCATAATCAATGAAGTTGATGTACAGTGACGAGTTTCACTCAACTGATTTTTCGACGATAATCCGTAGTGTCTCAATTTGGTCTGTGCACGATCGATCCTTACGGAATCCAGCTTCTTGATCTCGAGGTTGGGCGTCTACTGCGTCTTTCATCCTGTTCAGCAACACTCTGTTAAAGACTTTCCCTGGTACTCACATTAGTGTAATACGACTATAGTTTTCAAATTTGCTCACATCTCCTTTCTTTGGAACCTTGATGGGGTGTCCTACTTTTCAGTCCATCGACTTTTGTCCCTCCTCCCAAATCTTTTTGAATAGAAGGCGAGACATGTTTGTAGTTAGTTCGATGTCTGACTTCAGTGCTTCAGCTGGTTTATTGGCGGAGTTACAAATAACGGTAATCGTTCTTAAATCTGATGGAGGTTTATCCGAATGAATCTGAAGACAGATCTCCTATAAGTCGGCTTCGCCGAACACTTTAGAACAATTAACGTGACTCGGAATATCTTCGGCTTCAACTGTGGTGCGTGTTTGCTTCAACAAACGGGGATTCAATGTAAAAGACTGAATTCTTATCCCATCATAGCACTTAACACAGGAGGCTATGAAGGTTTTAATCGAAGCATCAGAATCTTATTTGAAAGCTAGTGGGAGCAAGTCAGGTTAGTGCCCCTCTAAATAGAAAGTTCAAATGAAATGATTGACAGTATACTGCCTTTGTCAACAATGGAATTACGGAATGAACAAAAAGAGATATTTAATTGCTCTCACATATGTAAAGCGCATTCAAAATCGTGGATAAAAGCGAAATTTGATCTTAAGATGCTCCAATCTTATTGGGATTTAATAACGCCGACTGGTATCGTCAATAGCAAAATGAACATAAGTCTAATATACCGACATAATGTATCCAATTTTGTCACAATTTACAGGACATCAGGTAGATACCTTACAATCCTTTAGGGTGATTAGTAAGCAGCCAAACTCCAGTCTTCTGAAGTTTGTTGAAGCCATTGCCATCAGGCGTCAAAAACCTGACCTATGTATTCAAAAGGAGATGGTGGTTAATCTTTCCTTACCCTGGTGACAAATATTCCTTCACTGAACCTTAAAATTTTTTTCTTTTTTCTGTTGCATTTATTACATCATTGATTCTTATTTATTTTTTCAACTATCTTTCAAATGAATAATCTTTCAACTGAACTCTACTCACTATATTCCTATCAATGTTTATTCATTATGTAATCAATTGTTTCTAACCCATTTTTGAACTGTTGTCACAATTAATGTTGTAGGATATTCTTCACATTAGGTATATATTAACAATATCCTGTAAGCAATTTAAATCCATTATGCAATTATGATTTTAAATATCACAGGTTGTAAGCAGCTGACGAGAACCTACGAAACAAAATGAATTCATGTTATTCTGCTAGAATCTTTGTTCTTGCTCTTTTCAAAACAGTGAATAATCGCATGACGGAGGAATGAGGTGCCTCGTTAAGTGTTGATGCGGTATTCTGACATTTCAGTTTCAAACAACGAACATCGACAGTTTCAAATGATATTTTTCAGTGGTGAGACTTCATCAAACTGGACATTCACAACGGATTCATTGTTGATTCCAATTGTCACATAATCACGTATACACGATACTGTTAATTCACAAATGGAATGCTGTCAAATTTTGTAAAACTAATCAGTTTGCACCGAATGAAAACAATCACGTCAATACAGAAAACCATATTTTATATTCTACAAACAATCATGAATGTTGTGTGTATTTCCATGAAACAATCAGCAATTTATTGAAATGATTAACATAATCGAAAGTGTTTTCAATAAATGAAAAAGGGAAATAACAGAGTCAGCTAGATGAAAAGACGAAATAAGAAGGCGTTTGTGCGAATCATGGCATACTTATCTTTTTTCTGTAAAACCATAACCCTATGACACATCCACTGCATACGACAATGAATGCGACAACAACCGGTACGATAATATACGAGTAATTGCGAGACTTCTTTTGCTCTTCATCCTCTGTCGTATCTGTGGTCAAATTCTGTAAAAGCAAAACAGTACAATAATTACTCAATATCGAACATTAACCAAATGAGTTTCAGTGTTATTAGTAGTCTGCCTCAATTCATTTCTTAAGTCAGCTTCATTTACTGTTGGAGTTGTTTCTTCTTTTTCTTCGATAAGTGCTAGTTCTCCAGAAACGCCGATAATCGAGCTCTTCAGAAGAATGAAATAGTGGCAATATAACCAAATAATAAATATTTCATCATTCAATATACAGTATTTTCAGTATTGTTGACACAAGTGAATTCAACTAATAGTTACATAATTTACTTCTGTACTGTGTGATCAATGAGTAATGATTTAAGATATCTGCTACCGATTTGACAGTCAATGTGATAAGTACACATTATCCTACAATCAACAAACGACTAATATTTGTGTGATGAAATTTGTTTCCTGGATGTCATATCTTATCACAATCTAAATATTAATCAACAAACGTATAACTGTCGGTTTTATTGATGCAGTTCATACAGGATACACATTTCTCAACAAGAATCAGAAATACTTATACTGAACTTGAACTATGAGAGTTTTGGGAACTTGAACTAATCACTCAATCATGCTACACAATTTTCAACAGATTACGCTTTATCATTCAAACTGTTTTCATCGGTATGTTTCAATGGTTTCCGTAAATTTATGGTTTCATATTGGACATCGGAAGTCTGTTCACATTCTATGAGCTGAGAAATTGATGTTTCCAGGCATCAGTGTTAAACAACGCAATAAAATGTTCTTCCGAGTAAATAGATTTACAAATATGCTGATACTGAATACAGCCTGTGAAGCCTACCGATTACTTACTTTATTTTGGCAACCATTGACTTTGTGAGTATCCTTATCATTACTGGTAATGCACATATTGCCTTGTTCACACCACATACACGGTGTGTTCAAGATTTTTGCGTCTCGACATGCTTTAATCGACTTGTGGTTCGGACAATCTTTGGTGAAAACAATAAGTTGATCGCATTACAAGTTATCGAAGAAAACATTGGTGAATTAAAAAAAACATGTAACTATAACTCAATGATATTATGGTAATTTCTCAGTTGAGTGACTGTTTCATTCAGTGTGAGTTTGTCATCATATTGCGCAATGCGAAATTCAGTGCACTTTCAATGTCATTCACATTTCACGACATGATGTTGATGTTGAACAAAACTACGTTCAATAATGAACGATGAGTTTTGACGAGCAATTTCGTGGATTTCATTGACTGTGAACTCTCAGGAATGTACATACTGTGCTGTCAAGCGTTCAGCAATGCGTATAGCACTTGATGTTTGTGGAATCTCATTCCATGATGTCAGTTTTATGACTGAAAGATGTGTTGTATACCACGTCTACATATGAGCAGTGTCGAATTAAGTTGAAAACTCACTCACACTGACTACTTGGAAATCGGTACAAGAAAGTCAGTTGTTCAAGGACAGAAAATACATTTTCAATAATGTGAATTCAATCGAATAGAAAAGAGGAAAGTAACATTGTTTATCAATTCATCGTTGACGTTTTTCTTGAATGAATTTCAGTCAATCTACTGTGGTGAAAAGTTTCAAACTGTATGGCCATACTATATATCCTGTGTGCTTTCAGATAGCACGTCAGTCTAGTTAGATCATGAAAAATTCATCCATAATAGATAATACTTTATTCAACGAATATTGACGTCGATCTGAACAATAGATTATGGAATGATTCTCTCAGTTGTCGAAATGTTATTTCAACAGTCTAACACATGATGAACTGGACAGTGTTTGTGGTTATTCACTGTAAGTACTCACGAAAAAGAAAACGTATTCATTCCATGAAAATCGTTAGTATATTTGATACTGTATTAATATCTCCTGACAGTGATAAATTAAAATCTGACAAGTAACTTGTATATACCTTCAATTTACCGGTCGAGTAGGATAAAGTAAAGATTTGTGAAATTATGCTATTGCATTCAACATATTTAAAATTCCATAGCGTTTCCGCGATTCCGACACCTCGTGGAAATTCACTATCATTTGGTCCAAATGAAAAAAATGCAAAATTAACTGACTGGCTTATATCATCAGATCTATCGTTTTGTGGCATTTGTCTAAGTAAATTTCATCAAAGTGATGACTTTTATCGTGGTTCAAAATGTGTCTCTAATCATTTTAAATATTCAACAGTGAATAGACGTGTGATGTGACGAGAGTTGAGATTGATGGTTAAATATCATTTAATAACTGACCAAAATTATACATGAACTCTTCAATTTTATGAAATAGAAATTGTGCAACCAAGTGTGAGAATAGTCAACTCTGATAAAATAATGTTGAACATACCCCCGGCAACTTCATACTCGACCAAAGTTTTAGTTTTGATCCACTTTTCAGGAACAGTAATAGAAGCGGATATCGGTGCTTGTTCAAATAAGGTTTACAGAAAAAGACACTTGAAATATTGATTTCCATTTTATGTATAACAACGTGTTTGCTCGTATAAGGAGCAATCAAATTAAGAAACAGTTTAATATCTTATCATGAATACAATGATGGTCAAACAGCATCCTCACGAAATATGCTTTAAATCACTTTTGGTTTCGAAAGTGATCATCGTCTAACCAGTAAATGAAAAATGATGTCGTTAAGTTTCTGATTTGTGTTATAAGCGTGTCAGTGCAACGTCTTTAAAAAATATGTTTAACTCGTTAGAAATAATTTCACAAATTATCAACATTGAGGTTTACTGTGAAACGACTCAGCAACACATTGCAACAGATCATCAGGTACCTCTTGACCAAATGTTTAATGCACTTTCTCATAGTCAATCATTAAAGACTGCATCCAACCTAATCACTTACACTAAACGCTTGCCTTGGAACTCAGCTTCATCTTTCAACAACATACGACCATTTCAGCGTAGCGTGTGGTTTCAGCATTGTGTAAAACAACTATGAGTCCTGTTTGACAAAATATGCTTCCTTTTGTATTGAGTAGTATAAAACTAAGGACTACAGGTTTGACGAATTGAACAGTGAGTGAGTGAGTGAATAAAATAATGGCTGTATCATCTACCTAATTTGGTCGTTCATATATCCCTGTCTGGATCAGTCAATCGGTAAATATATGCGAAATATTCCTCCAAATATCCAATGACTCTTTATCTCATGTGACATGACATGTGTTGACATACAGAAAATAAGTTACAAAAAGAAAGTAACATTAGTCTAACAGATGGTTGTTCATGTATTTCAGTGTAAATCAGAATATAAATGACATTTGTTACCTCCTACTTGACACAGGAATTGACCGTTAACGACCGATTCCAATTCATTTTCCCCGATTTCCTCAGGAACCTGAAAAGATGTAATGGATGTCTGAGTCAAGATCTGTCAACACACTAACACCTATCACAAAATCAACCAACCATTGAAGTAATGTGTCGTCATTCACATTATCTTATACAAAGACAAATTATCATACTCACAGTAAGCATGCTGATCGTCTCAGTTTCCTTAGAACTATGTTCCATCTAGTCTACAAACATATTCTGACTCACCTCATTTGTCAACTTCAGAGAAGTTAGATGAACGATCTATCTATCTATCATGGAAT
Organism: Schistosoma mattheei; assembly: GCA_944470405.2. NCBI lineage: Eukaryota > Metazoa > Platyhelminthes > Trematoda > Strigeidida > Schistosomatidae > Schistosoma > Schistosoma mattheei. The sequence goes on along the minus strand of OX103947.1, from coordinate 90,885,636 downwards.
GAGGTGATATACTGTGAGATGAATATCCACGTCGGTTGATAGAAATGTGCTTGTGAATAACTGAAATGTTGCTGCACGTGAATGTGTAGTCATGTGGTGTGGTTGTGTTGATGTGCTCACTTCCATCCATTAGTGTTTGTTTCCCAAGAGAATGCTTTCCATAATGTGTTCTGATTACCTCGAAACAATAAAAACTGATTCAGTTCAACACACATGACACCTTTCATCTTAAAAGCCCATCCTGGCTGCCTGTATTCCGAATGGGTGAATTAATAAAGTCTGACATTAGAACAGTTACACACATTCAAGAGTGGACTCTTCAAACATCTGATCTTCAGAAGACGTAACGAAGCTTGACAATATATAATTGTCCCTTTGTAGTGTGGTGTGGGCTACTTATATGCATATAAGAAGTATATGACGTTAGGCAGGAACAGAATGTCTGGCACCAGAGAGACAAGAGGATCGAGCAGTAAAGATTGAAAACAGAATGCAATTTGTATGAAAATGCAAGAACAATGCAGTCTGAGTTATTTTAAGACAATTGGTGGACATTTTGCAAATTAAGCATTTACTATATGATTGTTAGATTTTATTAACAAGTTCTGTAATTTCCTATCAAATATATTCGATTGCCCCCACTCATGTTCTTGTTCATAACAGTAGTACCCTGACGTACACTGTTTGTACTTAGTCGGCGCGAAGACACCAGAATTTCTTCAGTTGACTCCTTACCATTCACTCTTTTATAAAAGTGCTAGAATAAAGTGTGTCACAAAAGGATTGTTAATGGCATCATATAGTCTGTATGCACATGAACAATTGTTGATCTCTTTCTGTCGTCTTCAATGTATCTTGATGCATTCGACTGTATTGAATTGCATTAAATAGTGGAACAATCTGAAGGATTTGAAACAAAACAACTGTGACATTTAATTGTGCGACTTACGTTCTCATAATAAAAAGATATCTTCCCACTCGGATGTATGAGATTTAACACCTTCAATTCAACATCTGCAACAATAAGACCGTCGTTATTTAAAATTTCAGGAATTTATGATGAACATGTTATTGTCAGATGTGACATTGTATGTGTCTACCCACACAGTGATCAGATTTAGGCAGATATTTACCGTGTTATCCCAAATGATTTCTTTAGTTGAATTCGAAGTAAATATAATCTGCTGGACGTCATGCAACTCCGCCTGTAGCTCTCCTACAATTACTTACGCTCCCAAGACCGGGTAAAGAAGGAGGGTTGAGCATGAGGTCGACAATCCCATACGGTAGAAAAAAATCTTGTTAAAAACGCAAACCAGATTAAACAAAGTTAACCATTTAAACTCTGCCCTAAGAGCTGAAGGAAGAATTAGGACGCCTCAGCATGAAAACCGAGATTCATCGGTAGTCACAAGACCGATGTCCACTGTAACAACCAGAGCAACATTCAATATAATTACATGGAATGTCCGGACAATGTGGGATACAGGGAGGACTAATCAAGTAGCTACTGAGATAGGGAGAAACACCTTGACGGTGCTCAGAATAATAGAGACCTATTGGATCAAATCTAATCACGAAGAGGAAAATTCTTCACACACTCAGGGAGTTGCTCTAATGCTGTTCAACGTAGCACGAAATGCACTTGTAGGATGGGAATCTCACGGATCCAGAATCACCAAAGCATCGTTCAACACAAATAAGAACGGGATCACGATGAATGCTTTTCAATTATATGCACCCATCGATGATAGCAACGACGACGATAAAGATCAGTTCTACGATAAGCTGCAATCAATCATAGCGAAGTGCTCAAAACAAAACCTCATCATCCTAATGAGAGATCTAAACGCGAAAGTCGGAATAGACAACACCCGATATGAAGATATCGTGAGACGACATGGATTGACTGGGAGAGAGAAACGAAACTGGAGAAAGATTTGCAAATCTGTGTGCATCCAATAAATTGGTCATAGGAGGCACAATATTTCCACACAATTGTATACACAAAGCTACATGGATCTCACCGACACCACACCACAGAGAACCAGATAGATCATATTCGCGTCAACAAAAAATCCGAAGGACAATGGAAGATGTGAGAAGCAGGAGAGGAGCTGACAGAACTTCAGATCACCACACCACTTAGTTGTGGCCAATTTGAACCTGAAGCTAAAGAAGAACTGAACAACTGGACAAATAGCACTAAAGGGGTATGATACAGCCTTCCTTCGAGTTACTAACAAATTCAACGAATTCAAGCTAGCTCTCAACAACAGGTTCCTTGCCCTACAGGATCTACTGAAGGAAGAAGAAACTACTATGGAGGACAACTGGAAAGGTATCAAAGAAGCACTAGCGTCAACGTGTTAAGAGGTGTCAGGAGGCGGCAACAAGCATCATTATAGAGAATGGATCTCTATAGAAACACTGGACAAGTTTGAAGGAAGGAAGAACAAGAACACAGCAACTAATAACAGCCGAACACGAGCAGAGATAGTCAAGACACAAGTTGAGTACACAGAAGCAAACAAGCAAGTGAAGAAGAGCATTAAAGACGACAAGTAGAAATACTAGGAAGAACTAGCAACGACAGGGGAGAGAGCTGCAAGAGAAGGAAATATGAAACAACTATTCGATACAACGAAGAAACTAGCAGGGAAATATACTAAACCAAAGAGACCGGACAAAGAAGAAAAGACAATCATCAAGATTCAGGAATCGAGGAATAGATAGGTAGAGTACTTTGAGGAACTGTTGAATAGACCAGCTATATTGAATCCACCTACCTATAGATGTCACTCCACCAACGATCGAAGAAACCAGAATGGCTATCAGACAAATCAAGAGCGGGAAAGCAGCAGGACCTGACAATATACCAGCTGAACAATTGAAGTCATACATTGAAGTAACTGCGAATATGCTCCAACTTCTATTGAAGAAGAATTGAGTGGACGACGAAATACCGACGGACTGAAAAGAAAGGTAACTCATCAAGATACGAAAGAAAGGAGATGTGAGCAAATGTGAGGACTACATATGCATCATACTACTGTCAGTACCAGGGAAAGTCTTTAACAGAGTGTTGCTGAACAGGATGAAAGACGCAGTAGACGCCCGACTACAAGATCAACAAGCTGGATTCCGTAAGGATTGGTCGTGCACTGACCAAATTGCGACACTACGGATTATCGTCGAACAATCAGTTGAGTGAAACTCGTCACTGTACATCAACTTCATTGATTATGAAAAGCCATTTGATATTGCGGATAAGAGGACTTTATGGAAACTTCTTCGACACTCCTGAGTTCCTGAGAAGATTATCAACATTATCCGGAACCCATTCGACGGACTACAGTGCAAATTGGTGCATGGAGGACAGCATTCAGATGCATTCCAAGAAAGGACCGGAGTCAGACAAGACTGTATACTCTCTCCCTTCCTCATTCTTCTGGTGGTCGACTGGATTATGAAGACCTCAACATCTGAGGGAAAACATGGCATGGAATGGACAGCTCAGAATAAATTAGACGATTCGGACTTCGCAGATCACCTAAAACTCCTATCGCATACACACGAACAAATGCAGATAAAGACAGCCGATGTAGCGGCAGTCACTCAGTAGATTCAGCATACACAAGGAAAAATCCAACATCGTCAAATGCAAAACCGAGGACAACCACTCAATCATGCTACGCGAAGAATCTCTCTAAGATGTGGAATCTTTCATGTACCTGAGAAGCATCATCGATGAACAAGGAGGGTGAGATGCAGACGTAAAGGTGAGGATTGGTAAAGCAAGGACAGCATTCCTCCAATTGAACAACATATTGAGCTCAAAACAACTGTCCATCAGTTAATATCAAATTCACAATCTTCAATACGAACGTCAAGGCAGTTCTACTGTACGCAGCTGAAACTTCGAGAACTACTACAACTACCATCAAGAAGGTTCAAGTATTTATAAATAGCTGCCTACGCAGGATACTCAACATCCATTGGCCGGATACCATTAACAACATTCTTCTGTGGTAGAGAACAAACCAGCCTCCAGCTGAAGAGGAAGTTAGGAAACGACGATGGAAATGGATAGGACATACATTACGTGAATCATCAAACTGCATCACGAGGCAAGCCTTAACTTGGAATCCTGAAGGGAAACGGAACAGCGGAATTCCAAAGAACACATTACGTTGTGAGATATAAGCACATATGAAAAGGATGAATAACAACTGGAAAGATGTGGAAAGGATTGCTGAGGACAGGTTTAGATGGAATTTGCTGGTGAGCGACCCATGCTCTCCTCGAGGAGTACGAGGTGTAGGTAAATAAGTAAGTAAGAGGATTATGTAAATGAAACAAGAATGAATCTTTCAAGATGAATGTCAGACGCTTATTTGTCGAGGGTATGCTACACGCTTATTTTCATATTGAAACAATAAATCTTCAAGCTTCTAATCAGATCTGATACTTGTAGATATATATTCGCATTGACGCAATATTATCTACAATCACTCATGAAACAATCGACTTTAAGCACACATGACGTGAGCCGTGGACTGTTTGTTTACAAAGAGAACTTGGCAATTTAATTGTTTGTGTAACACATTGGTAAATCAGTCGATCAGATGACTCTGATCACAATATTTGTTAAAGATGAGAATTGAATAGCCTTATGTTTATCGTCTTAACAATCTCATAATTTGAAAGAATAATATATAAGAATGACTGTGTATTGAGTAAATGTTTAAATGAATGAGATGTTCACAGAAATGGCTTTGCAATGCACACAGATGTACCTATTTTTATAAACGGACTTCTCATCATGTTTCTTTAAAGTATGTCAACGAAGATGAATCTCTGTATTCGTCTGTCCACAAGTGGAATGAGACTGTGACTTGATTTATCCACAATAATCTATCTATTACTCGTCAAATGTAGTATGTTCGTGCTGATTTCAACTGTTATTTATGTCTCAATCAATGTGTTTAAACAATCCGTAGATTCCATATAGAGTTTCGGTCTAATTTTTCAGAATGTTCACGCTTTATTACTTCAGCCAATTTTTGAAAAGAATTCAGTTACTCGTGCCGAATGGAAAACGTGAGAGTAATTACAAGGAATGATGGTGTAAGTGTTAATATGTCACATATGTTCAAACAATCATTTAATGGATACATACTTTTACCATCAACGATTCGGTGAAAAATCATTCGGACAGCTAACAATTCCTCTGAAATAATGAAAGGAAAAATAAGTTGTGTTTATGTATCTGCATTACGAATACCTGCCCCTTTTAAAAAACATGCATTTCAACACAGAATGAGTTTGGACACCAGCTATCATCTTCTTTTCAACATTTAAATAAACCAGTTCAAGTAAATGAGAGTTTGAAGGATCCTTATCATTATTATTATTATTTCAACGACGAGATGAACATTTCAGTGCTAACAACTAAGAAGAATATTTTACTTCTGAAACGTCGGTTCTAACACATTTTGCTTAACTAAGATACCGTTGATATCCTACCGACAATGCACATACGAAATTATTTTCTGAGATCCTGTTATTCCAATGAATCAGTGTTTTCTCTATTTACCTAGCTATTATGCGGAAATGCTACTCCAATCTCATTAATCCTGATAACTGAGCGAGTGAATTAAGTTCATTTTTATGTTCTATGTGTTCTGGTTCGAATCAATCATGTTGTACTAGCAGGTTGTCAATGGTTGTTCGTTGACTAGATGTTTAAGAAAGCGCATGAGTTCTAACTTCATGATCATACGAATATGATAATCAAGAAAATGTGACGAGAGACACTAAACGTTTAAGAACTAAGTAAGTGACAGAAAAGATTTAGAGGACATCGCACATAACATGACAGTTCACGTGCTTCAATAATGCAAACTGATTTCCCACACAACATTGCTTATTGTTGTAGCTGTATTTAGATTCAATTCATTGAATCTACCACGAAGTGTCACAGTGGTGAGATGTCTGTTTTGTGGTAGTTTGAACAGACAGTAGAGCAGTTGGTTTTCACTTGAGTGACTGCATCATTAGATCTGTTATCTATACTCAATCAATTAGTGCCTATTTCGAAAGTAAATCACTGTTTTATTCCACGTTTTCATTGGACAATAATACGTGCTGTGAACACATTTTAGGCTACCGAATCACAGAAACAAAATAATCACTGTGTACTGCTGAGTTTTCATGAAATAACCAAGTTAAGTAATGAATCGTTTACGCAAAAAGAAAGTGAGAAATAAACAACAAGACAAAATATCAATGGATGATTAAATAACTCACTCTTATTCGAAATCTGATATTCAGACACCCACTTTTTTGTAAGTAAGTGTGAATCGTTCTTGATCCATTTATTGCTTTCATTTCTATTGTACCTGTGTTTATTGAATGAAAATATGTAATTTGATTGACAATCTGCAGTGAATGAAGGAAACACTTTGAAATAAACTGGAGACTAAAATGAATTGTATGAACCGTGTGAATAAGCAAAACTCAGTAACAATTTTTGTTCGAAGAAAATCATTCTCTTACCATAACTGTGCATCTTTAGTTCACTGACGTCTGTGCCATAGAATTTAAACGGGAATTTCAGAGGGATTTTCTGAAAATATACAAACATATGAATTAATACCTTCATTACAAACTGAGGTCAACTCACCTCGTCAGCAGCCAATTTTACAAACATTTCATCTACAACTGGAGAAGGCTGATTACGGCGGATTGTCTGGAAATAGTAATAATAATGAGACTGAATATGTGTATTAGAACCTGACTGATTACTTACGTATTCATGTGAGTCGTCTCCAAAAATTAATTTGCTATAACTCGCTAGTCCAGGATTCTCACAAATTTCATGACAATCAAAAAATGTTGAAATTATTACGATGACCAAAGAGAGCAGTATGAACTGGCCAGATGAAAAAGTATATCTGAAATAGTTCAGATGAACAAAACAACGTTATCTCATTAGATCACATTGAAATTCATATAACACGCTCATTTGTCTCAACTGTACAGTCAACACTCACCTCATCATATTGTCCAAAACGATAATAATTCTTGTTAGATCTTGTTGAGTTTATATAGATTTTAAAGTGTTAGTTTGTTTCTTTCTGATTGGATGGTTCAAAGTGTGATCATTTAGACGATCAAAATTCATAAAATCATATAATCATTGTTAACCAATCATCATGTTGGTAGATGAACACATCGTTATGCAGTATTCTTCTAGCTAGCTATTGACGCATATAAGCTGACACTTTTCCACTGTTGGTTAAAATTCTTCACCACTATTGATGATAACCATTTTTGGATATCACTAGTATTCCTTTACTTCATTAAGTGATTAGTGAACTTTTGCTTCAAAATGTGTGCTCATATATTCACGAACAAACATTCTGTTGCTTTCAATAATCATCTATGAACTGATTGTCAATGATGCATTGTTTCTATATATATACTTCTAAATATATTTAGTCTATGCTAGATATAATGAATTAATTAGATGGTGATTGGAGATAGTCGACAGGAAACCCTGGATCCGGGTTTCTTGCTACTTGGCACTCGTCAGCAAGGTGTACCTGTAATCTTGAGGAAACTGGTGCTTCCTGGTGGATTCGATCCCGTGTCACCCACAACAACCAATCTCACAATAGTTCACGCAGTGTCGAGTCATCTATACTGGTGGGCACATGGCATCATAGTCAATGGCATTTGACCTGCCCCCATAAAAAAGAATTTACACACATGACATTAATCACCACCCAGTGATCAATCAATTGTGATAATGAATTAATTATTGATGAATGAATAACAGTCTACATTTTCGTAAATGAATAGTAATTTCAGTGAAAGAAACCAAAACTATTTATGTTTTAATTATATTTGCAAAGAGTAATTCTTCGTATTGTGAAGGTGAATTATGCACTTCAAAATGTTTTCGACAATAAATAACATTTTACATCCTCGTGTATTAAAATATGTAGTTGAATGAACGGCCCATCAGCATTCCAATTATATTCAGTGGTACATGAAATTGTACCACTAATATGTGGTCTGTTATCACATGACTATTGGTTCTTCTTATTAGTACTATCATCAGTGTAAGTAGTAGAAGGCTTATGTCATCATATAGCTTATTATTTAAGGCTTGATAAGAATTTACCTGAGTGTTAGATCAGTCATTGATATCCATGGAAATCCTGTTGATTGGAATAGTGAACTAATCTCATAGAATCATTGTCAATTTCTCCTCATAGGATAAGTCCACATTAATGTCGATTGAAACTTGATGATTTCATATGATGATTAGGTTTAATAAACATTTCAAGTTTATCAATTATTTTATTCAGTATTGATTGAATTCTATTGAGTATGAAGGGAGTTCATGTTCAGTAATAAAAACTACATATCAATGACATGATTCCATTCACTAAGATAACATATAATGCATATCAGTGAATGCAAAAATATATTAGTGTACAGGTGAATACACAAGGGTCAGTAATGACAGAGCTGAACGTATTATTCACTTTTTCACTCATCACCAGAGTACAACAGCGAATTTCTCGAATCTAATTATTTTCTGAACAGCATATATTCAATGTGCTTCACGTATTTCGAGAACTGCCATGTCGTATTTTCTCATTTCAGCAACGTTTGGGACATAGACCTCGTGACCTCCAAACAATTTCGACATTCACAAAGTGGATTCATAATTCTTCAAAATGATGATCTTGCATAATTCGCTATGCTGAATTAGTATGATGTAAATGATATTTACTGGTCAGCAATTTATAGACCAAGTATAAAAGAGCAATTAGTTCATACGAACACCACTGACTTTCAAATAGTTTGCAATTAAGAATAAGATTTGATAAATTGCGAATTCTGTCCGATTTACCTGATTGAATACCCACAAAACACCAACGTCTATCATTTATGTTACTTCCTATACAATCTTCAAAGTAAAATTTACTATTTTCTATTCTCAGTGTAAATTATTTGAGCATTTAGTTAATGAGCATATTTCTGTTGAACTCAAATGTCTACAGAAACATCATTGATTATAGTTTGTTGCTGTCTACCACTTCATTTCATCTCGTTAATCAAACAATATGGTATTCTCTTTACTGTATGCTGTATGGTGGGCGTAATATGAATCTTAATTAGAATAGAACTTATCGCATTCCAATGATGTGCTTATGTGACTGACCTTCACCTACATACATTCACGGAAGTAAAATGAGTGAATTTCTCATTTAAAGGTTATAATACTAGATTACGTAATATGAATAATAATAATAACAATAGATTTAGTGATTATAATAAGATGATTAAAATGATTAAAATGTTTTTTGATATAATAATTAAAGGTCATAGAGGTGTACAAAATTAAACTGATATGATGAGCGTTCATTAATAAAACAATGAGAATATAAGACATAAGTAAAGGGGGAATGCAGTAATAATAATAATAATAATAATAATAATAATAGGATAATCAAACTAATTAAGGCCAAGGTAACGATAACGATAAGACGTACTTCTTTTGTACGCATAGTTCTGGTTTAAGCTCCTGGATGGCAAGAGCTTCGGCTATTTTTAAAAGTTGGATACGAAGAAATCTGGGTAGATTTGAACGAATCATATAAACAACCTTAAAGTCAATTTGTGGATCTGTTGAATGGTTATAGTCGATTAGGTGTTCAAGTATATAACTCCTAACTGCTTTCCTTTCACCCTTATAGAACCAGGCTGGGATATGTTCTCGTATCCGAGTTGAAAGCGAGCGCTGGCTACGGCCAATGTACCTTGCTCCACAAGAGCAGGTGAACTGGTAGATGCACATGGAGGCGACCAGACGCGGAAGCTTATCTTTTATGGATACAGAAAATAAGTTTCTACTAGTGAAGGATATTCGCAGTTTTGCCGCGTTAAATGTTCTTCTAATAGTTGTTGTTAGACGGTTTTTGATTACGTCCGATGTTCGGTCACCTTTAAATTCCAGACTTATATAAAGGTTTTTCTTTGGAACGGAACAACTAGAATTCTTCTCGCGACTACTTTTATTCATGTTCTTTTCTATGAACCGTTCTGGGTAACCATTTTCCGTCAAAGTCTTCTTCAGGAATGCGAGTTCTTCGTTAATGCATTCCGTACTGCATATGTGATGTATGCGATGGCATAAAGAATGGATAAGGTTTCTCTTCCTACTTAACGGAACCCAGCTATAGAAGTTGGTTAGCTGGCCATTCCATGTTTGTTTCTAAAGATGGATCTTTTTAAAGAACTATTACTCTTTCTCATCAGACGTACATCGAGAAAAGGAATTGATTGGTCTTGTTCCCTTTCTAACGTGAAGTCTATGGAAGGGTGGCACGAGTTAAAGGTGTGTAGAATATCATCTAAATCAATATTATTGTCACAAACAACAAACGTGTCGTCCATGTATCTCACGTATAGGTGGAATCGATTGATCATTGAACGGAGTTGGTCGTTTTCTACTTTTGCCATGAAACAGTCTGCTAAAATTGGACCCAATGGAGACCCCATTGCGATCCCATCCCTTTGTCTATATATTTCATTATTGAAACTGAACTGGACATTAAAAGTACAGCGTAACAATAATTCTTTCAAGTGTTCAGTTGGCAAACCTAGATCTATATTGTTAGAATCAATATACTCACATATATAACATATTGTTTCGGTTAAAGGTACGCTAGTGAACAAAGAATTAACGTCAAGCGAGAACATGTGTTTTTCGGAAGCATTAACGTCCTTAATACGATCAATAAATTGAAAAGTATCATGAATAGAATGTTTACATACTTGCCTTCTAACCGGTTCCAATTTTTCCGCTAACCATTTGGCGATTCTGTGGTATGGAGAACTTGACATGTCCAAAATAGGTCGTAACGGTAAACCCGGCTTATGTATTTTCGGTAGTCCATATAAGCGCGGGATGACTGAACCCATGGGACGCATGTGATTATATAAATCTTGGGTTATTATCCCCTTATTCTTAAGATTTTTAACAACATCTGTTAGCTGTTTTTCGATTTGTAATGTTTTATCAACTTCTTTAGGTTTGGAGAATTTAGTACCATCCTCTAGAATTAACTTCATTTTATCCAAATATTCTTTGCGGTCAAGTAGTACTACACCAGCTCCTTTGTCAGGTTTACTTAGGATTAAATCCTTATTTCTTTTCAACAGTATTAGCTGATCCAAGTGGTTCTTAGTTAATAGGTTATTCTTACTACAATGTGCATTAACGAATCCATGACTGCAGTCCAGTAATGTGGACTTAAAGTGCTGGAGATTTTGTGGAGATGTCGGCATAAGATCATGAGTTTGATTTGATAGATTTTCGAATTGTATTTGTGTATGAAGTCTACTGGTTTTGGAGGTGCTGTTACAGAACTTGGGACCCAATGATAAGGCCTGCATTTGGACTGGCGAAAGTTTAATAGAAGAATGATTAAATACATACTTTTCTGGATGTTCTGGAAACTTTTTAGTCACGTCTACGTGTTGCAATGTTTCCAAGTGTTTACGTTTAGCTTTTTGTGACTGTTTTTCCGTAACATTAGTAACATAGTCCTCAAATTGTTTACGTTCATCTAACGACAATTCAAACAATGCGTGACTTCTTAGAGATATGTTGCGATCTAGTTCGACTTTTCGAGATTTGATAGCATCGATATAATTGAGTGCATGACGTTTGAGTGTTTTTGCATTGGGATGAATATGGTTTCGCCTTAATGCCTTCCAGAAACGTTTAGGATAATCATTATTTTCGATACAGCTTTCGAGAAAATTGATCTCACATTTCACTAACGCAAGCTTGACGGTGTAACGTAAGAACTCATTGAGCCCTTTCATCGTCATAAGGTCCTTGCATTTCTTCAATTGACAGATAATTCCCATTTAAACATTAAAATTAAATCTACCCAGATTTCTTCGTATCCAGCTTTTAAAAATAGCCGAAGCTCTTGCCATCCAGGAGCTTAAACCAGAACTATGCGTACAAAAGAAGTACGTCTTATCGTTATCGTTACCTTGGCCTTAATTAGTTTGATTATCCTATTATTATTATTATTATTATTATTATTATTATTACTGCATTCCCCCTTTACTTATGTCTTATATTCTCATTGTTTTATTAATGAACGCTCATCATATCAGTTTAATTTTGTACACCTCTATGACCTTTAATTATTATAACAAAAACATTTTAATCATCTTATTATAATCACTAAATCTATTGTTATTGTTATTATTCATATTACGTAATCTTGTATTGTAACCCCCTTTTTTATTAACTGTGTTCACATTTCCTCACGGAATTAGTACTTTTACAAAAACAAAAATTTCTCATTTTACAAAACATTGATACTTTTCTAAATATAAAATGACGTGAAATCAATTCATTTGGCTGTCAATTCATAGAAAGTCTCACTCTAACTATGAACACTATGAACACTCTAACTATGAATGAACACTATGACCATTCGCCATCTAATTTCGAGTGAGTTTATTCGTCGTTTACTCATAGAATCATTTGGTTTGCACCTTCTTTAAAATCAAGAGAATGACATATTAGGAGTATTGACTGAAATCATAGTGGTGAATAACTATTGTATGATGGTAAATAATTTGATCAGTTCAAAAGTTATAAGTGTGGAGCTATGGAGACTGTCATATTTTTGATTGGGATCAGGAATCGATGAATGTTAGACAACCATTGAGAACCTGGAAGCGTCAATCGGTCGTCTTGTCACAGTACGGAACTCACCAGCAGTGAGATTCGAATCCAGCATCATCGGTCTCACGTGCGAACACTTAACCTGTAGACCATTGAGTCGGCCGGCATCCAATGGTTTTAATGTCTAATTTCAACTAATCCACGGTATTGTGCGACTGTCCACTATTGTCTTCAGTGAGTAAGTGCATTACAACACATATGGATGAAATGCACTGATCACAGCTTCTCACTAGAACTCCATGGAATCCATCTTGAAGCCAGTCAGTAGTCATCACATGATATAGGGTCCCATTCTGACCGGTGCATCCAGGTTTACGATGATGTTCAAGTTTTGATCTATTCTTGAATTTAACTAATAAATTACTTCAATCTCTATAAACCCACATTGTAGTACGTTGATCTTCAATCGGTGTTTTACATTCTTAGTATATTTTGTAGAGAATAACATAATAAAATGGAGAAAGTGATGATTATTATTCATCCTTATTTTCCTCTCTTACCACTTGTTTACTACGTAAACTCATCTGATAATTGCAGTCTCGAATCACTTCATGACGCAATCTGTTCCATCCTTCTATAGATATGTATTTCCCATATAACGAATGTATAGCTTAAATAAGTGATTTCGTCGAAAGGTGAATTTCCGTCGCTCAATTCTCCTTATTATGTTTACTCAACGGCATAGCGGGCTATTTGAATTACTTCAAGAATATTTCTTATTATTAACTTATAATACTGCCGAACACTTTCTTTTATACTCTTAATTGAATGAGGCGATTGAAGAATTGTGAAATCAGTCCTTATTCTGTCCAACAAGTATAAAAAGTATTTCTATTTTTAGAAAAGATGGATAGTGGTTATCAGTGGAATCCAGTTTGACGTTCGATTCGTCCTACTTGAGACTCGTCAGCTGAATGTATCTGTATTTCTGAATTAATGTTCACTCTGTGACTCGAACGCCATCGACGCGATACGCACAGTATTCACACATGCTAATAAGAGGCTGACCAATTGCAGTCCTAAACATCAACGAGAAGATTCAAGTAAACAATATCAAGTGAATTTTTAACTTCACCTCACTGCACAAGCGAGTGGATATCTGGACTCAGTATCCAGGTAGATTTTGAAGACAACGGTACTGGGCTCGAGTCCTGGAGTGAACAGAGATGTGCTGTAAATATGTGCTCAATAAATTTATCATCGGAACTTAACCAGCTTGAAAACAGTCTGTGTAAATGGACAGTTTTTTTGTTAGAGAAATGATAACAAAACACGTTCAATTTATGGTAACACAAACGAAGTTTCACTAATTACTTTGAATGTTCTAAGTAGCATACAAATGTATTTCTAATGACTCTAATCAAGAGTATTGAGATTTCTTTTTAAGAAAAAGAAAAAACTGAGAAGTTAAAAGTTCATTTCTGATCTTGATTAACTCGTTCACACATAGTAAATATTGATCGATTATTATCATGTTTTATTTCAACTTGTTTCATTCTTACTTCTTGTTCTTCTTACTTTCATCAACTTGTTCTTATTAGGTGGTGGTTGGAGGTAGTCGACAGGAAACCCTGGACCCGGGTTTCGTGCTACTTGGCACTCGTCAGCAAGGTGTACCTGTAAACTTGAGGGAACTGGTGGCCACATTGCAGCATGGTCGATAGCACTCGATCTGCACTAAATAAGGACTTTTTTATTATTTTGTTTTATTATTATAAGCTTTATCCAATATTATATTTTCGGTACAATATAGAATTCTCAGCACAAAGTATTTCAACAAGTTTCCGTTTCTTTATTCTTGGTCGATCTTGACGATAAATATTGAGTGATAGCCAGTCAGCTGTTAGCAGTCCAGTAAATAAACATCTGAATAATGTATATTCTTTTCTCTGCATATTGCCAGCGACCACATTATCTCTTATTGAGCTTTTTGTAACTTTGACAACGAAAGGTTGTAAACTTTTCAGAAACGCAGCAGAATAGGTTATGTGATTAATGAACATAAAGATATATTAAAACAAACAAAAATAGATAACCTGTTGAAATATTTAGATGACAGGAACAGGTAGCCCAGATGCTCAAGCAGGCCGCCCACGCATGACATTGATCACCATCCAGTGATCAATCAATTGTGATTTGTTCTTATTCCATAGTTGATGATCAAGTATTTTGATTGTTCTGTGTTTGTATAACAACATAATATTCAATATTAACAATGTTCTTTATTCCAGTTATACTTTCTATTCATTATTGTTAGATAAAGTCAGAAAGTGAACTACATACATTTAACTTATAATCTATAACTAAGATATCAAATCTGGTTCCGATTGAAATCGAGTAAACAATCGGGATACTTTGTAATACTTAGGAAATATGCTAAAGGTTGAGCGTTTGCAAGTGGGTCTGATATGTTCTGCGATCGAATCTCGAGGGGTGAGATCCTGGGCGCGCACTGGGGAGGAGTCCCACAATAGAACGTATGTATATGTATATATGAAAATATATTTTGTTAAAGTACTAATTCCATGGGGAAATGTAAATAAGGAATAACCAAGATGATGTAATAGAAAGACTATATTGCTAGATTACGTAATACGAATAATAATAACAATAGACTTAATGAGTTAATAACGAATTATAACGTGAATGTGATAAGATGATTAAAGTGCTTTTGTTACTTTTGTTCATTAAAGGTCATAGAGGTGTAAGGAATAAGTAAAGTGATATCATGAGCACTTATGAATAAGACAGTGAGAATGAGACGTATCAGTAAAGGGGGAAATGTAGTAATAATACTAATGATCACAGGTTCATTGAAATCGCACGTATTTCGAATGATCATTAATTTGGCTATGAATCAATTAGTAGTAGTTAGTAGTAGATTAAGATTTAAAATTCTGTTTCTGTCTCCTTATAAACCATAGAAACTTTCAACATAGATATGAAATGATCTATTAAGTAAGTGCAAGCATATGTTGATACTTAAGTGTTGCTTTGAATCATAACGATTGTCCATCACTTTTAACTCATTTCTCTATGTTAACTGATAAGTCTGCTTTAATGATAGTCAATAATATCTATTCCTTGATGAAATTCATTTCTACAGTGCTATTCGATACTCCGAGAAAACAGAATGAAATTAGAATAATTTGTGATTTGTTGTTCTGTCTACTGAACAGTAACTAACTGTTATCCAGTTTCTCAAATGAACGGAATGTTTTTCATCTGGTTTATTTTCTAGCTGTTGAAATAACTGTCTAAATATGACAATACACCATAATTACTTTTCGTTGATGAACAACATTTCTCAATGCATAGAAAAGCTTATGTTTATTATGGAACTCTTTAAATCGTAAACATTAGTTTCGACATCTTTATTATGCAATTGAAAGTTTAAAGAATTGTGTCTTTATGATGCTAATGAAGCCTAGCTACATTAACATTCATATGATGTAAGAGTAAAGCTTCTGAGAAACATAAATGTTACCTGTAAATGTGTACTTGGTGTTATGAACTAGTGTGGAAATACAATTGACCGTAAATCAATTATTTAAAATCACAACGTAGATCGAGTCATTTAGATTGATGTCTGCATTGTAACCTGAACGATTAAATTTGATATTTGGCTGGAGAATCCACGTTTGGCGCTTTTTATCGTGTTCGTGGAGGAGCCGGTCTGGGTAATTTATTATGGCATGCTGACAAATGTTTATTAATTCAGGCTAGACCAGTTAAGCTACAAGTTGATGCTGAGTCTGAAATAACATTAATTTCTAGAGAAACTTGGATAAAACTTGGTTGACCTCAATTTCAACCTAAATATTATAATGCTGACAGTGCTTGTGGTGTTTAAATGAACTAATGATTCCTTTGTACTAGTTTAATGCTTGATTTTGAATTCCAAATACAGTACTATAGTGGTAAATAAATCCTAAAAATAAATAGCTCTGTAAGTTTTCGACATTGGATGCTGTCCACATTAGTTTTAATGGACTCACCTAGCTGAAAGCGCTCGGTCATGCATTCGCACCAGATCACGAGTGGGAACGCCGTGCTTAACATCCCCTGCAATCGCCAGCCAGATTAGATCAGACGATCTGTGGCACCTTCATCAGTGAGCTTAACGTGATCTGAAACGCCAAATTGCAAACTGAGAGTCTGTACCTATCTGGGGTTTTATATATAATTACCTTATTTTAATTTTATATACGTTGTGATATTTTTTCCGTGCCGTACTTGAAATTTCACTATGACTGAACAGACACTCAAGGTAACTAAGTTAAAGACCATGTCTCCACCTTCGTTTCCACTGATGCCCTTCTGACCAGACAACATCGAAGCCGGATTCTGCTACTCAGAAACCGACTTCTACGGACACAGTGAGAACGACACACGTGCACAATTCCTCACAGTAGTCAAAGCACCACCGCGCGAATTCAACAGGTACGTAACACCTAGTATGTTTACTAGTGATGTTTCCGAACCTTACGAAATCTTTAAACGTTCTATTTTTAGACGCGGAGACCAAACCGATCGACAAAGGTTAGATCAACTCTTCAATAACATAGACCTGCAACACGGTCCTGTGACGGACATGTTGCTTAGAACGAGAGAGATTATCGGCCAAAAAACCTTCAGTTATGGACTATTAAAACTACTTTTCGTGTCGAAACTTCCTCAACGCCTTGAACGAGCTAGCTGCATCTGTCGACCGCATTTTAGAAATCACAAAATCTAATACCGAGGTTTTTTTGGTCAAAGAAAAGACTCGAACGACTCAGAATGACATAACCCAGTCATGTCATACACTCACGCGTTATCTTAATTTTCTTAACGACCGTAGGCGATCACACACCCCACGTAGAAGCACCTCACGTGAGCGATCTGTCTCTAAACCACGGGAGACGGATAACCCGACTGGTGCTGGTATCATAACTAGTATGGAAAGTCTTCCAGAAACTGCAGAAAACCCGCAATTTTCCCAACTCAAAACCGACCGATCCGAAAAACAACTCGGAAAACTTTCAGGCCGGCACGCGTTGACGGCAACCGTGGCCGGCGAACATAGCCGTCTGTTATACGTCACAGATGTGACAACGAGAGTTCGCTACCTCGGCGACACTGGCGCAGAAGTTAGCGTTCTCCCAGCGAATTCCAACTACCGACTTCACGAATCGACTCTAAACTTACAGGCGGCAAACGGAAAACCGATCGTTACTTATGGCAAAAGGTACGTTTACGTTAACGTGGGTTTACGCAAACCCATTCACTGGATCTTCGTTGTTGCAGATGTTTCTATGCCAATTATTGGTATGGACCTTCTACAACACCATAATCTGATCATCGATACGCGCAAACGGAGGCTAGTTGACGGAAACACTAATTTATCCGTCTGCGTAACTTCCTTTTCTGGTTGCAAATTATCCCCAGTCACAATTAAGCATATGATAGACCCACTCTATCAGCCACTACTCAATAAGTACCCTGGGATACAACAAACTCAACCGAAACTACCGTGTGTAACCAGCAATGTTACATATCACATCACGACTACAGGACCACCTGTATTTTCCAAAGCACGACGACTAGCTCCCGAAAAGCTAAGGTTAGCGGAAAACGAATTCGACCATATGATAGACTTAGGAATCATACGACCGTCAAATAGCCCATATGCATCTCCGTTGCACATGGTCCCTAAAAAGGAAAGCAACGATTGGCGTCCAACTGGTGACTATCGGCGATTGAACGCGAAAACCACTCCGATCGTTACCCGTTGCCTCATATTCACGATTTGACGGCTACACTGAAAGATGACAAACTGTTGAACTTGAGATTAAATGTAATCAGGAGGATAGTAGAAAGAAAAATAAATCAGTTGGGGGTGGAAGATTTAAGGGGAAGGTGGAAGGTGAAGCAGATGTCTGTAAAGGAAGAAGAGTGTGAAGAAAGAAAACTTACTTACTTACTTACACCTGTTACTCCTCGTGAAGGAGCATAGGCGCTCACCAGCATTCTCCATCCAACCCTGTCCTGGGCAATCCTTTCCAGCTCCTCCAGTTGTAATTCATCCTTTTCATATCTGCTTCTATTATCCGACGCAATGTGTTCTTTGGCCTTCCTCTTTTCCGCTTCCCTTCAGGATTCCAAGTTAGGGCTTGCCTCGTGATGCAGTTTGACGATTTGCGTAATGTATGTCCTATCCATTTCCATCGTCTTTTCCTAATTTCTTCTTCAGCTGGAAGTTGGTTTGTTCTCTCCCACAGAAGGCTATTGCTGATGGTATCCGGCCAATGGATGTTGAGTATCTTGCGTAGACAGCTATTTATAAATACTTGTACTTTCTTGATTGTGGTTGTTGTAGTTCTCCAAGTTTCAGCTCCATACAGTAGAACTGCCTTGACGTTCGTATTGAAGATTCTCACTTTGATATTGGTTGAAAGTTGTTTTGAGTTCCATATGTTCTTCAATTGTAGGAATGCGACCCTTGCTTTGCCGATCCTCGCCTTTACGTCTGCATCTGAACCTCCTTGTTCATCGATGATGCTTCCCAGGTATGTGAAGGACTCTACATCTTCCAGAGTTTCGCCATCAAGAGTGATTGGATTGCTGTTCTCCGCTTTGAATTTGAGGACCTTGGTTTTCCCTTTGTGTATGCTGAGGCCTACTGATGCAGAGACTGCTGCTACACTGGCTGTCTTCATCTGCATCTGTTCGTGTGTACGTGATAGGAGGGCTAGGTCATCTGCGAAGTCCAAATCGTCTAATTGATTCTGAGCTGTCCATTGTATTCCGTGTTTTCCTTCAGATGTCGAGGTCTTCATAATCCAGTCGACCACCAGAAGAAAGAGGAAGGGAGAGAGTAAACAGCCTTGTCTGACTCCAGTCCTTACTTGGAATGCATCTGTCAGCTGTCCTCCATGCACTACTTTGCACTGTAGTCCGTCGTATGAGTTCCGGATAATATTGACAATCTTCTCAGGAACTCCGTAGTGTCGAAGAAGTTTCCATAATGTCCTCCTATCTACACTGTCGAATGCCTTTTCATAATCAATGAAGTTGATGTATAGTGATGAGTTCCACTCAACTGATTGTTCGACGATGATCCGTAGTGTTGCAATTTGGTCTGTGCACGACCGATCCTTACGGAATCCAGCTTGTTGATCTCGAAGTTGGGCGTCTACTGCATCCTTCATCCGGTTCAGCAACACTCTGTTGAAGACTTTCCCTGGTATTGACAGTAGTGTAATGCCTCTGTAGTTTTCACATTTGCTCAGATCTCCTTTCTTTGGAATCTTGACGAGGTGTCCTTCTTTCCAGTCCATTGGCACTTGTTCCTCCTCCCAAATCTTTTTGAATAGAAGGTAAGCATGCTTGTGGTTGCTTCGATGTCTGATTTCAGTGCTTCAGCTGGTATGTTGTCGGGTCCTGCTGCTTTCCCGTTCTTGATTTGTCTGACGGCCATTCTAATTTCTTCCGTCGTTGGTGGGTTGACATCTATAGGAAGATCTATGTGTGCTGCTTCGATGTCCGGTGGATTCATTGGAGCCGGCCTATTCAGGAGTTCCTCGAAGTATTCTACCCATCTGTTACGCTGTTGTTGAATTTCGGTGATTGGCTTGCCTTCTTTGTCTTTGACCGGCCTCTCTGGTTTACTGTATTTCCCTGCTAGTTTCTTCGTTGTATCGTAAAGCTGTTTCATATTTCCTTCTCTAGCAGCTTTTTCTGCCGTCGTTGCTAGTTCTTCCACGTATTTCTTCTTGTCGGCTCTAATGCTCCTCTTCACTTGTTTGTTTGCTTCTATGTATTCAGCTTGTGCTTGGACTTTCTCTGCTCGTGTTCGGCTGTTGTTAATTGCTGCCTTCTTGTTCTTCCTTTCTTTGATCTTGTCCAGTGTTTCTATAGAGATCCATTCCTTATGATGGTGTTTCTTTAGGCCCAGAACCTCTTGACACGTTGAAGTTAATGCTTCCTTGATGCCTTTCCAGTTGTCCTCCATGTAGTTTCTTCTTCTTCAGTAGATCTTGTAAGGCTTGGAACCTGTTGTTGAGAGCTATCTTGAATTCATTGAGTTTGTCAGTATCTCGAAGGAAGGCTGTATTGAACCTTTGTAGTGCTGTTTGTCCACTTGTCCAGTTCTTTTTTAGCTTCAGTTTTAAATTGGCTACAACTAGGTGGTGATCTGAAGCTACGTCAGCACCTCTCCTGGTTCTCACATCTTCCATTGTCCTTCGGAATTTTTTGTTGATGCAAATATGATCTATTTGGTTCTCTGTAGTGTGGTCCGGTGAGATCCATGTAGCCTTGTGTATACGTTTGTTTTCCTATCAAATTTGCCTGTGAGGATGGCTGCGAGGGTGAAATCCACGGCATCGAGGGTTTTATTACAATGAGTTCATAGTAATATGTGTAGTTGTACGCGAGCGCCCAATTTTGGGGAAAATTTGACCCTTTTTCGACGAAGACGCTATAGTGAACTTTGGAGAAATGGCACAGAAACACCAAATTTCCCTAGATCTGGGGAAATTCCCCTTTAGTCTTGGTGGAGGTCATTTTACTTTGGAGGTTTCCCCAAACTTGGGAGACTGGGTAGCCTAATCCCAGTCCCCTGATTTTGGGGGAATTTCGGGGTTTACCCCAAAGTCGTATAAATTTTTAATTTCCTCCAAATTCTGAGGTTTTGTGTCACTTCCTCAGATGTTTCTATTGTGGTTTCCGTAAAACTGATGATTTTTCCCCCGAAATTGGAAGATTAGTGTAGGCTGTAATCCGAATGTTATACGTAAGTTTGTTAGTGCTGTCATGCTCCAAGTTTCATCGTTGAATTTTTTGTACAGGTAGCACTCACCCTAAAAGCATTTCAACTGGTCTTTTACTTCATGATCCATAATTGGAATTGCTGCTTATTGTATGATTTCATTTCAGTTTATTGTTAATTATTCTTAACTGGATTGATATATTTTTGCATCGGATTCTACATTCACCATATTTGTCAAGTATGGAAAGGGGGCAAAGTTAGACATTTCAATAGTGGTGAGTTTTGTGAGGAAGTGAGTAATCATTTTTCGGTGAGGCTATAATTTATAGACAAACCGATCAGATTTAGGGTAATGGGTTTTGGATTTTGGCGCGAAATTCATTCATCCATTTGGATAAATGGAGCTTTAGCAGTTTAGCTCACGCAATTTTGTAATGAAAACTCCCAGTCTATCTCTTAACTCTAACCATCAACTGTAAATCACAATCCGAATTTATCGCAATAGTTTATCTAGCCCTAGTAAGTAGATGGGCATTCTGGAGGTCACTTTAGCGCCACTCAAAGGCTGACACAAATTATAGTCCTACTGGATTTTCTCGTCACAAATCTCTAATCACTGAGAACCATGTTTTTTTTTTTTTTTTTTCTCATGAAGGTTTTCAAATAGCATTAATTTGACTATATCTTCAGGTTCCAATTTCCCAATAAGCAGAAATGTCTGGAGCCTTTGCGCAAAATAGCTCTAGGTACGTAATCGCTCATGAAGCAACAAGTGCCAAGCGTGTAAGTACCCATAGATTGTTGTTCCTCAAACTTTTAGCTTTTAGACGAGAATGAACATATCATCGAGTTAGTTTCTGACCTTGCTAGAAAAGGTCGATTCCGTGAATCGGTCCAACTTCAGGCCGTTCTTCAACGTAATTTAGTGTATCTTGTGTCGTCAGTTGATCAGAATAACTTGGATTCAAAGCAACTAGTTGATGCTGACACTGTTGCTAAATAACTATCCTTTTAATCCATGTAATTTACTTGAAGCTGAAGTTGTTCGGCTTCTGTTACATTTGTCACGCGATCTTTCATATTGATGGATGTTTGTACGATCTCGCGTCCCACCGATTTTGCTGTTCATCATTTCTTTCAAAGCTTCTTTCAAGAAAACCTTTATTTTAATTCATTCTTTCGAAATAATAAGAACTCTTCATACTCTTACAGTTAAATATTGCTCTTAGAAATGATGTATATATCAAGTTGGTCCAGGCATCGCAATCATTATTTTGTTGTTTCAATTCATTGAGTGAAAAGTATTGTACTTGTGTTTAGTTTATTTTTATTGACTCCACCGGCTTAAGGCCAGTTTGTAAATAGTTATGTACATATGTGTATATTTGTGTATTTGCTTTAGCTGTTATTCTGTCTAATATCACTGACAGATTGGCCTGGTAATTAATTTTTTGAGATTACATATAATTTAAACGACTGTTGTTCATGTTATTTACTTGACTGTTTTTGTTGGAATATCAAGTCGTGAAATACTCACCTAATATTTAGATAGATGCATCAGTCTTGAGTTGTCGGTTCCTCAAAGTTTCCACTTTCGGCTTTTCAGAAAGTCTCTTTAACTCTTCCAACTTGTGGTACCTGTGTTACAAGTGAAACGTCCGTCTTCCAACTTCACATTAGTTTGACCTGTCCTATTTATGGTTGTGAAATGATTCCTAAAGTTAGCTATTTGTGGATTATTACCATCTAGTTACGAGTGTCCTCAAAGAATCGCTTACGTATGTTGGGACTGCCAAATGAGCAATGCAAAGGATAGACTTAGAGTACTGGATAAAGATAACAAGTCGGTATATAAGGTGGTGTCTTCATTAAATAAGGTGATTAGAACATGTATTATGTGTCCTTTCAACGAACCACCACCGCTGTATATTTCGATCAGAGCAGTCTTCACAATATTATCACTGAAAAAGTTGAAGGGGAATGACGAGCTTAACGAATCATACCTAAGGCGTTCCTGGAATGGAATAATGTAAAAATGTGTTTGTGTGCACTTACTATCTGAGATGTTCGTGTAGTAAGCCTTCAAGATGTTAATGAATTTCTCAGACACACCCTATTTGAACAGACAGTTCCAGGTGATAGTCCTCAATGAGACGAAGGTGATCATGATATGAGGAAGCACGACTGTTGGGATGCAATAATTGTGACGGTATTTTAATGTCAAATTCGCAGTTAGCTTTAGTAGTAATTCACTAAAATGTTGTGTAAAGGTCTGTGATCTACTGCAAAGATCAATGTTAGCAGTTACCAGGTGCATGACCAAACTTATCTGTTGTCTCATTTTCTTCAGTGTACGGACGTTGGAGAAGGACAGCATTTGACTTTTCGGGAAAAAACTGATCTGGATTCCGTATTTGGTGGTGGCATTCAGGGTTCCGACCACTTAGAGACTTGGGGTCGCTTAGACAAGACGGAGCTTACGACGTAGATGAGCTGCTGAGTAAGTTGGGATACAAAGATAAATAGAGAACGGAATAGGAGTTTGATGCTTTGTAAAATCGACACGTTTGTAATAGAATCATAGTGAGTATCGGTTGAGTAGGTAGCTTAGCGGAGCGAATATTAGCACTTTCTTCATAGTTATACATTATCTTATTTGTGAGAAGACTGACATACTGTCTGGATACACAGATTGAAGCACGTCAGTCAGCTACAACCTAGGACCAGGCACATATATGCATAGGTCCAAGTTGCCATACCTCATTACCACAACAAGATGAATACCAAACTCATAGAAGTAGTAAATTCAGAGGTGGTGATATATAAAAGAAAGATTGCATATAAGGATATAGTACAGGTAGAAAGATTTAGTACGTAGAAAGAAAGATATGAAGCGATTTTAATCTCTTAGTTTAAGGGAAGACAGGGAGTGTATACACCTACGCCATTGTGGTGGATTCTGAGCCATGTCACTAAGTCTCCAACCATTAGTTACTATAGTCACGCGGATCTCAACCAAGTAGTCTGCATCTACCAACATGGCTCAAACTAGAGGTTAGTGACTTCAAGCACTGATGCCACGTTTTGGTTTGGCCGCCCGTAACTTTCTTCCAACCATCTCCAACACCGGTTAGCATTGCAAGTCGTGGTTATCGGTGTCCAGGCATGAGTAACACGTGGCCCAACCATCTCAGTCGATGAAGATTCACAACCTCATCAGCTGATTTATCATCATCATTCCCTAATACCCTGCATCTAACCTCACTATTACTTACCCGGTGATCCCAGCAGACGCCAGCAATATTTCTAAGGCATCTGTGGTCAAATACTGGTAGTTTACGAGTACCTTCTACTCTTAATGGCCATGTTTCGCTGCCGTAAATTAAAACAGAACGAACTGCTGCTCAGTTTACTCGTCCTTTTATTAATAGACGGATATCTCGCCTTCGCCATAGGTGACGAGCTTTTCGAATCCGTGCTGAGATTTCGTCAGACACCAACCCATTAGGGCTGATGAGACTTCCAAAATAAATGAAGTTGCCAACGCGTTCGACTACATCACTCCCTATCCTTAATTCAGCACGTGGTTATCTTAGGGACCCTTTGATCCAGAGGTCTTATCCAAAAGTCAATGGGGTTTTTGATGGAGTTTTTTCTCTGAGCTGGATGGTTTGGTCGTGGGGCTTTCATCGTTCTTCTGAATGACATCATCAGCACAAACTTCAGATAGAAGTGAAGTGTTTGGTCTGCCCTCGATTCTACAGCAGACCAAAAATACACAAACCAAACATTCCACTATGTCCAATTGTAGCACTCCTCGGAACGCCAACATACAATTTGTCAAAAGAAACTTCACGAATACTGAAACATTTAGTAGATTCATCCAACCACTCCATCAGATCCCCCACACAATGCCTGGACCAAATTAAGGACATTTAAATCAACAACGACGAACTGATGATATCCTTCTATGTAACGGCGTTATTGACCTTACTTGAACCAAGGTTAGCAAAAGAAACTATATTCCTGCTCCTCAACAACGACACAAATCTCACTAAGTACACGATGCTTCAAATTCAAAGTCTACTAGAACTCATCGATTTATGCCTAACAACATATTTTCAATTCAACAACAAAATCTAAGAACAAACGAAAGGGACACCAAAGGGATCATCAATATCAGGACTGATCGCAGAAGCAGTGATGCAAAGACTAGAAGCCGCTATATTACAAATGATCAAGCCAAAAATTTGGATTTGCTATGTAAACGACAAATTCGTCATCGTCAAAAAAATCGGCTGGAAAACACTTACAAGCTGATCGACAACGTCTTCGATGACATCAAGTTCACAATGGTACAGGAGTCAAACAACAAACGATCATTCTTGGATATATTAAACACTAGAACCGACACAGGAAAACTGGAAACTCAAGTGTATAGGAAGCCGACCCATACTGATCAAATTCTCAACTACAATAGCAACAACCCAAGAGCTCACAAAATCAACTGCGTACACACTTTGTTCAAGAGGGCGAGGACACACTGGCAGCACGAAAAAATGAAGAGAAATACCTGAAGGACGTATTTCAAAAGAACGGCTACCCAATCGAAAGATACCAACCGCACGCAGCATCAGAACCCAAGTCAAGCATAGGAATCAACAAAAGGATCGCCCTACCATACATAAAAGGCATATCAGAAACCGCAACGAGACTGCTGAAAACCTTCGGAATAGGTGTGGCACACAAACCGACAAAATCACTACAATCAATCCTATGCAAACCAATGGATGAAATAACGAAAGAAAACGAATCAAACATCATCTACAAAATAAACTGTGACAACTGCGAAAAACACTACATCGGACAAAGCGGACGCCCCCTTCACCCTCTCCTACACGAACAATTAGCAGTCAAACGCCATGATGCTTCTTCACGTGGACAACTGCGGACACTCATTCGATTGGAAAACCGTGGGAATCTTGGACAGAGTAAAATTCCAAAAGCACCAGAGAATTTTTTAAAAGCCTGGCACTCAGGTCAATCAGCAATCAACAAACATATTGAAATCAATCCAATTTATCAACCAATCAGGAAAATCATGCATAAATATAGGAACAAAAATCAAACCAATGGGAGACACAACCAAAACAAAGAAGTAAACAATGATAAATTTAAGGTCAACAAGAACCAATCAACATCGAGGTGCACAGAACAAGCTGTGAAACACATATGGAGAAATTCGAACACTTCACTTCTATCTGAAGTTTGTGCTAATGATGTCGTTCAGAAGAAGTATGGAAGCTCCACGACCAAACTATCCAGCTCAGAGAACAAAACTCCATCAAAATCACCCACCTGAGCTTCAAATCTTCTCTACCATCTGAAAATCAATGGGGTTTATTATTATTATTACTAATGGCTTCATTCAATATTATATTTTGGTACAATATAGAAATTCTCAGCACAGGGTATTTCAACAAGTTTCTTACACACAAAAAATGTTTAAAAAACAACCGAAATACTGTACAACTTTTCAAATTAGAAACATGTTAAGAATTCAGGTTATTGACTAGGTTAGCTCTGATAACCTGTTCGTCACAGTATATTTGCTAGATAAGGCATTATAGAACTTTTATACTTTTGCTTACGTGCATGGATTTTAATGTATTGATGTCTCGTTCTACCAGAAGATATACAAGGAGAAAGATAAGAGTGAAGGGGATAGTTAGTATCTGATAAAACAACGCCTGTCAGGAGTTTGCATGACTTTAGATATCTATCCACAACCATATTAATTATGACCTCGAACGATTCACCACACACCTTGCTAACTGCCTTCAGCACTCTCCTCAATACAGCAAAGACCTCACTCAAAAGCCCGTGAAAGAATAATGGAGAACAGTAAAGGATAATAGGTAATATGCGAGAATTGACAAATTGTAAGAGCAAATGACGAGTAATCTTAAGAGCATGCAATCTCTTTATGTAGTAGGTCAGACGGAAAACCTTCTTCGATAATAATAAAACGTGAGAAGACCAAGAGAGGTCAGAGGAAAAGGTGACACCAAGATAATTGACCTTCGACACTGTTTATCAAAGATTCTCCGATGGCACAAGCATTATGGGATTTCAAAATGGTGTTTGGATTCCGTTCATGTCTCATGCTAAAGCTAGCAGCTTGACATTTAGACGGATTAAGTATAAGATCATTACCAACAGACTAACAATCAATACAAGACAAAAACTCATTCATTTCTATGCGATGTAAAGAGGAAGAGATAGGCATACATACAGTGAGATCATCCGCATATTTCAAAAGTGTTTTCTGTGGAAGATGGCAGATCGTGCAGAAAAAAGAGAAAAGAAGAGGTGAGAGAACAGCTCCTTGTGGTACACCTTCGTGAGAGAGTAGAGATTCTGGACACTTTCCTTCAAATACAATGTACTTCTTTCCAGAGAGGTAGAGACATAGCCAGTTGGTTATCCAGCTGTCAGTGTTGACGCTGATTAACTTGTTAATTAGACGTTGTCTTGGTATAGAATCAAAAACTGAAGTATAGTCTAGAAAAGCACATCGAACATACTTCTTACCTTTTTCTAAGTTGAACACTATATTGTGATGCAGAACAGCAACAGCATCTAAGGTGCTTCTTCTGCATCTGCAAGCAAACCGATATGGGTCAATATGCTGTTTTATCGCAGGCTGAGGTGGAAGTACTAATAATTTTTCCATTATGGACATTAGGAATGGAGGATATTCGTAGGTTATTAGTGTTCGACCATAGATGTCTTCGAAGCATTGTTTGCTTATTCTTGCACCATCAAATAAGCAATCCCTGGGTTTGGAATGGAGTATCAGGCAAATATGGGGAATCGATTGATGAGGTAGTAAATGTTCACCGAGTTGATTGAAACATGTGTTATGTATGCCCAAACCCCGTCTACCCTAACGGGCAATGTAGGCCGGAAGAAAGCTTGTAGGGTGAAACACGGCATCAGCCCATGAGGTTACTGACGGTTAAATTGAGGCGTAGACTACTCGGTTTGGAGCGTCGTTATTATCGTAATAATGGTTCAAGTCCCTAAGTGGCATAGTTTAAAATCGTTTGAAATGATGAATGTACATCCACTCTTTGTCCTCCCTTAGATGCTAAGTTTCTAAATTCCTTATGAATGTCCTTACTTCAATAATTTGAATAATTCTTTCGATGCCTAATCTTTTGTATTGCTACTATTACTGTTACTGTCTCTACTACTCTTGGACTTGCCCGAATAATTTCATTTCGCTGTGTTAACGAGGTAATGGCGAATTGAACCGGATTTTACGTCACACTTGACCAACTGACTGAATCGAAGAAGTCGATACAGTAACCACGTACAAGATTTTAGTGCTTGAGTGCGAGCGACTCATCGGTTGTTTTTTTAAGTGATTATAGCTTAATATGTCAAACTCAATCATGATCACTTGGTAAATCACTGAAATACAAATTCGGGTAACTTGAACCTTACTCTCGAATCAACTAGCAGTCCGGTTCACTTGAAACTGAATAGGATGGAGTTAATTTATAGTCAGATTATTTGGCTTAGAAATCAATGTTTTCTGATCATTTGAGTGTCAGTCTAGCCTAGCTGACGACATTTGGTGTAATTCTTCTTCAATCTAGGTTTTTACTTAGTCACTGAACAGGAGCGACGGTTTTGAGATTGGTAAAACAAAACCCAGTGAGACAGTACACAGTTCCTTCATAGTCTACTAAATTACTTACTTACTTACTTACGCCTGTTACTCCCAATGGAGCATAGGCCGCTGACCATCATTCTCCAACCCACTCTGTCCTGGTCCTTCGTTTCTAGTTCTATCCAATTTTCGCTCATTTTTCTCATGTCTGTCTCCATTTCTCGGTGTAACGTGTTCTGTAATCTTCCTCTTCTCCTCCTTTGGCCTTGTGAGGGCTTGCCTTATGACGTAGTTGTGTGCTCTCCTCAATGTGTGTCTTATCCACTTCCATCACTTCTTCCTGATTTCTTCCTCCGCTGGGATCTGATTTGTCCTCTCCCACAGTAGGTTGTTGCTAATAGTGTCCGGCCAACGTATCCGAAGTTTTTTGTGTAGACAGTTGTTAATAAACACTTCTATTTTCTGGATGATGGTTTTCGTAGTTCTCCAGATTTCCACCACATACAGTAGAACTGTCTTGACATTTGTATTGAAAGTTCTGACCTTGGTGTTGGTTGACAGTTGCTTTGAGTTCCAGATGTTTCTAAGTTGTAAATATACTGCTCTTGCTTTGTCGCGCGCCTTTGTCCGCGCCTTTACATCTGCATCAGATCCACCATGTTCATCAATCATTCTTCTGAACAACATCATCAGCACAAACTTTAGTTAGAAGTCGTTCAGAAGAAAGACGAAAGCTCCACGACCAAACCATCCAGCTCAGAGAACAAAACTCCATCAAAGTCATCCACCTGAGTTACAAATCTTCTCCACCATCTCAAAGTTTCTTTTATACATTCTATGCATTTCCTTCAGTATTTCTTTTTGTCATTCCATCTTTTTTTCAAATTAAACAGAACCTTATCCACCTTCATTCACAATATTCTAATGTAACTTCCATGAGTTTAAAATTATTTGACTTTGATTGATTTAAAACTTACGAAGAGTACCAGTTCCCTTACCTAACGAGTGTCAAGTAACATATAGTCTAATTTCAGGCTTCCATCACAATTGCCTACAAAACCATCTCCAACAGTCTAAAAAAAGGTTCTTTCTGATATCAATCTTATTTGAGACACCATTGTATTATGAATTGAATTTCTATATGCTCATTTAATAGATTCATTAATTTATTCAGTCCAATCATGGTTCGCTGTTTTTGTGCTGAATATATTACTAACCATCGCTTAATTAACAACCATCACCATCCTGTTGTATATTAGCCCGCACAGTTTCTTCTATCCACCAATAATCAATTACAATACAAAAACAACAAGTTGTTCAATCTCATATTATTATGACTCAAAAACTAACGGACTAATATAGATCAATTACAAGGTCAATACACGCCACAAATACCTAATGATACACTGTAAATAACTAGGTTATTTGTGATGCAGATATGAGGTACTGATGCATAATTATAGGGTTTTTGAGGTTGTTGAGTTTCGATTGAGATCATGAACTGGTTGATGTTAGACCAGCATTGAAAACCTGTAAGCACTGGATGGCCCTTTCGTCGTATTGTGAGACTCTTCAGCAGTGCGCAGTCACGATCCCGCCCAACGGATTCGAACCCATGCACTCACCAGTGATTGACTTCGTGTGGGGATTCTCGGAGTTCTAGTGAGAAGTCGTGAACAGTGGAGCTAATCCGTGTCCGGGAAGAGGCAGGCATTTACCTCAGTACAATGGACGATGGTAGCGCAACTTCCTGGTTTGGTTGAAATTCGACACTAACATCGTTGGACGCCGGTTCAGTGGTCTAAAGGTTAAGCGATGGCGCGTAACTCTCAAGGCTGTGGGATCAAACCTCGCCAGCGTGATTGTGGATGCGCATTGCTGATGAGTCCCACAATTTGACTATTCGGCCGTCCAGTGTTTACAGGTTTTCCATGGTAGTCTAGCTTCAATTGACTCATGATCTCAACCATTAAAATTACTATAATATCCACAAAACCCGTTTCTATATATATATGTATATATACTGTTATAACTTGTCGTTTGAATGCTTATTGTCTTGGCTCTTTTAATGCTACATTTTGTATCTGGTCGTCGCTGATTGTTATGTCGGAAATGCTTATCACTTATACTCGAAACGAGGGACTTATGCAAATCCCACGACGTGAAAGTAAGAACACAAAGTCTGGTATAAGTGATGACTTATTAACCCCAAACCATGACGACGACGATGATGATGATTCTAGTAGAAAATACACTCATTTATATATTGATTGTACACCCATTTTGATTAATAATTAAGATGAAATCGCATGTATGGAAAACACTTGAAGTTATAACAAATCACATACTGAGTATAGTTCATGTCAATGGAATACAAGAATACTGCATATTATACAGAATAAAATATCATATGAGAAAAGAAAAGAAATACTACACCGAATAATCATCACATTGAATCAGAAAGGTAGTGATCTTGAACAAAACTCATAATGAGTAAATCAATCGAAAATGAGCTTTTCTTTCCATCATATCATATACAACGAGCTTTGGTTGTTCTTCTGAAGAACTGTGAATACTCCACGACCAAACCATCCAGCTCAGAGAACAAAACTCCACCGAAATCATCCATCTGAACTACAAATCTTCTCCACCATATTAATCATTTATTTCATTTGATTTCTGAGTTTATTCAGTTGATCAAACGTCGTAAGTTAAACAATCCAAAATAAGATATTAAGCAAAATGAAAATTTATTAATCCCATCGTATCCAAAACAAACTTAATCTCAAATAGTATTGTGCAGAAACCATAAACGGTGATTACTTAATCAACGTAATAACCAAAGACTAATCAACTTCTGAACACCACTTCATAGAATTTTATCTAAGAAGATGAACTACTTTATTAATGATCAGTAGTAGTGATATGTCATAAAGCATTTTGTTTAAAATAGTTGCTCTGTTTAGCGTGTGTTATATTCACGATGCACTTGTCTCTGTGAAATACCCTTAAAGGCTATGGAAATATCGTCAATTATTGATTAATGTGCATCATTGGTCCACGTTTTTAAAACTTATTTTCATCTAGTCAACTTCACATTCTCAGTTCTTAGTTATTTAAAGCCTATACTAAAACACTGATGTGGCCAAAAGATTTAAACAAACAAAAGAAGTATCACGAAAACTTCAATGGTTAAGATCATGAGTCAATTGAAGCTAGACCACCATGGAAAACCTGGAAGCATTGGACGGCCTATCGTCGTGTTGTGAGACTCCTCAGCAGTATATACTGGAGTTCTAGTGAGAAGCAGTGACCAGTGGAGTTCAACCAGGTCTGTTGTGAGATATTAACTGACTGAAGACAATGGTGGATGTGTCGCTCAATTTTGTGAATTAGTTGAAGTTAGAAATTAACGTCGTTGGATGCCGGCCTGCTTAGTGGTCTAGTTGAAAGTGCTCGCGTGCGAAACCAGTAGGTCCTGGGTTCGGATCTCGCAGGGAGCGAGGTCGTGAATGCACACTGCTGCGGAGTCCCACAATTGGACGAAACGGCCATCCAGTGCTTCCAGGTTTTCCCTGTTGGTCTAGCTTCAACTGACTCATGATCTTCACCATTGAAATTACTATATAATATCCACAAAACCTGTCTGATTTATCAAGAAAGGTTGTTGCTTTTCTTAAGAGTTATGATTAAAAGTCAACTTTAAAAGACTTTCATCATTCCAGTATCATTTAGTGAAGGGTGGAAGTTTCTGGTCATGTGGACCCTGACAATACATGTATCTGACCAGCTTAAATGTAAGGTTGACAGATTTGGCAGATTGTATATTAGCTCTTATAACGTTTATGGAATCCACTAGTACCGATTCTAATCCACTAGTTGATGGTTCTTTGATATATTCAAACTTCTACAAAACAATCTAGATGTAACAGTTGACTGATATTTGGAGAGTACTTTCTGAAAAAATAGTTGGTTGTTATTCCGTTCTGTATTAGTTGTTTGGATCTTCCCATTGATGTTTACGACTATGATTGATCGGTCTCTTATTGACATCTCTGTTTACAATATGTGTTTGCAATGTGTTTCTTTTTTAATTTTTAACCCTGACACAACTTCCACTAATTAACTTGATAAACAGTAGTCATGTGCACACTATCGATTATCTTTTCGAGATGAATTTCTGAAGTTCCACTGTGATTTCCAGATTTCAACCATGCTGAGAATAAGGACGATACATTTTAATTGTTTAGTTGCTGCAAACGATCCACTAATTAAATTCATTTTATGATGAAAATAGTCTTTCAGTTAAGCAAAGATGAATAGTGGCTAGCAGTGGAATCCAGGACGCGCGTTTCTTTCTAAACATCGATGCGAACGTTTAAGTGAACAATACCAAGTGATGGGAGAGGGATTTTGTGGATATTATAGCAAATTGATAGTTGAATTCATGAGTCATTTGGAGCTAGACTACCATGGAAAACCTGAAAGCCCTAGTATATATACTAAACGACAAGGATTCGAGTCCCTGAGCGAACATCAACTCTTGGATGCAGGTACATCCAGCTGACGAGTCTTAAATAGGACGACACGCGCGTCAAACTGGAGTCCATTGCTAGCCATTATCCATCCTTGCTTAAAAAGCTTGTGACTTAAGGCTATATCGAGGCAATCCACACAGGATGCACATATGCCAATAAGAGACTGATCAATTGTAGTCATAAATAACAATGAGAAGATACAAGTAAAGCAACACCAAGTGAATTTCAACGACAAACAGTTTATATTATGTTGACTTAGCCACAACCCTATAGCATTGAACATGGGGTTAATTCGTTGTGTTCGAGTTTTATCTTCGCATAGAAATTTCTAGTAGTTTTATTCATTTACTTTGTGTATGAATATTCAGGTGGTGGAGATTTTTTAGCTCAGGTAGATAATTTCGATGAAAACTTATTCTATGGGCTGGAAGGTTTAATCATGGAGGTTCCATTGTTATTTTGAACATCATCAGAACAAACATCAGGTAGATATGATGTACTCAAATTTCTCCATATATGACTGACAGCTTGTTATGTCGGCTCTCATCTTAAGTACCTAGTGTTGTATGCATATTTATTCTCATTGTTTCTCTCTTTGATGATATGATTCCTGACTCTATGTTTGTTCATGATTTTTCCACTTAGTAAATACATTGAGTTGACTTCTATGTGTCTGTTGATTGACCTGAGTGTCTGTCCATCTAAATCCTCAACCATTTCCAAGTTGAATGGATGATGGAAACGATGAATAGGAAGAAATCGCTCAAATGTTTAATCCTGAGAATGTCATGTTGTAACCGATAAATAGTATTGGTAAGCCTATCTAGAAATTATAGGCACATAATGACAATGATAGCTAGCAACTAAGAAAATCTAGTAACCAAAATCCACTGTTTATAATTTTTTTTTAACATTTCGCTATTCCAAGTCTAATTAGGAAAAAGTTGAATGTGTTGTGACTTTAAACCCAGCTAGTTATCACGTGATATATCTGCGAATCGAAATAAAACTTATACAATATTAGTACTGTAACAAAGCATGATGTTCGACCACTATGAACAGCCTAATCACCTTATCGGCTCTTTTGATCTCCTAGCCCATCCACTTTAGTCCAGAACACCAATAAAAGCTTCCATTATGTGAACCATTTATTTCAAACATACTTGGTTTATATACCAACCAAACACACCGCCACATCACACTATCCAATAGGAAATAACATTTATACAAGGTGAAGTCAAGATGTGGCTGTGGGAGTGATTGTGGTGAGACTGTAATCAATAAACTGAGTATAATTTAAGAACAGTAAATCGTATGATCATAGTCTATAGATCAAAATGAAGCTTATACTAAGTTGAATATGAATATACACAATCTAGTTACTGAATGGTTATACAATAAGAATATATTTATAACATCTGTCCATTATTAGTTGACAGAAGTTGCCCATAATTTTATTTTCACTGGGATATAACGGAATGAGGTCGAAATTTCGAACCGAAAGAAATTTAATGCAGTAAATAGACCTCTCGGAGTGATATTACCAGTTTGCAAATCATACTACTGGACCGACATCCAACGATGTTAATATCTAACTTCAACCAATCCATGAAATAGAGCGAAACATCCACCATTGTCTTCAGTGAGTTATTATCTGGTAATAGACCCAGTTGAACTCCACTGGTCGCTGCTCTTCACTAGAACTCCAGGAAATACCTATTGAAGCCAGTCACTAGTGAGTAAATGTTGACTACTATAGGAAGGTTAAGCGTTTGCGCGCGAAGCCGATAGGTTCTGTGTTCGAATCTTGCAGTCAAACAATTTCCTGGTTATTTACTAATCTAATTATTTGTTCGTATTCTAAATTTTTATTTAAATTTTAGAAATACATCTATTCCCTCCATCCTAATTGTAAGAATCATATATAGATATCTTCTTAAAATGATCCTAATTCCATTGCTATATTATTTTATGAGTAGAATGATCTGTATATCGATCGATTAGCATGTAACATGTTTCCATTGGTTAATTCATTTCAATTTATGATGGTTGTCATTGTTGTGTAGCGTGGTGTCGAGTAGCGTTTGACTATGAACACCACCACAAGAAGAATACGTGCCAGTCAACCGATTAAATCCCCCGTAAGCCGAATATCAGAAGGCAGTTGATGGCTGTAGTCGAGATGTATTTGTTGGCGATCTCGTGGTATCGAGAGGATACCGAGATTGTGTCAAAAGAGTACAAGTGTGGTTACTGAGCGTAACCGAATTCGTGCAGGGTCACAATTGAAAGATAATGGAGCAGTAATATGGCTGTCATTAGCACAGTTAAACAATCATTGGTACAATTGGTTATAATTATAATTGTTTTCATTAAATTAATCGTGTTCTCGTGATAAAAGTAAGTCACTACTATTGTATGACTCTAAGTCACTAACAATAATAATAATAATAGTATTAATGGTAATACGCACATATGCATATAGACGACAGTTGTTTACGGATTTTTGTTTTCTTTTTTTTCTCTTTCGATCTTTCCAATATCCTGTGTACGTTCTCTTTCTTGCTCTTTAAGTCATTCATTCATTCATTCATTTGATTGTTCATTGTCTTTCTGAAATACATAATACACATTCAATAGAATAAAAACTAAGTGATAATATCGATAGAACAATGAGAAGACGGAGTTGAGCTGAAAAATGTGATGTATTTGCGATATACATTTCGAACAATCCGGTCACACATTTACTTGTCAAGGCATTTTTATATGAAAATTAATAAAGGTCAATAAAGGTCAAACAAACAAATAAAAGTACAACTAAAATAACTAAGGGGGGAGAAAGAATAAGAAATTGTCGCGTTATCCTAGGCTATAGAATGACTTAAGGATTACCAAGGTAAATTCAAGGTTACGACAAATTGTTTTTGTACACATAAGGGGGGTTTAAACTTACGAATAACTAAGGCTTCAATAAACTTAAGAATTCGACCTTGACAATTTCTATACAACATTCTAAATGCTGTATTAATGTTAATTTTGTGCCCCGTCTCAATTATGTGTTTTGCTATTGATGAACTTGGTTTTCTACCTCCTACATTGATCGGATCATTTGACACACTAATTTTGAAGCCATCTGGGTACATGTTCATTGACCCTTGATTGCATTGTTCGATTACTCCTCCCTATGTATGTGTGTCCACACAAACATGTAAATTGGTAAATACAATGGGATGTGACGTAATCATTAGTGCATTGTTTAGGTCTATTATGAATCATGGCCTTAGACTTTTCAATCACAACCAACTGAGCAGCATAATACGTATTCTCAATGGCTGCTTTCAATCTGTGCCTTAAAACTATACTGTTTGATTCGCCTCTATATGGTAGATTGATGTAAACCTTTTTCTTTGGCACTGAATAAATTAGAGGTCTTGGCATTAACTGACTTTTGCACCTATTAATAAACTTGAGTGGATAACCATTTGCTATTAAAGTGTCATTCAGTAACTTTTCATCTTTTTCCACCATATCAGAGGTACATATTCTTCGCGTCCTCTTAAAATGATAATAGTTTTTTGTTTCATTCATAATTTCGTTGGTAAAAACTATTTTGATGGTGTTTTCTTCACTGAGCTGCATAGTTTGATCGTGGAGCTTTCACCGTTCTTCTGAACATCATCATCAGCACAATGTTTAGGTAGAAGTTAATTGTTCGAATTTCTTCACATGTGATTCAAGACTTGTCCTATACACCTCGATGCTGATTGGTTATTTTAACCTTAAACCTGTCATTGTTTACTTTTTTATTTTGATTATATCTTCGATTGGTTGAATTTTAGTTCCTATGTTTGTGCACACATCTGAGATACCAATCTTCTCCACCGCCTGCTACTCCTCATGAAGGAGCATTGTCCATCCAACTCTGTCCTGGAAGATCCTTTCCAGTTGTTCCCAGTTGTTATTCATCCTTTTGATATCTGCTTCTATTTCCCAACGTAATAGGTTATTTGGCCTTCCTACTTTCCGCTTCCATTCACGATTTCCAAGTTAGGGCTTGCCTCATGATGCAGTTTGATGATTTCTTCAATGTATGTCCTATGCATTAGCGTTTGATGGAGAGTGCTGTTAGGCGTCCTATATTCCTCCATAAGGAATAACAAGCACAAGTAAATAGTGAGTTACAAATCTTCTCCACTATCTTAAATACCCTCAGTTGTAAAAGAATTTTAATCAAATGACTAGTGAATTGATTAACCGATTATATTTACCAATAAAATCTATTCGTTAATTTGACTATCATTTTATACATAAACTATATCCAATCATCAATTTAGGAAAATAGATTTTAACTCTTTGACCAATCATGAAAACTATGCCAAAAGAAATCAGACCTAAATTTTAGTTGTCCCTTAGATGATGAACACGCTTAGGTATGTACGTCCGTAAGGTGTGTCACTCCGTTACAGATCCACATATATATCCATCTATCTATATATCTGTGGGAAATACAAGCATTGGCTTTTATTAGATGTACATATAGAGTCAACTATTATAGATTCTATTTACCAGATCTATATCTACATTTAGGCATAATGTTTATAAACAAAACAGTAAACTCAGTATTATTAGGATACATATATCCCTATATCTATATAGAATGTTTACTTCAAAATGGATAGATATAACACATTATAACTGATAAACTATCGACAATATCCTCCTCCTCATCTTCATCATCATCAGTATTATTCTTGTTTCTACATAGATGTAAATAGATTTTTTCTTTTTTTCATTTTCTTTTTGAGGGGGCGGGGTTGGTGAATGTAACTTTGTTTCTTTTCTTAAATGATTCCATCATCGAATTGAAAAAAAACAAAATGAGTATGATCCAACATTTTCATAAAAGATCCGATTTGATTAGGATCATTCTATCGATTATAATGATTTGGTGTATGATTATGTTAATGGATTTATCCAATGGTCATTTACTGATAAAAGAAGAAAAAATTTTACGGAAATTAGTCAATTTGATTCATGCCACAACAACAAATGATTTCAATCTATGTACAACTCATTCACGTCAATTACAATATTTATTATATACTACTTATAATACTACTACTACTACTACTCATTATAATGATATTCCATCAGCAGCAGGAGCAGGAACAGGAGCGTCGTCAGCATCATCAGCAGAAGGATCAGGATCATCAACAATGATTAATTTAAATGAAACATTCTATCCAATATTTCATCATTTAATCACACAAAACTCTTTAACACAAAATTTCTTACATGATATATATAGATCTATACAGATTATGAGAAATTTCAATCGTTGGCATAGCAACAACCACTACCACGACAACTACAACACAACAACCCCAACAATCATGATACCAGGAAACAATTAGAAGTCTATTTATTTCATTTATTACAATTAAATCAACCAATTGAATTTTATAATATGAAATTATTCAATAATTTCATCACTATGAATGATGATTATAATGATCAAAAATCCAATTTAATTGGTATTGGTTATTGTTTCAATGGGATATTAATGGCTTATGTCAATAATTATACTACTACTACTACTACTAATAGTAGTATTAGTAGTAGTACTAGTGATTCCTCTGATCGTAATTCTATATGTAGTCAATTTGTATTGAATGTACAATTATTTGATAATAATAATAATAATGAGACTATACGGTTTAATGATTATGAATATGGAGAATTTTCATCCATTTGGGCACCAATTCAATGTGAATCTAATTCAATCAAACCAATAGTTTTACGATATTTTATTTATACAAAAGAAAAAAGGCAAGTTTTTCTTTTCCTTCTTTTTCTTTTAGGTGATTTAATCCGATTTGAGTTTTCAGCTAGTGGTAACAATCAATGTGTTTAAATGAATGTAATGTCTAGGAGTGAAGTGTGTTGCGCCGGTTTCTACCAATGGAGCATAGGCCGCAGACCAGCATTCTCCAGTCCATTCTGTTCTCGGTCTTCCTTTCTAGTTCCATTCAATTTTCGCTTATTTTTCTCATGTTTATCTGCATTTCTCGGCGTAATGTATTCTTTAGTCTTCCTCCTCTCCTCTTTTGGCTTTGAGAATTCCATGTGAGGGCTCGCCATGTGATACAGTTGAGTGCTTTCCTCAATGTGTATCCTATCCACTTCCAGTGCCTATTCATGATTTCTTCCTCCGCTGGGATCTGCTTTATTCTCCTATAATAGGTTGTTGCTGATAGTGTCTGGCCAACGGATCTGGAGGATTTTGTGTTGACAATGATTAATAAACACTTCTATCTCCACGACCAAACCATCCAGCTCAGAGAACAAAACTCCATCAAAGACAATTACTCATCAACATATACTTTGAACATTGATGTGGATATTGAATTGAACTAATTACTTGGTTTACGGTTGGAAATCTTTAAGTCTTGGCACAAAGCGATTACTATCCAAACGCATCTCGGAACATTATCCTGCCTGGCTCTTGAAAGGGGAACGAAAAAACAATCATCAGTTCGATACAGGAGCACTCGAGTATAGGATATTGTCTCCGTGAATTCTAAACACATTTACTTTTCAGCGTTCATTTTGTGTTTGGCATCAATCATGTTTTTTTCATTCATTTTATAGGTGGGTGATACATGTAAAAGTATAGATTTCATTGAGGATTTCATTTTAAATAAATAAGGAACGAACTGAGCGAAGAAATTTCTTTTTAATTAGTTTTTCATCATGGCTCTACACTAATATATCTAAGTATGATTTACAATAATAATATAATCCTCATCGAGTGGATACGTTACGTAATAATTACATAATGACATTTAAATTAACATTGATTAATTGGAAGAAAGAGGATTATTAATATTCAAAGTGATCAAGAAGTTGCTAAGTTGCGTAATGTAAGAAACAAAGAAGGAACAGAATTTTAACGAATGGTCAATAGGATGGTAGTTACGTAAGAATCAAGAGATGAATGTTGAGAAGTTATTAAGTTCAAAAGCGATAGAAACAAAATTACAAAAATTAAAAATAATAAAAAAACAAAAAAAAAACAAATGGGAGAAGTATGAAAAATAGTTCTTTTGAAGGAAATCTTAAACTGATGGCCAGGGCAGGGAAAGTGGTTGTACGAATCTTTTTTGAATGCAAAGGTCAGGTTTGTGAACATGGATTGCGATGGATTCCGCAATGTGCAAGAGGCGCACTCGTAAACCATGTGGCAAATTAGATGGGATATTGTAGATAACCTTAAAAGCTTTATTCAATTCGACTTGATGACCTGTGTCAACCAAGTGAGAGAATAGAACTTTTAATCACTTTTACCTGTCCTTTGTTTAACCACGACGGATGATGTTCAGTAATGCGATGACGGACTTGCTGTATTGTACGCCCAATATAACTGGCTCCACAGGAGCAGTTGAAACGATAGATACACGTAGATTTGGCGAATTCAGGCAGTCTGTCTTTGTTGGCTGTTCTTATCTTAGGATAGTTGTAGAAGATTGCATTTAATCTGGCAGCATTAAATGTTTTTTGTACGGCTCTTCTTAGTTTCTGAGTTAAGGTTTCTTCAATGGTGTCCTTAAGTTAGGTTATGTAAAGTGAATTAAATAAGTGACTAAATGTAATATATAATGTGATAAATACAATATAGTGGATGCGCTTAGTTTATGGAGAATGAAAGCTTGTCGTGCTTTTGGTGATTAGTAACTTTAATAGTCAGTGTGTGAGTTGTTTGAAATAGATTTAGTAGTTTTATTAGAGGGTATAGTTTTTGAATGTGTTATAATATGTATTTATGAGGATTAGTTTTAAGTGTTGAAAGTTTGGTGATGATACTGTTATTAGTAGCTTTTTATATAATGAGAGAGCGTAAGGTTTTATCATACATTCAATTACGTAAGGGACCTAATAAGGTTGGTATAGCTGGTTTATTGCAGAGATTTGCTGATTTTATAAAGCTACTGAGTAAGAGCAAGTCCATAGGGTTTCGATTTCGTAGGTGGTTTTCGTTAATAGGATGTGTAGTTTTGGTTTCATGCTCGATATCAATGGTAGTAATTTATAGGTTGGTAACTAGGAATATGTGAAGTAAATGAACTTTATTATATTTTTTAGTAGTATCTTCTGTTTTGGGTTATAGTGTTTTATTGACAGGGTGATGTTCATGATCTTCGCTCAATTCGTTCCTTCTTTATTTACCAAATGGCAAAATGGGAATTTTCACTATATTTCATTTTAAGCTGTAACATTCTCTTTATTGGCTTGTAGCGGTAAATAAATCCTAAAAAATAAATAGCTCTGTAAGTTTTCCACATTGGATGCTGAACTTATGTTTTAGTGGACTCATCTAGCTGAAGGCGCTCGGTTATGCATCCGCACCAGATCACGTGTGTAAACGCCGTGCTCAACATCTACCGCAATCGCTAACCAGATTAGATCAGAGAATTCCGATATATTGGTTATCGCCAAATACACTCTTCCGATCTCCTAGACAGGAATTGTAGAACAAAATTGACCCAGTAATTCCGTACTTAAGAAGATGTAGTTACATTAATAATCAACAATTTATAGCTACCGATCGATTGGTGTAAACCTTTTCTAGCACTAGATTCTCACTCATACTGATACATAGTTTAAACAATCCTATTATACAATTTATTTTGTCATTCGTCTAATTAACACGAAGCAAGTCTTCAATTTAATGTATGAGAATACTAGGATTTTTGATAAATATTAGCTCATTACAGTCGTAAACTAACTGTTGTCCCTTGATACTTGGGCGGTTCAATCAAGAATAGGTTACTGGTAACTCACTACATACTTGAATATAAACTACACATAAATCGAATGATTTATGTGGCGCATATGTATTTGGTGCCTCCTTATACCAATGTTTATGTGTTTATATAAATAAAATAAATAACTTCAATATGAAGGAGTTTTAACTAATGGACTATCTTGGATCGACCGTATTTGTACTAATGATACTGTTGTGGATTACGTGAAGCTACTAAACAGACCATTGACAGTAAATGGTAATCCTTTGAAAATTTATGAATCAGTGGAAAGGTCACAGTGTATTGAGATATATTAGATTTCTGTCACCGAAATCATCTGTCACATCAGATCATTCTATCATTCACAGGTTAATCAAACTACCTCATGTTTAAACAAAAGCTTAAATCAGCTGTTTGTGGCTGTTAATTATCGCTATAGAAACAAGGTATATGCTTCATCACAGTCCTAACCGGTAAATAGACAAGGATCTTTGAACATGTACCCAACATAATTACAGGAACAAATTAAATCAGATGACCCATTTAGAGCAGATGATAAACATCTATCTTTTTCTTTGTTAATCACCTAATCTTTCATTTGTCGTATTGACCTTTTGTATTTGATAAATAAATATTCTTAACAAGTTTGATTCACTTAATACTGTTTTACTTGTGCCTTCCCATTGATGTTTAGGACTGAAATTGATCGGTCTCATGTTGGCATATGTGCATACTGTGCGTATTGCCTCGATATTGCTTTAATTTACAAGCATTATAAGCAAGGATGGATAGTGACTAGTAGTGGAATCCAGGACGCGCGTTTCGTCCTATGTCCTATGCATCTCAGAGTTGTTGTTCACTCTGGGACAGGTATATGTGCGGTCAGATTGTGTTTGAAAAGTTTTACGCCAATATGTCATGTAGTTCTGACAATCTTAGTTTTCTCAATACATCATCCACATAAAATATTAGGTAAATGTAAGTCACTTCATAAAAACACAGATTTATTGAAATTCAACACCAACATGTATATGGAGAGGACAAACAGGGA
Organism: Schistosoma mattheei; assembly: GCA_944470405.2. Taxonomy (NCBI): domain Eukaryota; kingdom Metazoa; phylum Platyhelminthes; class Trematoda; order Strigeidida; family Schistosomatidae; genus Schistosoma; species Schistosoma mattheei. The sequence continues at coordinate 90,842,008 of OX103947.1, read as the reverse complement.
TAGTGAATAGCCATTATCAGTTGATTGGTTTATGACCTTCAATATTTAAATTCACTTCGTATTGTTTACTTGAATCTTCTCATTGATGTTTAGAACTTCACCCCATTGCAGAACCAAGTGGCTGTCAGGACTCCGTAGCTAAGTGAGTGGTACTGGGTTCGAGTCGCGGGTGAACGTTAACTCTGGGATGCAGGTACATCCAGCTGACGAGTCTCAAATAGGACGAAACGAACGTCCTAAATTCCACTGCTAACCACTATCCATCTTTGCTTCAGAATTTAGTCTTCATTCATCTGTTAAGTAACTAATAACTGTTGAATTTAAACATGTTAATTACTAGATACCTCCTCAATGATTCAAAGGTTAAACACTTACAGGTCCTGAGTGCGATTCCTATCGACCTGTAGATGTGAACTACCAAAGCATCCCATTCTAAAACGAATAAACTGTCCAGTGCTTCATATATTTTGATGGTAGTGTAACTAAGGTCAGTCATTAATGTTAACAATGAAATATCGGTTGTAATTGGTTAATATCTAGTTCTTCAATTCCATGCCTACTCTTAGAATCACTTTATGTCGTCAGTGTAGTATAGTTTTACTGTAAAGATTATGTCGGTCTTTTTCACACACTTTATATGTTGATCATAAATTAACTAGCTAAATGAGTGAGTATATGTGATTGTGTTTCAGGTGTGAAATGTGTGGAATACACAGACATAGTTAAGCATTTCTATTTTTGTGTTATTTTATCAACTGATATTCCATTCACCATTGATACTAATAGGCAACAATTCAACTAAGGGAAACATCTATTCATGTTATGATAGTAGGAAATGTCACAATGAACAAAATTCTCTGATTTAATGAATCATAATAGTCCTGATTCTATGAGCTTCGATGAACAGTCAGATTTCTCAATTCGAATTCAGATATGGTGAATATGTTATACATCACAAAATAATGATGAAATTACAAACACGATGAATGAACTTCTTGAAGTAAACTATGGATTTATAGAGTTGAAAATCACAGTAATCTATGATAGAATCCATTCCATTTTAATTTCATCTCTATGATTAGAATATTCGAGCTAAACTGTCAAGGTTTATGGCTAGGATCTTAAGTTTAAGCGCTTTGGTTTGTACAATGAACCAACTTAACTAACCTATTCTCGTAGGTCCCCAAACATAACATGATCAAGAGTATTTAAAATAAGAAATCTAGTCAACAACCTGATTTTCAGCAATAAACTATCTGCAATTCCACCATTATAACTTCGCTCCGATTTGATTGTTCACTCAAAGCTGTCCATATTTTGCTCTTTGCTTACTTTATTGACTGATAGTCCTTTTTAATAATGAAGTACACTTTGTGAAATGATTATCTAAACAATTTAGCAAGTTTGAGGTAGACGAACATGGCAAATTATGCTTAGATAATGTGATATGATTGAGAAGTAATGCAAACTGTGATTGGATATGATTAGTTTAAAAATAAGCTGTGTCACTCCCCAAGAAATGGTCATTTTGAAATGATTCTGTAAGAAGCTTAATCGGTGAATAATTAAACCTAAATTATCTTCTTAAATCATTATGTATCCACAGTTTAAGCGACGAAACGACTTAAGTTAAATAACCATTGAAAACTTGAAACTACTCGATACCTGTCATGGCCTAGGGTGGGACTTTCTTGAGGTGTCTACCCACCAATTCACCATTGGCGATCGAACTCACGGTTCGCCATCTCTCACCTGTAAACCAATGAGCCTGTAAAGGTGACGCCAATTCTATCACTTGTGATTGATAACTAACTCGTTTCTTACAATTTAAGAATATTCGTTAAGCTAAATTAAAGACATAATAATAGTACATTTCAGAAAACTTTTACTATCTATCTAGATATAACTTTATAGCAAAAACGTATAACAAAATTTGTTCAGTTTGATTTTGTGAGCACCAAAACTACTGAAATCCAGAAAAAAGAAAAATTAATTGCACATATGTGTATACAAGTTCACTTGGAATTCTCAAGGCCAACGAAGAAGAGGAAGACCAAAGGACACATTACTCGGAGAAAAAGAAGCACACATGAAAAGAATGAACTAGAAAGGAAGGCCCAACATAGAGTGGGTTGGAGAACGCTGGTTGGTGGTCTATGTGCCAGTGAGGGTAACAGGCGTAAACAAGTAAGAAAGTAAATAAATTATTTAGTTAATTAAGTAAGTAAGTGTCTAAGTAAGTAAGTAAGTAAGTAAGTGTGCGAGTAAGTAAGTAATTAAGTAAGTAAGTGTGCGAGTAAGTAAGTAAGTAAGTAAGTAAATAAGTAAGTATTGGTGTTTTGTATTTTTCTCATAAATCTCCCTCTCATTGTGATGCATTTATCAGAATAATGTCAACGAGGCATAGATGAATATATTGTTTTCATATGGAACTTCTCAACTAGATCACTGGTTTCATTCATCACCTTCAATCATTCATTGTGCAGACATAGATTTCTCTTCAAACCATTTAAGTTAGAACTCAATCGTTCATATTTCTGATGTTCATTAATTTTAAGAAGCTTAATACAAAACATAAAAAAAAGAAATAGATAAGTTGCTCTATAACCCTATATGGATAAAAGAATGAAAACCAGTAAAATGAATGATGTTAATCAACCAATCGGTACTGATGAAAATGTTCCTTTTTTGTTATAATAATGATTCTGATGTTGATTTTGTTGAAATAGTCTTGTAGTAGATGGTGATAAGTTATCCTATAAAAAAAGATAATTCAAAATAATGAAATAACAACAACAACAAAAAGTTCTTTTTACAAGTCGTTGTGTATGTTTGTATAGTTGTTATGTTTGTCTTACACTGTTCCTACATGTTCCTTTTCTACTCTTCTGTATGTTGTTTTATACTACTTATTTACATTCAGTAGGCAGCTGTATACCCAACAATTTTCACACTTATGTTGTAACTCAAGTTGTACTGTAACATTCTGGAATGTTCACATATATCTTTAATGTTTATTTTACTTATAATTGTATTTATCATTATAATCACTGTACTTTAATTACTGTAGCAGTTATCCACAGTTTTGTGCATTTGCTTAAACTCAACAGTTTCCATATTGTTTGCTCTTGGTTCGAGTTTCGGTTGTTCATAAACTGTTACCAAATTTAGACACAGCTATCGGCTGTCTTTGGACTATCGTATGTTGTAATCATTCTTTATGTTACTCTTACAGGAAGCTTTTGCTATTTTCATTCTTGAACGACGCGTTTAACCGCCTAGACACCTCACAAGTTGAGGTTTGTAACTAAATTTTGTGTATTATTTAATAAAGAACGGCTTTTGTAGACAAATCGTTGTTTTGGAACTTCGATTTTGCGCGTATCTCAATCCGGGTTACTTCGACGCTTCGATATAATTAACAACAGTTTTTAATATGTTATCTAAGAATATGTAGGATCTTGTAGATTTTGATTTTCCCTGTTAAACTAAAATCCAAGTCACTGAGTGCCATAGTTAGAAATGTCGTCAGGAAGGGAGAGGTTTTCACATAAATTTATTACTGAGCAGTAATTAACTTTTTCTCTGACGAAAAAAACTATTTTTAAACATGATCTGGATTGAATTTTTAAGTGACTAGCTATATGGATCATTAATCAATTCGTTTATTGCATTCTTCCTTGTCTAATTTCAGTCAACTAAATGATAGTACTTGAAACATTGTTAGTAGTAAGATTAATATTAAAAAAACACAACTCAAAATGAATCTTAAATAAGAGACATTAGTTCAGCGAAAAGAGTTCTCCCCTTTTCGGTGAATTCATTTTCAAAGCGGTACAATCGCATATATCTATACTTGCTTTCACAGGATGATGATAATAATACTGATGATAAACTTCACTTAGACATGGTGACAAGTGAGGTTAAATAAACAAAGGTATCAGAAAAATTTTTAAAACAAGGAAACTTTAATAATCGTTTGATTGTTAATGGCTTAACTATTCCGGATATGACAAATTGTTGAACTTGAGATTAAATGTAATCAGGAGGATAGTAGAAAGAAAAATAAATCAGTTGGGGGTGGAAGATTTAAGGGGAAGGTGGAAGGTGAAGCAGATGTCTGTAAAGGAATAAGAGTATGAAGAAAGAAAAAGAAGAAATAAATTATAAGACATTAAGATCATGGTAGAAAAAGAGGTTGTGCCAATCTATTTTGCACGCTTGATTTTGGTTTTTCCAGATGTATGACTATTGCTTTGGCAATGTAACTGCATGACAAAAAGTGAACTCTTCGCTGAACTAATCTCTCTTATTTAATGTCTTAATGGGCGTATTCCGTTTACTAAAAATGATAGATCCTGGGCTCGAATCTCTCTGGGAGCGAGATCGTGGATCCTCACTGCTGAGGTCCCACATTGGGACGAAACGGCTATCCAGTGCTTCCAGGTTTTCCATGGTGATCTAGCTTCAATTGACTCATGATTTCAACTATTAAAAATGAATCCTTCTCTATCGCTTTTCAAGCTAAATAATTAGTGACAATCGGGAACATACTATATTTGACTTGCATTTCGTACAAGTTGACAAATCTGTAATCTTGAAGGAACTGATGTTTTCTGTAGGTGCAGAATTTACATCATCCACAGAGAATTACCAGTTTCGATCTAATTAGAAAACAGTAATTCTGGTTATCATATCTATGTGAACATCATTTTACGTGTTAGATTTCATTTGCAAAACTAAACTCTAGTCAGTGATTTTTGATAATCTGCTCAATTTCAATGTATTTTATCTACCTGAACAAATGTAAACAATGAAACTGTTGGGGAATTCATGTAACCTAGATGCTTATCTCTTTCCTATTTTAATCCATGTACTAAATCTAAAATAAATGAAAGTTTCTATACTTCATTTGGCGTTTGAAGAGAACGGTACTGGGTTCGAGTGTCGGAGTGAACGTCAACTCCAGAATGCAGATACATCCAGCTGACGAGTCCCAAATAGGACGAAACGTGCGTCCTGTATTCCACTGCTAGTCCCTGCCCATCTTTGCTTATAAAGGTTGTGACTTAAGGCTTTATTGAGGCAATCCGTACAGGATGCACATGTGCCAATAAGAGACTGATCAATTTCAGTCCTAAATGACAATTGGAAGATTTCAAGTAAAACAACACCGAGTGAATAATAACCAAAGTTTTAATATCTGCGATGATATAAAAAAACAATCAGTCATAGAGAATATGAATCAAGAATCAAGAATTAATTTGTAGGACAAAAGTTATGAAATGATTTTGAAACTTAAGAATCTAAAAGAAAAGATGAGTAGATATACGATTCTGAATCATTTTAATCAAAGTATGAGATCTTGATCAAATATTTGGCATCTACTTACATGTTTAAGTCTAATAGTTAGTGACTTTAAGAAATGATGCCATGGTTGGGTTGGGTTTGGTTACCATCAGATTTCTTACAATCTGTTTCTGTGTCGGTTAACATTGCGCATTGAAGTAGAGGGTGGGGGGGGTTGATTCATAATAGTGAACAACCATGAATACATAGAGAATAAATGTTAGGATAAGATACATTGAAACACCTATCGTGATCAAGTTTTTCGAACCCTACAACATTACAAATGAAGAAGTTGTGTTTTTTTTCAGAACAAAGATTATAATATGTAAATCATAACCTCAAGTTCAATGAAACCTGAGTAATTCAGATAGAATGTTAATGCAAAGTGTATCATTTAAAGATGATTTACAATGAATTCGTTATTTAATCTCAAATCTGATTTACAATAGCACATTAATTGTAAGAAATCTTTGAAGTGTAGAACATACAAATGAATCTAATTTCCATGAAATCATTTCATCAGTCAATCAATATTCGAAACGATTCCAAACGTGACACATGTGAACACACACAATCATATATACACGGTTGACATTGAGGCCACGGCAATTAACATGCCCTACCACCCATTTCTAAAAAATTGTAGGGTGTGAACGAAAAATTTAGCGATCGGTCATTGGTGTACTCGTTTTGCAAGTGTGTGCTCAAGTGATAATGAACAAACATTTTGTGTTACCTTTAATCATTTTGTAATTAGTCGTAAACTGTTCATCTTTGTAATCTGATTAGTTGAAATCGAAATCGGATCTAGAGCTGTGATTGGATGTCAGAATTTGCATTTTTACATTTGAAATTGAATGATAATGAATCAATCTTTTTGTGTCATGTTAGTCTTGTAAGAAATTAAGAGATTTTAAGAAAAAAACACCAAGTTTGTGCTGATGATGTCGTTCAGAAGAACGATGAAAGTTCCACGACCAAACCATCCAGCTCAGAGAACAAAACTCCACCAAAACCAACTTAAGTTCAATCCTACTGTTAGTGAATGTGTATAGTGAGATAAATATTTGATTTCCGATCAAGTGATTTGATGTCAACCATTAATTAAATTCGTTAGTTATGTTGCCACGACTACTTAGATGTATCACATTAAAAGAAAGTTGAGTGAAAAATGGAACTGAAAATCGGTTTGACTATTTGATAATAGTGATTAGTGAATTCGGTCGGTAGTCAAATGTTGAATACCCAATTAATAAACAAATTGACCAAGAACAAACATTGATGCAGTATAGTATGAATTCATATTATTTCGAGGTTTCTCGTCAGCTGCATCAATGTTTGTTCTTGCTCTATTTAAATTCTTAAAGGGAACCAATTGCATGAAATAAACAATTTATTACCAAAGTGTGTACATAAGTTTTTGTTTTATTTTTTAGTAACACAAATGGTCTGTTCATCGGAGAAACAAATCAACATATCGATAATTCATCATGATAAATGACTGATTGCAATATGAATAATTCAGGTGAAGCAACCCGTAGATCATCATTTAATGAACTGACTTTGGACGGTGTATCAAATATGTAAGAATTTTCCTGCAATAGGCACTTCATATTTAGTGAATGTTTATTTTGTAAATGGTCATTCATAATGAGAATTAGAAAAAGGTTAGATTTCAATGCGGTTAATTTCAAAAAGTCCATTGAAACACGGTTTATTGTTTTCACTTGTACATTCTTTGTAGTTCTGTATTATAAAATTAATTTTCTGGTCGTAATAAAAACTAATGTGTGTGTTCAATCAATCATGTGTGAATATTGTTCACTGGCGTAATATGAAAGCTGAACTATGTCTAGACATTATGAATGTAACCATTTTTGACAAGCATTTGAAATATCAGTTACATGAAGTGTCAATGAACAATCATACGTCGTCTGACTGACTCAATAAATGTCTCCTACTATGCATTTAATTGACGTAAAATTGTTTGGATTTTCAAATTCGCTCGAATGCTGTTGCACTTATTATGCAGTAAAGTGTTTTCGCTGCAAATCATCCCGACCTTTCATGAATGACCTTTTTAATTTGTAAATATATATGTCGTAACAGATGTAGACGTTCACCATTGTTAACACATTACATTATCAAATTCATAAATGTCATGCCTTATTTTCGGTCTTTATAAAATATTAAAATTATGAACTTATAACTGTATAGTGTGATTGTACCAGTAATTAATAGTTATATGGGTGTGCAAATGAATACGGTGATATAATCAGTATTTATGAATAACAATGAAGGCTTAGTTGACGATCAGACGTAATTCATACGTACGCATAGTTCTGGTTTCAGGTACTTTTAATATAAAATAAGAATATAAATTTGTTACTTTTGTATTCATGAAACGGCTAATATTCTTATTTCTTTTTTCATTTACTATATGACCTTTAATCACATTAATCAATTCAATGATGATGGTTTCACACGGCGGCTGTGCAAGATTACAGATGTCACACAAACGGTTCTCTTCATCTTCTTCATTTTGGATGTCCTATTCTGTTAACTATTCGGAGTTATAGAAACTACTTCATCCTCGTCGTTACTTAACGTTTCATCCAAATCAACATTTCCTCAGTGCATCAACGGCGTTGCAACGTTAGTCGAGGTTCTTATTTCAGCGTACAACTGCGGTTCTGCCTGTAAGTTCAACGGTGTTGGTGGTAGTCTACCGTGAAGTTCTTGATAAACATGGCTATAAAGTGAACTGCATTGTTCCTCAGACAGTCGCCTGACTAACGCAATCACTGTATTCTTCATGCTCGGCTGGCTCACTTGCATTGGGAAATAATTCTCAACTGCAATATGAGTCAGATAAGTATCAGAGTGTAACCACCTATCACAAATTGACTGTACGTTCACATCAGTAATACTGTGTGTACAGCAAGCCAATATATGCCGACATGGCAAACCGTTATCAATGGAAAATGAACAGGAGCAGCGCATGGAATCGCGGTGTACATTGTAAGTGCCCGTTGCGTCTACAGCTGTGAATAAGTCAACAGACATTACAAACTCCGTTATAGGAGTGCGCAGGTGTCGCTTCAGTACTTGACACGCAAACGTTCCGTCCGATATTTCGATTGAGGATAATACATTGTTAAAACTACAAAATAATGTTATGCACATTTTGATTTACCTTTCGACCGTTCGACTGAACATCAGGCGAAAAAAACGTTGTATAATTTCTGATCGTACCCTCTACATTTACGGTTATGGGTTAATGTTAGTGAACGGTACACTTACCCTCTTTATCACATTGCGAACAAGGTGTACACGACACAAAATATGGTGAGCATTGGGATACACCTGCATGATGGCAGCAGCTATTGCAGGTGAATCATCGGTCACAATAATTTATCTAAATTAGTGTTTTGTAATTTTAAACTGTAATCAAGATGAAACGCGCATGATGATCAAGTAGACTTAATGATTGATATCGTGCATAATGATCAGATGAGTTCTGTGAATGACCAACACAAATTCATGTTTAACTTAATTAGTCTTTCAGTAGAAGAGGTTTATTTATTTTAACAAATTTGAATTATACTACTGAATGATGATTGAGTAGTGATCAATGTTATGCTTGTCTAATTCTTTACTGATCATCGAATCTTATCGATATAACCATTAGTGTAAGTAGTTGAGTTGTTAGTTGGTTGGACTTGGTAAATAGAAAACCGTTCTTGACGCAAGTTTCATGCTGGCTAGCACTCGTCATGAAAGCCTACTCGTAATCTTTAGTGGTACTGATGCTCTCAATAACATTCAGCTTCATATGTTCAGATTTTATTATTGAGATATTTAGGTCACGAGTGATCTTCTGTGAAACTAAGATATTTGAACTGATTAACGTCCAACATGGTGCCTATCTATTCTTTCAAGTATTGACGACGAACGATAAACATTTAGAGCACTTTGTTGGCATTCAAAGTATCAAAGTATCAGTTTATACCCGAAATATCAAAGAATCAGATATGCAACGAAAAACACAATCTCGAGTTTCTTCAAATAAATTCTGTTTACAGAAATCTCAACATTTGGCTTTTAAGGATCTCTGGAGATATATCCCGTTTAGATTGAAATTTCATGAACAGAATCTTCTCTAGAACATCAGAGGTATTCGTTTAAATGGCTTCTTTGGAATTCTCGGCCCCGCTTGCGAGTAGGAAGGAAGTGTAAATATATTTTACGATTAATATTAATAATAATTGGCTAAGGACATGGTAAGATGAAGATAAGACACACTTCAGTTCATGAATAGTAAAAAACCTAAACATGAATAAATCTTGATAGATTTGAACGAATTCTATAAACAGTCTTAAAATCAACAAGTGGATTCGTGAAGTCGGTCGTGTCTACTGAATGTTCAAAGATAGAACTCCTAATTGCATCATAAATTGGTTGGAAAGAGATCTTTCCACTGAATTTAGTGTTTTTAATGTTTAAATTGGTGATTATATACTGCTGTTTGGTCACCGGATTGCCTGATATGACTTTTATATCCGGTTTGTATATGGGCAACTCACCAGTTGTTGGTAAATGGGCACAATAGTTTAAACTCAGTCACAATTCTGGCTTGTTTTTAAAGTAGATAATGGAATATTAAGATTGAGAACTTTTAATCAGAAAGTCTTCTCTTTTACAACGAGTTATAGGGTACCATTTATTCTTCAATAAATAATAAAACTTTAGTTCGAAAAGTTAGTGATGACTATTCACTTACTAGTTTGTATCACAAGCTAATTTCAGTTCAACAACATTGGACTGTTATTTCATCCAAGTATGCAATAAGTCAGGAGTGCGTCATCATGACCTTGGCAATGGTCATCTGTGGCAATGAACGACAACTGCGTAATACCGCCATTACACTGAATTTACGAATATAAATCACAAGGTATCAAATCACTGGTCTTAAGATCGACTCCTGCTGAAGTCATAGTTGTTCATTCGTTAAGAGTTCCATATCACCACCAAACATCTGTCTAATACTTCATACTTTTCAATGGTTGTTTAACTGAAAGTCAGTTCATGATGTGAGCTAAGACTAAACTTCGTTCAAGTGGATAACTTAATTAAGATATTCAACTATTTCAGAACACAATTCTGTCTTTGAACAATTCATTACTTCCATTTCTTGTTAATATCCACTTGGAATTCATTTCTCATTACCAAATCGTCTATCCATTTGCAGTCATTTCTCAAGACTGAATAAACCGTTTTATGAGTAAACTTGTTTCATAACTAACTACCTAACTAAACACATGTAACAATTTGAATTGCTCTGATATACATAAGAATCAACATAGACACTGTTTAATGAGTTTTAGTACAATTGTCTTATTGGCAAACAATGAAACTATTTCTTCTCTACTTCTGTGATATTGAACAATGATCTCCTCCTTCAAATATTCATTCGTTCCAACTCACAGTGATCTTTTCTTGAAATAAGTGGATTACAAATTGTTCATTTCAATATTCCAGGTTGAATGTACATTATTCAATCAATTGTCTTATTATTATTATTATTCTTGTTCATTTTGTATTGTTCGTTTGAGTCTTCCCATCGATGTTTAAGACTGCAAGTGATCATTTTCTTATTGAGAAGATTAAGACAAACAATAGAAAAGAGAGTGTAAACTTCACCTGATTGTACAAGCAAGTGACTATCAGATGTTATTAACTAAGTGGATAATACGATGGAGTTTGACGCAAGTCCCAGAGTGAACACTCAATCTGAGATGCAGGTACATCCAGCTGACGAGTTCCAAATAGGATAAAACGTGTGTCAAACTGGATCCCACTGCCAGCCGCTATCCATCTTTGCCTATAAAGATTGAGACGTTTTAGATAATTCAACATAATAGAATGATGTTGAGTGACAGATTGTTCGGAACTATGAAATATGGGAATAACGTTAATCAGTGGTCATCTATTGGCTAGTGAAAAGTCTATTAACATAACCATAGTCCATACATGACAGCTTATCATCCACTTGATGATTCTGATAGATGGATTGAATAAATGAATAAATTGTTGAAACTACATAGATAATGAGCATCCAAATTTATGAATGCGTTATTATTATTGTTTTTAAAGTGATTGTTTATCAAATCACTTTAATCGTATTCTATGTAAAAGGAGAGTAGGTAGTTAATGACCAGCCCCTCAAGACCAATTATGAAAACAGCTGCACACTTTCCAACAGGATGATGTATTGCGTTTGATCGATTTTCTTGAATTCGCCTGATAATACAAAGGCCTTTAAATAGCTTGCATTTAAGAATAAGATTTGATAAACTGCGAATTTTGTCCGATTTACCTGATTGAATACCCACAAAACACCAACGTCTATCATTTCTGTTACTTCCTATACAATCTTCAAAGTAAAATTTACTATTTTCTATTCTCAGTGTAAATTATTTGAGCATTTAGTTAATGAGCATATTTCTGTTGAACTCAAGTGTCTACAGAAACATCATTGATTATAGTTTGTTGTTGTCTATCACCTCATTTTATCTCTTCAATCAAACAATATGGTATTCTGTTTACTGTATGCTGTATGGTGGGCGTAATATGAATCTTAATTAGAATAGAACTTATCGCATTCCAATGATGTGCTTATGTGACTGACCTTCACCTACATACATTCACGGAACTAAAATCAGTGAATTTCTCATTTTACAAAACATTGATACTTTTCTAAATATAAAATGAAGTGAAAACAATTCATTTGGCTGTCAATTCATAGAAAGTCTCACTCTAACTATGAATGAACACTATGACCATTTGCCATCTAATTTCGAGTGAGTTGAGTGGTCGTTTACTCATAGAATCATTTGGTTTTCACCTTCTTTAAAATCAAGAGAATGATATATTAAGAGTATTGACTGAAATCAAAGTGGTGAATAACTATTGTATGATGGTAAATAATTTGATCAGTTCAAAAGTTTTAAGTGTGGAGCTATGGAGATTGTCATATTTTTGATTGAGATCAGGAATCGATGAATGTTAGACAACCATTGAGAACCTGGAAGCGTCAATCGGTCGTCTCGTCACAGTACGGAACTCACCAGCAGTGAGATTCGAATCCAGCATCATCGGTCTCACGTGCGAACACTTAACCTGTAGACCATTGAGTCGGCCGGCATCCAATGGTTTTAATGTCTAATTTCAACTAATCCACGGTATTGTGCGACTGTCCACTATTGCCTTCAGTGAGTAAGTGCATTACAACACACACGGATGAAATCCACTGATCACGGCTTCTCACTAGAACTCCATGGAATCCATCTTGAAACCAGTCCCTAGTCATCACATGAAGTGGATTTCAGCGGTTAAGATAGCAATAATTTCATCATAGAATATCAATGTTTGGAGATTATTTGACAGTCAGAGGAAACTAATGCTTGATATTATCTGTCCACTATTCCGTACACAAATATTTTTAACGCATATGTGTGCGTAACAGTCTGTTATCGATTATTCTGTGTACATTCACAGTATGTATGCATAGTCCATAGTACATATCTCAAGTGTCGAAGTAGCGAGATTTTACGATAAAGAAAATCGGATATAAAAAGTGAACAGCGACGAAAAGCACCTAGTAGTGTGCGTAATTGTGTGGGATATTTTGGGGATGGATAAACTGTAAGTGAAACTTGTCGCTTCATATCTTGTCTATAACCATTGCCATCATCCTAATATCCAAGACGCTCAATACCAGATATATGAAATGAACAATTATTTGAATAAACGGCAAATGCTTTTTCAAGCAGACGACGTAAGAAAGTAGTAAGTCACTGATCATGATATATTTTATGAGAACCGAAAATATTGAAATCAATTGAAAAAATGTCAACGCCTTTTACATCACTGACTACATCACGGATCACTTCATGGAACATGGCTGGAGAACAACTTAAACCGAAAAGAGGGAATTAGTATTTGGATTGGCCACAATGAACGGCAAGTTACCTACGCCTCTTACTCCTCGAGGAGAGTATAGGCCGCTCACCAGCAAATTCCATCTAAACCTGTCCTCAGCAATCCTTTCCACTTCTTTCCAGTTGTTATTCATCCTTTTCATATGTGCTTATATTTCACAACGTAATGTGTTCTTTGGAATTCCGCTTTTCCGTTTCCCATCAGGATTCCAAGTTAGGGCTTGCCTCATGATGCAGTTTGATGATTCACGTAATGTATGTCCTATCCATTTCCATCGTCGTTTCCTAACTTCCTCTTCAGCTGGAGGCTGGTTTGTTCTCTACCACAGAAGGCTGTTGCTGATGGTATCCGGCCAATAGATGTTGAGTATCCTGTGTAGACAACTATTTATAATTACTTCTACCTTCTTGATGATAGTTGTAGTAGTTCTCGAAGTTTCAGCTGCGTACAGTAGAACTGCCTTGACGTTCGTATTGAAGATTGTGAATTTGATATTAACTGATGGACAGTTGTTTTGAGCTCCATATGTTGTTCAATTGGAGGAATGCTGTCCTTGCTCTGCCAATCCTCGCCTTTACGTCTGCATCTGAACGTCCTTGTTCATCGATGATGCTTCTCAGGTACATGAAAGATTCCACATCTTAGAGAGATTCTTCGCGAAGCATGATTGAGTGGTTGTCCTCGGTGTTGCATTTGACGATGTTGGATTTTTCCTTGTGTATGAGACTGCTGCTACACTGGATATCTTTATCTGCATTTGTTCGTGTGTATGCGATAGGAGGACTAGGTGGTCTGCGAAGTCCAAATCGTCTAATTTATTCTGAGCTGTTCATTCCATGCCATGTTTTCACTCAGATGTCTAGGTCTTCATAATCCAGTCGACCACCAGAAGAATGAGGAAGGGAGAGAGTGAACAGTCTTGTCTGACTCCGGTCCTTACTTGGAATGCATCTGTCAGCTGTCCTCCATGCACCAATTTGCATTGCAGTCTGTCAAATGGGTTCCGGATAATATTGATAATCTTCTCAGGAACTCAGGAGTGTCGAAGAAGTTTCCATAAAGTCCTCTTATCCACACTATCAAATGCTTTTTCATAATCAATGAAGTTGGTGTACAGTGTCGAGTTTCACTCAACTGATCGTTCGACGATGACCCGTAGTATCTCAATTTGGTCTGTGCAAGACCGATCCTTACGGAATCCAGCTTGTTGATCTCGAAGTTGTGCGTCTACTGCGTCTTTCGTTCGGTCCAGTAATACTCCGTTAAAGACTTTCTCTGGTACTGACAGTAGTGTAATACCTCCATAGTTTTCACATTTGCTCACATCTCCTTTCTTTGGAATCTTGATAGGGTGTCTTACTTTTCAGTTCATCGACCTTCGTTCCTCCTCCCAAATCTTTTTGAATAGAAGGTGAAGCATGTTTGTAGTTAATTCGGGGTCTGACTTCGGTGCTTCAGCTGGTATATTGGCGGAGTTACAAATAATAGTAATCGTTGTTAAATCTGATGGAGGTTTATCCGAATGAATCTGAAGACAGATCTCCTATAAGTCGGCTTCGCCGAACACTTTAGAACAATTAACGTGACTCGGAATATCTTCGGCTTCAACTGTGGTGCGTGTTTGCCTCAACAAACGGGGATTCAATGTAAAAGACTGAATTCTTATCCCATCATAGCACTTAACACAGGAGGCTATGAAGGTTTTAATCAAAGCATCAGAATCTTATTTGAAAGCTAGTGAGAGCAAGTCAGGTTAGTGCCCCTCTAAATACAAAGTTCGAATGAAATGATTGACGGTATACTGCCTGTGTCAACAATGGAATTACGGAATGAACAAAAAGAGATATTTAATTGCTCTCACATATGTAAAGCGCATTCAAAATCGTGGATAAAAGCGAAATATGATCTTAAGAGGCTCCAATCTTATTGCAATTTAATAACGCCGACTGGTATCGTCAATAGCAAAATGAACATAAGTCTAATATACCGACATAATGTATCCAATTTTGTCACAATTTAAGCATTCAGGATCATGAAGAAGATATGAGTTCCGAGAATGCAGTTTGCCACAGGACAAACATTTATTAATCCGTGTTCACCTAATTATGGTGTATTGGAGCTGTGTGTAGAAGTTAGTGGTTATCCATGCCGAGTAGCTTAGGGGATGACGCGACGATTTTCGAAGTAAACAATACTGAGTCCGAGTACCACAGTGACACACCAACTCTGTGATGCAGGTGCAGCCAGCTGACGAGTCACAAATGGGATGAAGAGACACGCGTCCTGGATTCCACTAATGGCCGCCATCCAACTCCGCTTATATTATTTGCGAACTAATAGCAATAACGAGGTTACTCGCACGCGATGCACATATAACATGAAAAGACTGATCATTTTTCAGTCCTTAACATCAACAAAAACACTATAACAACCAATACAATCTTTGTAGAATGTTTTCCCATATTTCCATGAGATTAGGATCGATTATTTACATTACAGTGTGCCTTTTTTAAATCTTCCATCTTATTTAGCAACGCTACGACAGGACTGTTACTAATTTATTGAACCTATATCTTTCCTCATTATTACTTGAGTATCAGCTGAACCCTATAGAATTATTTCATAATCAGCATTCATAACACCTAATTAACAATAGTCTGTCATCAAGCTTTTACTAAACACTGAATAATCGAATAACGGAGGAATGAGGTGCCTCGTTAAATGTTAATGCGGTATTCTGACATTTCAGTTTCAAACAACGAACATCGACAGTTTCAAATGATATTTTTCAGTGGTGAGACTTCATCAAACTGGACATTCACAACGGATTCATTGTTGATTACAATTGTCACATAATCACGTATACACGATACTGTTAATTCACAAATGGAATGCTGTAAACTCTTGTAAAACTAATCAGTTTGCACCGAATGAAAACAATCACGTCAATACAGAAAACCATATTTTATATTCTAAAAACAATCATGAATGTTGTGTGTATTTCCATGAAACAATCAGCAATTTATTGAAATGATTAACATAATCGAAAGTGTTTTAATCAAATGAAAAAGGAAAATAACAGAGTCAGCATGATGAAAACAACAAATAAGAAGGCGTTTGTGCGAATCATGGCATACTTCTCTTCTTTCTGTAAAACCATAACCCTATGACACATCCAATGCATACGACAATGAATGTGACAACTACCGGTACGATAATATACGAGTAATTGCGAGACTTCTTTTGCTCTTCATTTTCATTCGTTTCTGTAGTCACATTCTGAAAAAGCAAAACAGTACAATAATTACTCAATATCGAACATTTACCAAATGAGTTTCAGTGTTATTAGTAGTTTGCCTCAATTCATTTCTTAAGTCAGCTTCATTTACTGTTGGAGTTGTTTCTTCTTTTTCTTCGATAAGTGCTGGTTCTCCAGAAACGCCGATAATCGAGCTCTTCAGAAGAATGAAATAGTGGCAATATAACCAAATATAAAATATTTCATCATCCAATACACAGTATTTTCAGTATTGTTGACACAAGTGAATTCAACTAATAGTTACATAATTTACTTCTGTACTGTGTGATCAATGAGTAATGATTTAAGATATCTGCTACCGATTTGACAGTCAATGTGATAAGTACACATTATCCTACAATCAACAAACGACTAATATTTGTGTGATGAAATTTGTTTCCTGGATGTCATATCTTATCACAATCTAAATATCAATCAACAAACGTATAACTGTCGGTTTTATTGATGCAGTTCATACAGGATACACATTTCTCAACAAGGAATCAGAAATACTTATTCTGAATTTGAACTATGAGAGTTTTGGGAACTTGAACTAATCACTCAATCATGCTACACAATTTTCAACAGATTACGCTTTATCATTCAAACTGTTTTCATCGGTATGTTTCAATGGTTTCCGTAAATTTATGGTTTCATATTGGACATCGGAAATCTGTTCACATTCTATGAGCTGAAAAATTGATATGTTTCCAGGCATCAGTGTTAAACAATGCAGTGAAATGTTCTTCCGAGTAAATAGATTTACAAATATGCGGATACTGAATACAACCTGTGAAGTCTACCGATTACTTACTTTATTACGGCAACCATTGACTTTGTGAGTATCCTTATCATTACTGGTAATGCACATATTGGCATGTTCACACCACATACACGTTTTGTTCAGTGTTGTTGCGCCTCTACATGATTTAATCGACTTGTGTTCTGGACAATCTTTGGTGAAAACAATAAGTTGACTGCATTTCAATTTATCAAGCAAAACATCAGTGAACTACAAAACATGTAACTATAACTCAATGATATAATGGTAATTTCGCAGTTGAGTGACTATTTCATTCAGTGTGAGTTTGTCATCATATTGCGCAATGCGAAATTCAGTGCACTTTCAATGTCATTCACATTTCACGACATCATGTTGATGTTGAACAAAACTACGTTCAATAATGAACGATGAGTTTTGACGAGCAAATTTCGTGGATTTCATTGACTGTGAACTCTCAGGAATGTACATACTGTGCTGTCAAGCGTTCAGCAATGCGTATAGCACTTGATGTTTGTGGAATTTCATTCCATGATGTCAGTTTTATGACTGAAAGATGGGTTGTATACCACGTCTACATATGAGCAGTGGCGAATTAAGTTGAAAACTCACTCACACTGACTACTTGGAAATCGGTACAAGAAAGTCAGTTGTTCAAAGACAGAAAATACATTTTCAATAATGTGAATTCAATCGAACAAAAAAGAGGAAAGTAACATTGTTTATCAATTCATCGTTGACGTTTTTCTTGAACAAACTTCAGTCAATCTACTGTGGTGGAAAGTTTCAAACTGTATGGCCATACTATATATCCTGTGTGCTTTCAGATAGCACGTCAGTCTAGTTAGATCATGAAAAATTCATCCATAATAGATAATACTTTATTCAACGAATATTGACGTCGATCTAAACAATAGATTATGGAATGATTCTCTCAGTTGTCGAAATGTTATTTCAACAGTCTAACACATGATGAACTGGACAGTGTTTGTGGTTATTCACTGTAAGTACTCACGAAAAAGAAAACGTATCCATTCCATGAAAATCGTTAGTATATTTGATACTGTATTAATATCTCCTGACAGTGATAAATTAAAATCTGACAAGTAACTTGTATATACCTTTAATTTACCGGTCGAGTAGGATAAAGTAAAGATTTTGGAAATTATGCTATTGCATTCAACATATTTAAAATTCCATAGCGTTTCCGCGATTCCGACACCTCGTGGAAATTCACTATCATAAGTTCCAAATGAAAAAAAATGACACTGTCAAGTCAATGCAAAATCACCTAACTGGCTTATATCATACCAACTTTCGCTGTATGGTATTTTGTCTAAGTAAATTTCATCAAAGTGATGACTTTTATCGTGGTTCAAAATGTGTTTCTAATCATTTTAAATATTCGACAGTGAATAGACGTTTGATGTGACGAGAGTTGAGATTGATGGTTAAATATCATTTAATAACTGACTGAAATTGTACATGAACTCTTCAATTTTATAAATAATTGAACATACCCCCGGCAACTTCATACTCGACCAAAGTTTTAGTTTCGATCCAATTTTGAGGAACAGTAATATCAGCGGATATGTGTGCTTGTTCAAATAAGGTTTACAGAAAAAGACACTTAAAATATTGATTTCCATTTTATGTATAACAACGTGTTTGCTCGTATAAGGAGCAATCAAAATAAGAAACAGTTTAATATCTTATCATGAATACAATGATGGTCAAACAGCATCCTCACGAAATATGCTTTAAATCACTTTTGGTTTCGAAAGTGATCATCGTCTAACCAGTAAATGAAAAATGATGTCGTTAAGTTTCTGATTTGTGTTATAAGCGTGTCAGTGCAACGTCTTTAAAAAATATGTTTTACTGGTCATAAATAATTTCACAAATTATCAACATTGAGGTTTACTGTGAAACGACTCAGCAACACATTGCAACAGATCATCAGGTACCTCTTGACCAAATGTTTAATGCACTTTCTCATAGTCAATCATTAAAGACTGCATCCAACCTAATCACTTACACTAAACGCTTGCCTTGGAACTCAGCTTCATCTTTCAACAACATACGACCGTTTCAGCGTAGCGTGTGGTTTCAGCATTGTGTAAAACAACTATGAGTCCTGTTTGACAAAATATGCTTCCTTTTGTATTGAGTAGTATAAGAATAAGGACTACAGGTTTGACGAATTGAACAGTGAATGAGTGAGTGAATAAAATAATGGCTGTATCATCTACCTAATTTGGTCGTTCATATATCCCTGTCTGGATCAGTCAATCGTTAAACATATGCGAAATATTCCTCCAAATATCCAATGACTCTTTATCTCATGTGACATGACATGTGTTGATATACAGAAAATAAGTTACAAAAAGAAAGCGACATTAGTCTAACAGATGGTTGTTCATGTATTTCAGTGTAAATCAGAATATAAATGACATTTGTTACCTCCTACTTGACACAGGAATTGACCGTTAACGGCGATTCCAATTCATTTTCCCCGATTTCCTCAGGAACCTGAAAAGATGTAATGGATGTCTGAGTCAAGATCTGTCAACACACTAACACCTATCACAAAATCAACCAACCATTGAAGTAATGTGTCGTCATTCACATTATCTTATACAAAGACAAATTATCATACTCACAGTAAGCATGCTGATCGTCTCAGTTTCCTTAGAACTATGTTCCATCTAGTCTACAAACATATTCTGACTCACCTAAGTTGTCAACTTCAGAGAAGTTAGATGAACGATCTATCTATCTATCATGGAATGAGGTGATATACTGTGAGATGAATATCCACGTCGGTTGATAGAAATGTGCTTGTGAATAACTGAAATGTTGCTGCACGTGAATGTGTAGTCATGTGGTGTGGTTGTGTTGATGTGCTCACTTCCATCCATTAGTGTTTGTTTCCCAAGAGAATGCTTTCCATAATGTGTTCTGATTACCTCGAAACAATAAAAACTGATTCAGTTCAACACACATGACACCTTTCATCTTAAAAGCCCATCCTGGCTGCCTGTATTCCGAATGGGTGAATTAATAGTCTGACATTAGAAAAGTTAAACACATTCAAGAGTGAACTCTTCAAACATCTGATCTTCAGAAGACGTAACGAAGCTTGACAATATATAATTGTTCCTTTGTAGTGTGGTGTGGGCTACTTATATCCATATAAGAAGTATACGACTTTAGGCAGGAACAGAATGTCTGGTAGCAGAGAAACAAGAGGATCGAGCAGTAAAGATTGAAAACAGAATGCAATTTGTATGAAAATGCAAGAACAATGAAGTTTGAGTAATTTTAAGACAATTGGTGGACATTTTGCAAATTAAGCATTTACTATATGATTGTTAGATTTTATTAACAAGTTCTGTAATTTCCTATCAAATATGTTCGATTGCTCTCACTCATGTTCTTGTTCATAACAGTAGTACGCTGACGTACACTGTTTGTACTTAGTCGGCGCGAAGACACCAGAATTTCTTCAGTTGACTCCTTACCATTCACTCTTTTATAAAAGTGCTAGAATAAAGTGTGTCACAAAAGGATTGTTAATGGCATCAAATAGTCTGTATGCACATGAACAAATGTTGATCTCTTTCTGTCGTCTTCAATGTACCTCGATGCATTCGACTGTATTGAATTGCATTAAATAGTGGAACAATCTGAAGGATTTGAAACAAAACAACTGTGACATTTAATTGTGCGACTTACGTTCTCATAATAAACAGATATCTTCCCGCTCGGATGTATGAGATTTAACACCTTCAATTCAACATCTGCAACAAGAAGACGGTCGTTATTTAAAATTTCAGGAATTTATGATGAACATGTTATTGTCAGATGTGACTTTGTATGTGTCTACCCACACAGTGATCAGATTTAAGCAGATATTTACCGTGTTATCCCAAATGATTTCTTTAGTTGAATTCGAAGTAAATATAATCTGCTGAACGTCATGCAATTATACCTTTAGCTCTCCTACAATTACTTACGCTCCCAAGGCCGGGTAAAGAAGGAGTGTTGAGCATGGGGTCGACAATTCCATACGGTAGAGAAAAGTCTTGTTAAAAACGCTAATCAGATTAAACAAAGTTAACCACTTAAACTCTGCGCTAAAAGCTGAAGGAAGAATTGGGACGCCTCAGCATGAAAACCGAGGTTCATCGGTAGTCACAATACCGATGTCCACTGTAACAACCAGAGCAACATTCAATATAATTACATGGAATGTCTGGACAATGTGGGATACAGAGAGGACTAATCAAGTAACTACTGAGATAAGGAGAAACACCTTGACGGTGCTCAGAATAAGTGAAACCAATTGGAGCAAATCTAGTCACGAACAGGAAAACACTTCACACACTCAGAGAGTTGCTCTAATGCTGTCCAAGGAAGCACGAAGTGCACTTGTACGATGGGAATCTCGCGGATCCAGAATCAAAGAAGCATCGTTCAATACAAATAAGAACGGGATCACGATGAATGCTTTTCAATTATATGCACCCATCGATGATAGCAACGACGACGATAAAGACCAGTTCTACGATAAGCTGCACTCAATCATAGCGAAGTGCTCAAGACGAAACCTCATCATCCTAATGAGAGATCTAAACGCGAAAGTCGGAATAGACAACACCCGATATGAAGATATCGTAAGACGACATGGATTGACTGGGAGACAGAAACGAAACTGGAGAAAGATTTGCGAATCTGTGTGCATTCAACCAATTTGTCATAGTTGGCACAATATTTCCACACAATTGTATACACAAAGCTACATGGATCTCACCGCACCACACCACAGAGAACCAGATAGATCATATTCGCATCAATAAAAAATCCGAAGGACAATGGAAGATGTGAGAAGCAGGTGAGGACATGACAGAGCTTCAGATCACCACTCTACCTAGTTGTGGCCAATTTAAAACTGACGCTAACGAAGAACTGGAGAACTGGACAAACAGCATTAAAAAGGTATGATACAGCCTTCCTTCGAGATACTGGCAAATTCAGCGAATTCAAACTAGCTCTGAACAACAGGTTCTTTGCCCTACAGGATCTACTAAAGGAAGAAGAAACTACTATGGAGGGCAACTGGAAAGGTAGCAGAGAAGCACTAGCGTCAACGTGTTAAGAAGTGTCAGGAGGCGGCAGCAAGCATTATTATAGAGAATGGACCTCTATAGAAACACTGGACAAGATTGGATGAAGGAACAACAAGAACACGGCAACTAATAACAGCCGAACACGAGCAGAGATAGTCAAGACACAAGTTGAGTACACAGAAGCAAACAAGCAAGTGAAGAAAAGCAATAAAGCCGACAAGTAGAAATACTAGGAAGAACTAGCAACGACATGGGAGAGAGCTGCAAGAGAAGGAAATATGAAACAACTAATCTATGCAACGAAGAAACTAGCAGGGAAATGTACTTTACTACAGAGACCGGCCAAAGACAAAGAAGGCAAGTCAATCACTGAAATTCAACAACAGCGGAACAGATTGTTAGAGTAATCTGAGAAACTCCTGAATAGGCCGACTCCAACAAATCCAACGGACATCGAAGCAGCACACACAGACCTACCTATAGATGTCACTCCACGAACAATCGAAGAAACCAGAATGGCCATCAGACAAATCAAGAGCGGGAAGTCAGCAGGACCTGACAATATACCAGCTGAACAATTGAAGTCATACATTGAAGTAACTGCGAATATGCTCGAACTTCTATTGAAGAAGAATTGGGTGGACGACGAAATACCGACGGACTGAAAAGAAGGGTAACTCATCAAGATACGAAAGAAAGGAGATGTGAGCAAATGTGAAAACTATGGAGGTATTACACTACTGTCAGTACCAGAGAAAGTCTTTAACGGAGTATTACTGGACCGAACGAAAGACGCAGTAGACGCACAACTTCGAGATCAACAAACTGGATTCCGTAAGGATCGGTCTTGCACAGACCAAATTGAGATACTACGGGTCATCGTCGAACGATCAGTTGAGTGAAACTCGACACTGTACACCAACTTCATTGATTATGAAAAAGCATTTGATAGTGTGGATAAGAGGACTTTATGGAAACTTCTTCGACACTCCTGAGTTCCTGAGAAGATTATCAATATTATCCGGAACCCATTTGACAGACTGCAATGCAAATTGGTGCATGGAGGACAGCTGACAGATGCATTCCAAGTAAGGACCGGAGTCAGACAAGACTGTTCACTCTCTCCCTTCCTCATTCTTCTGGTGGTCGACTGGATTATGATGACCTAGACATCTGAGTGAAAACATGGCATGGAATGAACAGCTCAGAATAAATTAGACGATTTGGACTTCGCAGACCACCTAGTCCTCCTATCGCATACACACGAACAAATGCAGATAAAGATATCCAGTGTAGCAGCAGTCTCTGTATCAGTAGATCTCAGTATACACAAGGAAAAATCCAGCATCTTCAAATGCAACACCGAGGACATCCACTCAATCATGCTTCGCGAAGAATCTCTCTAAGATGTGGAATCTTTCATGTACCTGAGAAGCATCATCGATGAACAAGGAGGGTCAGATGCAGACGTAAAGGCGAGGATTGGCAGAGCAAGGACAGCATTTATACAATTGAACAACATATGGAACTCAAAACAACTGTCCATCAGTTAATATCAAATTCACAACCTTCAATACGAACGTCAAGGCAGTTCTACTGTACGCAGCTGAAACTTCGAGAACTACTACAACTATCATCAAGAAGGTTCAATTATTTATAAATAGCTGTCTACGCAGGATACTCAACATCTTTTGGCCGGATACCATCAGCAACATTCTTCGGTTGTTGGGAACAATCCAGCCTCCAGCTGAAGGGGAAATTAGGAAACGACGATGGAAATGGATAGGACATACATTACGTGAATCATCAAACTGCATCATGAGGCAGGCCCTAACTTGGAATCCTGATGGGAAACGGAAAAGCGGAATTCCAAAGAACACATTACGTTGTGAAATATAAGCACATATGAAAAGGATGAATATAAACTGGAAAGAAGTGGAAAGGATTGCTGAGGACAGGTTTAGATGGAATTTGCTGGTGAGTGGCCTATACTCCTCCTCGAGGAGTACGAGGCATAGGTAAATAAGTAAGTAATAGGATTATGTAAATGAAACAAGAATGCATCTTTCAAGATGAATGTCAGACGCTTGTTTGTCGAAAGTATGCTAAACGCTTATTTTCATATTGAAACAATAAATCTTCAAGCTTCTAATGAGATCTGATACTTGTGGATATATATTCGCATTGACGCAATATTATCTATAATTATTCATGAAACAATCGACTTTAAGTACACTGGACGTGAGCCGTGAAAGAATAATATACTATATCAATATATAAGAATGACTGTGTATTGAGTAAATGTTTAAATGAATGGGATGTTCGCAGAAATGGCTTTGCAATGCACACAGATGTACCTATTTTTATAAGCAGACTTCTCATCACGTTTCTTTAAAGCATGTCAACGAAGATGAATCTCTGTATTCCTCTGTCCACAAGTGGAATGAGACTGTGACTTGATTTATCCACAATAATCTATCTATTACTCGTCAAATCTAGTATGTTCGTGCTGATTTCAACTGTTCTTGAAGTCTCAACCAATGTGTTCAAACAATCCGTGGATTCCATATAGAGTTTCCGTCTAATTTTTCAGAATGTTCACGCTTTATTACTTCAGTCAATTTTTGAAAAGAATTCAGTTAGGCGTGTCAAATAGAAAACGTGAGAGTAATTACAAGGAATTTCGGTGTAAGTGTTAAGATGTCACATGCGTTCAAACAATCATTTAATGGATACATACTTTTACCATCAACATCTCGGTGAAAAATCATTCGGACAGCTAATAATTCCTCTGAAATAATGAAAGGAAAAATAAGTTATGTTTATGTATCTGCATTACGAATACCTGCAACTTTTAAAAAACATGCATTTCAAAACAGAATGAGTTTGGACACCGGCTATCATCTTCTTTTTAACATTTAAATAAACCAGTTCAAGTAAATGGGAGTTTGAAGGATCCTTATTATTATTATTATTATTATTTCAACGACGAGATGAACATTTCAGTGTCGACAACTAAGAAGAATATTTTACTTCTGAAACGTCGGTTCTAACACATTTTGCTTAACTAAGATACCGTTGATATCCTACCGACAATGCACACACGAAATTATTTTCCGAGATCCTGTTATTCCAATGAATCAGTGTTTTCTCTGTTTACCTAGCTATTATGCGGAAATGCTACTCCAATCTCATTAATCCTGATAACTGAGCGAGTGAATTAAGTTCATTTTTATGTCCTATTTGTTCTGGTTCGAATCAATCATGTTGTACTAGCAGGTTGTCAATGGTTGTTCGTTGACTAGATGTTTAAGAAAGCGCATGAGTTCTAACTTCTTGATCATACGAATATGATAATCAAGAAAATGTGACGAGAGACACTAAACGTTTAAGAACTAAGTAAGTGACAGAAAAGATTTAGAGGACATCGCACATAACATGAAAATTCACGTGCTTCAATAATGCAAACTGATTTCCCACACAACATTGCTTATTGTTGTAGCTGTAGTTAGATTCAATTCATTGAATCTACCACGAAGTGTCACAGTGGTGAGATGTCTGTTTTGTGGTAGTTTGAACAGACAGTAGAGCAGGTGGTTTTCACTTGAGTGACTGCAACATTAGATCTGTTATCTATGCTCAATCAATTTGTGCCTATTTCGAAAGCGAATCGCTGTTTTATTCCACGTTTTCATTGGACAACAATACGTGCTGTGAACACATTTTAGGCTACTGAATCACAGAAACAAAATAATCACTGTGTACTGCTGAGTTTTCATGAAACAACCAAGTTAAGTAATGAATCGTTTACGCAAAAAGAAAGTGAGAAATAAAAAACAAGACAAAATATCACTGAATGATATAATAACTCACTCTTATTCAAAATCTGATGTTCATGCAACCCACCCTTTTCTAAGAAAGTGTGAATCGTTCCTGATCCACCTTTTCCTTTTATTTCTATTACACCTGTGCTTACTAAATGAAAATATGTAATTTGATTGACAATCTGCAGTGAATGAAGGAAACACTTTGAAATAAACTGGAGACTAAAATGAATTGTATGAACCGTGTGAATAAGCAAAACTCAGTAACAATTTTTGTTCGAAGAAAATCATTCTCTTACCAAAATTGTGCATCTTTAGTTCACTGACGTCTGTGCCATAGAATTTAAACGGGAATTTCAGAGGGATTTCTGAAAATATACAAACATATGAATTAATACCTTCATTACAAACTGAGGTCAACTCACCTCGTCAGCAGCCAATTTTACAAACTGTTCATCTACAACTGGAGAAGGCTGATTACGGCGGATTGTCTGGAAATAGTAATAATGGTGAGACTGAATACGTGTATAAGAATCTGACTGATTACTTACGTATTCATGTGAGTCGTCTCCAAAAATTAATTTTCTATAAGTCGCTAGTCCACGATTCTCACAAATTTCATGACAATCAAAAAGTGTTGAAATTATTACGATGACCGAACTGAGCAGTATGAACTGGCCAGATGAAAAAGTATATCTGAAATAGTTCAGATGAACAAAACAACGTTATCTCATTAGATCACATTGAAATTCATATAACACGCTCATTTGTCTCAACTGTACAGTCAACACTCACCTCATCATATTGTCCAAAACGATAATAATTGTTGTTAGATCTTGTTGAGTTTATATAGATTTTTTAGTGTTAATTTGGTTCTTTCTGATTGGATGGTTCAAAGTGTGATCATTTAGACGATCAAAATTCATAAAGCCATACGATCATTGTTAACCAATCATTATGTTGTCAGATGAACACATCGTTATGCAGTATTCTTCTAGCTAGCTATTGACGCATATAAGCTGACACTTTTCCACTGTTGGTTAAAATTTTTCACCCCTATTATTGATAACCATTTTTGGATATCACTAGTATTCCTTTACTTCACTAAGTGATTAGTGAACTTTTGCTTCAAAATGTGTGTTCATATATTCACGAACAAACATTCTGTTGCTTTCAATAATCATCTATGAACTGATTGTCAATGATTCATTGTTTCTATTTGTATTTGTCCAAGTATATTTAGTCTACGCTGAATATAATGAATTAATTAGATGGTGGTTGGAGTTAGTCGACAGGAAACCCTGGATCCGGGTTTCGTGCTACTTGGCACTCGTCAGCAAGGTGTACCTGTAATCTTGAGGGAACTGATGCTCCCTGACGTATTCGATCCCGCGTCACTAAACCACTATCAAATCTTTCAATAGTTCACGCAGTGTCGAGTCATCTAGACTGGTGGCCACATGGGAACGTGGTCGATAGCATTCGACCTGCACCAATAATAAGGACTTGACACACATGACATTGATCACCACCCAGTGATCAATCAATTGTGATAATGAACTAATTATTGATGAATGAATAACAGTCTACACTTTCGTAAACGAATGGTAATTTCAGTGAAAGAAACCAAAACTATTTATGTTTTGATTATATTTGCAAAGAGTAATTCTTCGTATTGTGAAGGTGAATTCTGCACTTCAAAATGTTGTCGACGATAAATAACATTTTACATTCTCGTGTATTACAATATGTAGTTGAATGAACGGTTGATCAGCATTAGAATAATCTTCAGTGGTACATGAAATTGTACCACTAATATGTGGTCTGTTATCACATGACTATTGGTTCTTCTTATTAGTACTATCATCAGTGTAAGTAGTAGTAGGCTTATGTAGTCATATAGCTTATTCACTAAGGCTTGATAAGAATTTACCAGAATGTTAGATCAGTCATTGATATCCATGAAAATCCTGTTGATTGGAATAGTGAACTAATCTCATAGAATCATTGTCAATTTCTCCTCATAGGATAAGTCCACATTAATGTCGATTGAAACTTGATGATTTCATATGATGATTAGGTTTAATAAACATTTCAAGTTTATCAATTATTTTATTCAGTATTCATTGAATTCCATTGAGTATGAAGAGAGTTCATGTTCAGTAATAAAACCTATATATCGATGACATGATTCCATTCACTAAGATAACATATAATGCATATCAGTGAATGCAAAAATATATTAGTGTACAGGTGAATACACAAGGGTCAGTAATGACAGAGCTGAACGTATTATTCACTTTTTCACTCATCACCAGAGTACAACAGCGAATTTCTCGAATCTAATTATTTTCTGCACAGCATACATTCAATGTGCTTCACTTAATTCGAGAACTGCCATGTTGTATCTTCTCATTAAAGCAACATTTGGGACATAGAACTCGTGACCTCCAAACAATTTCGGCATTCACGAAGTGGATTCATAATTCTTCAAAATGATGATCTTGCATAATTCGCTATGCTGAATAAGTATGATGTAAATGATATTTTCTGGTCAGCAATTTTTAGACCAAGTATAAAAGAGCAATTAGTTTATACAAACACCACTGACTTTCAAATAGTTTGCAAGTAAGAATAAGATTTGATAAACTGCGAATTTTGTCCGATACCCACAAAACACCAACGTCTATCATTTCTGTTACTTCCTATACAATCTTCAAAGTAAAATTTACTATTTTCTATTCTCAGTGTAAATTATTTGAGCATTTAGTTAATGAGCATATTTCTGTTGAACTCAAGTGTCTACAGAAACATCATTGATTATAGTTTGTTGTTGTCTATCACCTCATTTTATCTCTTCAATCAAACAATATGGTATTCTGTTTACTGTATGCTGTATGGTGGGCGTAATATGAATCTTAATTAGAATAGAACTTATCGCATTCCAATGATGTGCTTATGTGACTGACCTTCACCTACATACATTCACGGAACTAAAATCAGTGAATTTCTCATTTTACAAAACATTGATACTTTTCTAAATATAAAATGAAGTGAAAACAATTCATTTGGCTGTCAATTCATAGAAAGTCTCACTCTAACTATGAATGAACACTGTGACCATTTGCCATCTAATTTCGAGTGAGTTGAGTGGTCGTTTACTCATAGAATCATTTGGTTTTCACCTTCTTTAAAATCAAGAGAATGACATATTAAGAGTATTGACTGAAATCAAAGTGGTGAATAACTATTGTATGATGGTAAATAATTTGATCAGTTCAAAAGTTTTAAGTGTGGAGCTATGGAGATTGTCATATTTTTGATTGAGATCAGGAATCGATGAATGTTAGACAACCATTGAGAACCTGGAAGCGTCAATCGGTCGTCTCGTCACAGTACGGAACTCACCAGCAGTGAGATTCGAATCCAGCATCATCGATCTCACGTGCGAACACTTAACCTGTAGACCATTGAGTCGGCCGGCATCCAATGGTTTTAATGTCTAATTTAAACTAATCCACGGTATTGTGCGACTGTCCACTATTGCCTTCAGTGAGTAAGTGCATTACAACACACATAGATGAAATGCACTGATCACAGCTTCTCACTAGAACTCCATGGAATCCATCTTGAAGCCAGTCAGTAGTCATCACATGATATGGGGTCCCATATTGACCGGTGCATCCAGGTTTACGATGATGTTCAATTTTTGATCTATTCTTGAATTTAACTTATAAATTACTTCAATCTCCATAAACCCACATTGTAGTACGTTGATCTTCAATCGGTGTTTTACATTCTTAGTATATTTTGTAGAGAATAACATAATAAAATGGAGAAAGTGATGATTATTATTCATCCTTATATTCTTCTCTTACCACTTGTTTACTACGTAAACTCATCTGATAATTACAGTCTCGAATCACTTCATGACGCAATCTGTTCCATCCTTCTATAGATATGTATTTCCCATATAACGAATGTATAGCTTAAATAAGTGATTTCGTCGAAAGGTAAATTTCCGTCGCTCAATTCTCCTTATTATGTTTACTCAATGGCATAACGGGCTATTTGAATTACTTCAAGAATATTTCTTATTATTAACGTATAATACTGCCGAACACTTTCTTTAAGACTCTTAATTGAATGAGGCGATCGAAGAATTGTGAAATCAGTCCTTATTCTGTCCAACAAGTATAAAAAGTATTTCTATTGTTAGCAAAGATGGATAGTGGTTATCATTGGAATCCAGTTTGACGTTCGATTCGTCCTATTTGAAACTCGTCAGCTGAATGTATCTGTATTTCTGAATTGATGTTCACTCTGTGACTCGAACGCCATCGACGCAATACGCACAGTATTCACACATGCTAATAAGAGGCTGACCAATTGCAGTCCTAAACATCAACGAGAAGATTCAAGTAAACAATACCAAGTGAATTTTTAACTTCACCTCACTGCACAAGCGAGTGGATATCTGGACTCAGTAGCCAGGTAGTGTTTGAAGACAACGATACTGGGCTCGAGTCCTGTAGTGAACAGCGATGTGCTGTAAATATGTGCTCAATAAATTTATCATCAGTAGTTAACCAACTAGAAAACAGTCTGTGTAAATGGACAGTTTTTTGTTATGAAAATGATGACGAAAACACGTTCAATTTATGGTAACACAAACCAACCTTTACTAATTACTTTGAATGTTCTAAGTAGCATACAAATGTATTTCTAATGACTCTAATCAAGAGTATTGAGATTACTCTTTAATAAAAAGAACAAGCTAAGAAGTTAAAAGTTCATTTCTGATCTTGATTAACTCGTTCACACATAGTAAATATTGATCGATTATTATCATGTTTTATTTTAACTTGTTTCATTCTTACTTCTTGTTCTTCTTACTTTCATCAACTTGTTCTTATTAGGTGGTGGTTGGAGGTAGTCGACAGGAAACCCTGGACCCGGGTTTCGTGCTACTTGGCACTCGTCAGCAAGGTGTACCTGTAAACTTGAGGGAACTGGTGGCCACATTGCAACATGGTCGATAGCACACGATCTGCACTAAATAAGAACTTGACACGCATGACATTGATCACCATCCAGTGATCAATCAATTGTGATTTTTTCCTATTCCATCGTTGATGACCAAGTATTTTGATTGTTCTGTGTTTGTATAACAACATAATATTCAATATTATTGATGTTCTTTATTTCAGTTATACTTTTTATTAATTATTGGTAGATAAAGTCAGAAAGTGAACTACATACATTTAACTTATAATCTATAACTAAGATATCAAATCTGTTTCCGATTGAAATCGAGTAAACAATCGGGATACTTTGTAATACTTAGGGAATATGCTAAAGGTTGAGCGTTTGCAAGTGAGTCTGATATGTTCTGCGATCGAATCTCGAGGGGTGAGATCCTGAGTGCGCACTGGAGAGGAGTCCCACAATAGAACGTATATATATATGAAAATATATTTTGTTAAAGTACTAATTCCATGAGGAAATGTAAACAAAGAATAACCAAGATGATGTAATAGAAAGACTATATTGCTAGACTACGTAATACGAACAATAATAACAAAAGACCTAATAATTTGGTAACAAATTATAAAGTGGATGCAATAAGACGATTAAAGTGCTTTTGTTACTTTTGTTCATTAAAGGTCACAGAGGTGTAAGGAATAAGTAAAGTGATATCATGAGCACTTATGAATAAGACAATCAGAGTGCGACACATCAGTAAAGGGGGAAATGTAGTAATAATACTAATGAGCACAGGGTCATTGAAATCGCACGTATTTCGAATGATCATTAATTTGGCTATGAATCACTTAGTAGTAGTTAGTAATAGATTAAGATTTAAAATTCTGTTTCTGTCTTCTTATAAACCATAGAAACTTTTAACATAGATATGAAATGATCTATTAAGTAAGTGTAAGCATATGTTGATACTTAAGTGTTGCTTTGAATCATAACGATTGCACATCACTTTTAACTCATTTCTTTATGTTAACTGATAAGTCTGCTTTAATGATAGTCGATAATATCTATTCCTTGATAAAATTCATTTCTACAGTGCTATTCGATACTCCGAGAAAACACAATGAAATTAGAATAATTTGTGAATTGGTGTTCTGTCTACTGAACAGTAACTAACTGTTATTCAGTTTCTCAAATGAACGGAATGTTTTTCATCTGGTTTATTTTCTATCTGTTGAAATGACTGTCTAAATATGAGAATTGTGTCTTTATGATCCTAATAAAGCCTATCTACATTAACATTCATATGACATAAGGATAATGCTTTGGAGAAACATAAATGTTACCTGTAAATGTGTACTTGGTGTTATGAACTAGTGTAGAAACATGATTTGCCGTAAATCAACTACTTAAAATCGAAACAGAGCTCCAGCCATTTAGATTGATGTCTGCATTGTAACCTGATCGATTGAATTTGATATTTGACTGGAGAATCCTCGTTGGGCGCTTTTTCTCGTGCTTGTGGAGGAGCCGGTCTGGGTAATTTATTATGGCATGCTGACAAATGTTTATTAATTCAGGCTAGACCAGTTAAGCTGCAAATTGATGCGGAGTCTGACATAACATTAATTTCTAGAGAAACTTGGATAAAACTTGGTTGACCTCAATTTCAAACTACATATTATAATGCTAAGAGTGCCTGTGGTGTTTAAATGAACTAATGATTCCTTTGTACTTGTTGAACGCTTGATTTCGAATTTTAATTACAGTACTGTAGCGGTAAATAAATCCCCAAAATAAATAGCTCTGTATGTTTTTGACATTGGATGCTGGCCACATTAGTTTTAATGGACTTGTAGAACTATGGTCTACTATGATATTAGTACTGCTCTAATAATAGACCTAATCCTAAATTTGTAGATTTGTCATGATATAAGTGCCTAGTCTATAAGATCTTACGTGGAAGTCACACCATCGACTACACTGACTCACTGTATCGTATCAATTACCAATACATGATGTAGAACAAGGTTAGGCTAGAGAAAGAACAATATATTTAATATGAGTCGGAGATATAAGGTAACATTCGGCAGAGATCACGCCTGCATTGCCGAGCCATGCCACTCGACCAACTCAGTCCATTCAATTCATTGTACGCGCCTTCTCCATCCTAGGTATTTCTCCGTGTTAAATATTGAATATCTATTTTCCGAGTAGTGTTGTGTTCAGCTTTGAAGATTGTGTGGTTATGGTCTAATGCCACTACACTACTCTCACACCAGAATCAACGTGATGTTGGTTCGATACCAAATCGGATGGGATCGTCGCGCGCCGGAGGTTACCAAGGATAATAAGGATCCTCCGGGTATTGGTAAGCTGAAAGATAAATCAAAAAGACAGCAGCATCTGGTCGGGAAATACATGTAATAATCTTAAAATATCTGCTTTCATGATTAACACGCTTATAATGAAAATTTGGTTGAAGATTATTTGAACTATAAAGAATGGCATAACAATAATAATAATAAAGCGATGCGTGTTGTTAACTTAACATATAGGTGGTAATTATTTTGTGTTTAGAAATATTAAAATAATGAATGTTGTAGAAATATTAATATGGGCATTAGTTTTGGTTTAAATTATGAAATCAAATAACGGTTATGCCGGTAAGTTGTCCATATGAATTGAATTCCAAATGCATCTGTATTAGTAAGCTAACTGAAGGAACAAAAGTATACCTTGGAGAAGAATTCCAACTAGTGTTCCAGTTAATTTGATACGGTTTATTTAGTTACGGGGAGATTTTCTCAACCTCATTTTTACTTGACCGTGATAGAATTTAGTAATACTAATAATACACATGAATGTTCATCAGAACAAAATTTAAATACGTGAGTGATGATTATATGAATTTTGGACAGATAGCTAGGAACGAATCGTTAAACATAAGTGTATTCGTAAGAGACATGCTCTAGACTCAATGTTCTGATCTGTGGCAGACTTGATGACCTGTGTCAACCAAGTGAGTCGAATTGAATAAAGCTTTTAAGGTTATCTACAATATCCCATCTAATTTGCCACATGGTTTACGAGTGCGCCTCTTGCACATTGCGGAAGCCATCGCAATCCATGTTCACAAACCTGACCTTTGCATTCAAAAGAGATTCGTGCAACCACTTTCCCTGCCCTGGCCATTAGTTTAAGATTTCCTTCAAAAGAACTATTTTCCATACTTCCATTTTTTATTTTTTATTTTTTAACTTTTGTAATTTTATTTCTGTTGCTTTTGAACTTAATAACTTCTCAACATTCATCTCTTGATTCTTACGTAACCACTATCCTATTGACCATCCGTTAAAATTCTGTTCCTTCTTTGTTTCTTACATTACGCAACTTAGCAACTTCTTGACCACTTTGAATATTAATGATCCTCTTTCGTCCAATTAATCAATGTTAATTCAAATGTCATTATGTAATTATTACGTAACGTATCCACTCGATGAGTATTATATTATTATTGTAAATCATACTTAGATATATTAGTGTAGAGCCATGATGAAAAACTAATTGAAAAGAAATTTCTTCGCTCAATTCGTTCCTTCTTTATTTATCAAATGGCAAAATGGGAATTTTCACTATACTTTACTCATCCGTAGTGAATGAAGATAAAAGAAAAACAACACTAGTAATAATTATAAGTCAATTTGTTGACCGATTTAGTTAATAGTTTCCCTAATTTTATCAATCATATTACGTGATTGTCAAGTTATGACAATGCTTTATGACAATATCCTGAAACTATTATGTTTAACTAGTTATAGGGTTGATTGAGGATAAGTCAGTGGAAAAATAGGTATTGTTGCTTTAGGTGTTTCGAAACGATCAGAAATTTGTAACGTTAAAGAATCCGAGACGCCTAATTTAATGATAAATTTCAATTCAGAAATATTCGTTTAGTGTTAATTCTAGTAGGCTACGGAGTTTTGATTTCAAACGTTTGTTTAGCCAACAGCTACCTGGGGATTTAGTTATTTTACTAGTGCAGTTGATAGTACCTAAATTTTTAATTTCATTATCTAAACTATGTTAGCATTTTAGGCTGCTAATATGATAAATCAATCCATAAACTCAAATACGATTAGCAACAACCATTATGATGGATTTATCGATAAATGTTAAAGGTGATTCAAATGATTTCTAAATTTAGAAGACATGAAGATATAGTGTAACGCATGTACGGGCCAGGTTAACATGCAGGTTGTTGACGTATATGACAATTTGAAAATAATGAAGATGATCAGAAAGATCATTTTAAAGTTAAGACTGCTTATGAAACTTCAGGCAGGAATATGACGCGTTATAAACATTCCGTAAGAAGTTAATGCATTTAACCTAGGGACACTTACAAATATATGGCAAAAGCAACTAGAAAACATATACATGTTAAATACAAAAAAATCATTAAGTAAAATAGTTGAACTCGCCTGGATTATTTTTGAAAAGTAGATTATTCAGTAGACGACGTATATAACGCCATTCGTGAGTAGTAATGATCCAAAAGTATCCAGAATAAAACATGCAGTATGGCAATTAATTTCAGGGTGCTTGATGGTGTTGACGTTTTTGCCACTCGCCCGGATTAGAACAATCGAATGAATCCAGATAATTGTGTGGTTTTTATTGAACGAGCCATCTAAAATGACCTTATGATTGCAGAAAACCTATAGCTGAAACTCATCGTATGTTTTTGGAGAAGTGTCATCCTTGTTGTTTGGCAATGGAACTGGAAAATATGAAATTAGGCAGGCAGTGGTCGGAAGAAAAGATAATAAAGGATAGTGCATAGTTTAAAACAGAATGAGGTGCTAGGTGAAGGAACACTGATAATTAGATCCAGATAACTATTCAATCCTTGATTGCATTGTTAGTCAATGTATGCTTACGCTATTTACAGGTCATATTTGCTAGAGCTTGATGTTTAAACAAGTCTATGTCGCTGAAGAACGTAAATGCTATTATAGCTTGTTAACGAACCATCAGTTGATATAGATGATCAACTTTTATTATCGATTGAGCTAGTAAGTTATGTGAACTAGTAGATATAACATTACGATAATATATTATTATTATTATTATTATTATTATTATTATTATTATTATTATTCACAAACATCTTATGGGTATGTAGTGTCAGTTACTATGTTAAGCCCATATACCTTTTTCTAGGGGAGGCGGGGTTATTGTGTACACGAAAAGTACCCTAACCATAAGATCAGCTGAGACAGTAGCACATGTTTCAGGGACATGTGAACTGGTGAGATGTAAGTTGAAATGCCGAAGGCAAGATATTGAAGTAGTTGTAGTTTATCGCAGTCCAGAATGTGTAGCAGATGATTTTCTCCTTAGTAAACTTAAGTCCTGGTGTAACAACGGTAAAAGCCTTGTAGTAGGCGACTTTAATGCACCATATATAAACTGGGTTAACTTAGAAGTAGGGTCATCCATATCGTCGTTCGACTCCAAACTGTTAGAAACCTCGATTGGACTAGCATTATTCCAACACATTAGAGATCCCACAAGATACGACTTAAGAAACTCTTCTCTTTTAGATTTAGTCTTCACACACGGTGATGACGTTGGTCAAACGGCTTTTCTCCCACCACTTGGGAGAAGTGACCATGCAGTCATCTTATTCAAATTCATGGCTGAGATTGCTTGTCAAACAATTGCGCCGGCCCGTCCTAACATATGGAAGGCAGATATGCAGGCAATTAACTCCGCAGCATCGGCTGAGAACTGGGAAATTGACTCAAAGGCATCAGTACAAGAGGCATGGACTCTATTCAGGCAGTTATACAATCGGGTAACTCAACCATACATACCCTGGACTGTCCCAAAGAAAAAGAAGCACGGACATCCCTGGATAGGGCGGGATATTCGACGCTTACTAAGACAAAAGAAGAAATGCTGGGATGTTGCCATCCGCCTTGGCACAGCGGGTACGATGGAACGCTACAGATCGATAAGAAACGAGTGTATAACTAAAATTCGGGAAGCGCAAAGAAAATATGAAATGCAGCTGGCAGAATCTGCACTCAAGCAGCCCAAGAGGATATTCTCGTACATAAACTACAGAACAAGGATTCATCATTGGATTCCCAACCTAATTAAAGTAGGAAGTGAATCTGAAATGATAGAGGAAGATCAGGAAAAAGCTGAGGTTATGGCTGACTACTTTGGGGCAGTTTTCACTCAGGAACCTCCTCTAGAGAAAGAACCAGACCCAATTACAGAGTCAACAAACCAGCTGCTCACCGTGGACTTCGACCAAAACGATGTGCTTAAGGCTCTTAGCACCCTAAACATGGAGAAGTCAACAGGACCAGATGAACTACACCCTAAAATCTTGAGACATATTGCCCAATATATCGCAGCCCCACTGACTGTGATATTCAAAATGTCACTTGACCAAGGTGTGTTACCTATGGACTGGAAGGACGCAATCGTCACTCCCATACATAAAACAGGTCCACGACAAGTTCCATCAAATTACAGACCCGTAAGCCTCACCAGTGTTGTAATTAAAATACTGGAAAGAATAATCAAACGGACCATAACAGCATTTATGGAAACCAATAACTTGCTGAACATGGCACAACATGGTTTTAGAAAGGGTCTATCCTGTACAACGAACCTCCTTATAGCTAGGGAGCTCTGGATTAATGCGCTAGACAACGGAAACTCAGTGGATGTTGTCTACATAGACTTCAGTAAGGCTTTTGACAAGGTGCCAACTAATAGGCTGCTATTGAAGTTGGCAAACCTTGGTATTGCCGGACCTCTTTTAAAATGGATTAAGGATTTCCTAGTAGGTCGTAGGCAAAAAGTAAGAATAAATTCCAAGTGCTCCATCTGGAGACCAGTACTTAGTGGAGTACCCCAAGGTTCCGTCTTAGGTCCTTTACTTTTTATAATGTACGTTAATGATCTTACAAGTATAGTACAGTCTCCAATGTTATTATACGCTGACGATGTAAAAATTTGGCGAGTAATAACTGGAGACAAAGACGCATTTACTCTTCAGGCGGACTTAAATAATATGATAAACTGGTCTAAAGAGTGGCTAATGCCTATCAACTCGGAAAAGTGTGTCTACATGCACTTGGGGGATTCAAAGGTTAATACGTACAACATAGGGGATGTGTCATTACCCGTAGTCCGGTCTCATAAGGACCTAGGGGTGACAGTGAGCAATGATCTTAAGACGACGGCCCATTGCCGGGAGGTCGCAGTTAAGGGGTTTCGAACCCTCTGGGCTTTAAAAAGGACATTCACTAAGCTTGATACTACCATGTTCACCACATTATACACATCCTTAGTGAGAACTAAGTTAGAGAACTGTGTTCAGGCTGCAAGCCCCTGTTTAAAAGGTGACTCAGACATAATAGAAAAGGTACAGAGGGCAGCTACGCGTGCAATTCCGGAACTCCGGGTTTATCATATAAAGAGCGGCTTGAAAAACTGAACCTCTTTACTCTGTCCTATCGCAGACTAAGGGGAGATCTAATATTGATGTACAGAATACTGAGAAATGATTTCGGACCTAACTTATTCTCTCTTTCTTCCCACTAGATCGGGACACCTCAGAGGACATAGCAGGCGAGTAGAAAAGCCAAGAACGAACAAAATACCCGTGGCATACAGGTTTTCACACCGAGTCATCAATACTTGGAACCTGCTGCCTGAAGCAGTGGTGTCCGCACCTTCAATTGACTCTTTCAAGAGAAGACTGGACACTCACAGAAGCATACTAGAAAAGGAATAACATAGGCCGTAGGCCTTCTGTCCTTACTACACAAATCTGAATCTGATTTAATTCATTGTTCGCGCCTTCCCCATTGTTAGGTATTTCTCCGCGTTAAATATGGAATATCTATTTTCCGAGTAGTCTCGTGTTCACAGCCTTGTGGATTGTGGATTGTCCAATGCCACTACAGACTCACCTAGCTGAAAGCGCTCGGTCATGCATTCGCACCAAATCACGAGTGTGAACGCCGTGCTTAACATCCCCTGCAATCGCCAGCCAGATTAGATCAGACGATCTGTGGCATCTTCATCGGTGAGCTTAACGTAATCTGAAACGCCAAATTGCAAATTGTGAGTCTGTACCTATCTGGGGTTTTATATATAATTACCTTATTTTAATTTTATATACATTGTGATATTTTCTCCGTGCCGTACTTGAAATTTCACTATGACTGAACAGACACTCAAGGTATTTAAGTTAAAGACCATGTCCCCACCTTCGTTTCCACTGATGCCCTTCTGGCCAGACAACATCGAAGCTTGGTTTTGCTACGCAGAAGTCGACTTCTCCGAGCACGGCGTGATCGACACACGTGCACAATTCCTCGCAGTAGTCAAGGCACTGCCGAGCGAATTCAACAGGTACGTAACACCTAGTATGTTTACTAGTGATGTTTCCAAACCTTACGAAATCTTGAAACGTTCGATTCTTAAACGAGGAGACCTAACCGATCGACAAAGTTTAGACCAATTGTTCAATAACATAGACCTGCAACACGGTCCTGTGACGGACATGTTGCTTAGAATGAGAGAGGTTATCGGCCAAAAAGCCTTCAATTATGGACTGTTAAAACTACTTTTCGTGTCGAAACTTCCTCAACAGGTACAAGCTGTGCTTGTCTCGTTCCATAACAACGCCTTGAACGAGCTAGCTGCATCTGTCGACCGCATTTTAGAAATCACAAAATGTAATACCGAGGTTTTTTTGGTCAAAGAAAACCCTCGATTGACTCAGAATGACATAACCCAGTCATGTCATACACTTACGCGTTATCTTAATTTTCGTAACGACCGTAGACGATCACACACCCCACGTAGAAGCACCTCACGTGAGCGATCTGTCTCTAAACCACGAGAGACGGATAACCCCGACTGGTGCTGGTATCATAACTAGTATGGAAAGTCTTCCAGAAATTGCAGAAAACCCTGCAATTTTCCCAACTCAAAACCGACCGATCCGAAAAACAACTCGGGAAACTTTCAAGCCGGCACGCGTTAACGGCAACCGTGGACGGCAAACATAGCCGCCTGTTGTAGGTCACAGATGTGACAACGATAGTTCACTACCTCGACGACACTGGCGCAGAAGTTAGTGTTCTCCCAGCGAATTCCAACCACCGACTTCACGAATCGACTCTAAACTTACAGGCGGCAAACGGAAAACCGATCGTTACTTATGGCAAAAGGTACGTTTACCTTAGGTAGAAAATCGACTTGGTTAAAGCGTATAACCAAATCCCTATGGCTACTGACGACATACCGAAAACAGCTATCATCACTCCCTTCGGATGCCATAAATTTTTGAGAATGCTAATTTATCCGTTTGCGTAACTTCCTTTTCTGGTTGCAAATTATCCCCAGCCACAAATAAGCATATGATAGACCCACTCTATCAGCCACTACTCGATAAGTACCCTGGGATACAACAAACTCAACCGAAACTACCGTGTGTAACCAGCAACGTTACACATCACTTCACGACTACAGGACCACCTGTATTTTCTAAAGCACGACGACTAGCTCCTGGAAAGCTAAGGTTAGCGAAAAACGAGTTTGACCGTATGATAGACTTAAGATTCATACGACCGTCAAGTAGCCCATATGCATCTCCGTTGCACATGGTCCCTAAAAAGGACAGCAACGATTGGCGTCCAACTGGTAACTATCGGAGATTGAACGCGAAAATCATTCCCGATCGTTACCCGTTGCCTCACACTCACGATTTGATGGCTACGCTGAAAGGTACAACTGTCTTTTCAAAAATCGACTTGGCTAAAGCGTATAACCAAATCCCTATGGCTACTGACGATATTCTGAAAACAGCTATCATCACTCCCTTCGGATGCCATAAATTTTTGAGAATGCCTTTCGGTCTAAGAAATGCTGCCCAAACATTCCAAAGATTCATAGACGACGTTTTTCGAGGTCTCAACTTCGTACATGCGTATGTTGATGACTGCCTGATCGCAAGTCCGGACAGAGAAACACATCTCAAGCATCTGGATCTTAATTTCGACCGACTACAAAAACATGAATTCACCCTTTTTACTGACCATATACCTCTTAATTTCTCATTAACCTCCTCTTCAGACAAGTACTCACCTCGTGAGTCTCGACAACTGGACTACATTTCGCAGTTTACTTCAGACATCCAACATATTTCTGGAGCAAACAATGTAGTCACAGACGCCTTGTCTCCAATAACTTCCTTGAACATTTTCCAAGGAATCGACCTTCTTAAACTCGCTCAGTTTCAAAGAGAAGACAATGATCTTCAGCACGAGTTATTGTCCACAACACTTAAACTACGCATCAAACAAACGGGAACAGGTAAGGAAACCTTACTTTGTGATACATCTACTGGTAGGGACCGCCCAATCATGCAGAAACGTTATCGACGCAACGTCTTCAATACGTTGCCCGCGCTTACAAACGCAATGCGTTCAGTTAAACCTGTTTCTACTCGACCGCAATCAACTGATGTTTTCGTTCAACCTGACTTACGATATAGTACACACGTCTTCGTACATCGAGACTCGCATGGACGACCTTTCGAATCAGCATTCGAAGGACTTTTCAAAGCTTTTCAACGCGAACTTAGGTACTGTATAATCGATCACTAGTCATTGTAAGGAAATCTGATGTTTAGTTACGTGTGTGTGGAGACTTCTCGATTGGGTTAAATAGAGCACTACAGGACCATTTATACCCTTTACCCAAGCCAAGAGGATTTATTCACCAAGTTGAATAGATGCCTCATATTTTCGGAGGTTGAATTTTCGGATGCTGTGGAAGAACATGTACTGATACGTGCCGAAAATGCAAAACATCCACTGAAAGTATTACCTCAACCATGGCAAGAGACGAACGTCGTCAGAGTTTGAGTTTTGTAAACAAAATGGGATCGAACATAATAAAACCCTTCCGTTTCAGCCCCAGTCAAATCACCTACTTACATACCGCGGGGATTCGTACGACTCTCACGAACTCTCGTAGTGTACAGGCATCAGCTTCCTGACCTCCGAAGGAACCAGGCTTTCACCATGCGGAGTCATAACTCTTTTAAATGAAGTGCTTCTAAATCTCACGACAGAGTTTAAATGTTTTTCAATTATTTTTTCCGGTTAATGCTTTTAAGCGAGATGGGATCGCTAAACCCATACCCAACTCTTCTTTATCCGAGCTTGGGACCAGAATAAGCCTCAGAGGAGCTACAAGCTGAGTTATCTCAATCAAACGGGCAAGCAGAAAAATATGTTGATATTCTTAAGCGAGCTCTTAAAAAGATGGAAGGAGAAGATAACGTAGGATAGGCTCTGCAATAGTTTCTAGTTTCTCGTAGAATTAGACCTATTCCAAACTGTCACGACGGAAAAACACCAACCGAAATAATATTTGGCCGACCAATGAGGACGTATTTTGATGTTTTGAGCCTGAAAGGCAGAACGAGTGAGTTATTAAGAATGGGAAAGAGGGTCGCCCGATAATTTTAAGCAGGTGACTTGGTTTATACACAGGATTTCCGATCGCGTAAGCCAAAATGAATATCTGGGTGTTTAAAAAAGTTTTGGTCACGTATTGTATGACGTGATGGTTAAAAATACACTAATGATTAGAAGTATAAATTGCCGGCTAGGTAGAACGAGTGGTAGTGAGTCATGTAAACACAAACCTACGCTAATGAAAATACTATGTGATGCATTCAATATTGAACCACCAACACCACCACCACCATCAGAAGTTGAAATGGGAAGAAATGATTTGGAATCATTAGCTGGCCTGAGGTTATGAGAGGAACGGAAGCAAATGTGTTGGGATATTCAGGAAAATATCCCAAAAGTTATTCAGTTAAGTTTGACGCTATCCTTGAATTTGAGATAGTATCATTTTCCTTATTGGTCATTATTTATTTCACGTGTCATTTTCCGACTGGTCAATATTGAACAATGTGGGACAAACGAGACCCACGAGGTCGTAGATTATTGTGAGTATAGTTATCGACCATGGATTACCGAAAATGCATAAACAAGGTTATCCTCTTAGACCTATTTTGTCAATGATGCATTCACCATACCACAAAGTTGCACGATGGTTGGCAGATAAGTTAGAACCAGTGCGTCAACGATTAGCCACCTATACACTAAAGGATTCATTTGTATTTGCTGACAGCATGAATCACATAAATATTGCCGGTAAGTTTATGGTTTCTTTTGATGTAACATCTTTGTTTACA
This sequence comes from Schistosoma mattheei, assembly GCA_944470405.2. Lineage (NCBI taxonomy): Eukaryota > Metazoa > Platyhelminthes > Trematoda > Strigeidida > Schistosomatidae > Schistosoma > Schistosoma mattheei. The sequence continues at coordinate 90,798,318 of OX103947.1, read as the reverse complement.
AAAATACCACTTCTTGAGACCATAGACATAATTTGTCAACATTCTGACATCCTATCTCTACCAGTACCAGAATTCAAACGACTATTACTCATTTGTACAAAAGATGTTCAGTTCCAGTTCAACGATATCATATACAAACAAACCGATGGTGTAGCGATAGGAAGTCCGTTAGGTCCTGTCCTAGCAGATATTTTCATGGCTAACCTCGAAAGAACCAAACTCAAACGAGTGATTGATGAAATGACGTATTATTAGAGGTATGTTGATGATACCTTCGTCCTATGAAATAATAAACAACATGCAATAAATCTGCTAGAGTTTTTCAACGAAGCACATCCGAATATCCATTTCACTATGGAACATGAAAAAGAAAACAAGTTCCATTTTCTCGATATCGCGATGAAAAGAAGAAAAGATGGTACAGTTCAACGTTCAGTTTATAAGAAAGACACATGGAATGGTAGTTATCTTAATTTCAATAGCTTTTGTCCAATCAGTTACAAAAAGGCTCTGGTCAAAACACAGTTTCACAGAACAAAAAGAATATGTACTTCCGATACACTAGAAGAGGAAGTTATGAGTGTTAAAAAATGTTTAAAGAATAACGGATACCCACTGAAATTCATTGAAAAATACGGCAAATGTGGAGATAAAAATCCGAAGGAAATTACAGCAAATAAAAAGCCTATTTTTATTAAACTTCAATTCAAAGGTGACGATGTCACAGGATCAATCAATATGAGACTAAAAACTGCACTGACAAGAACTTATCCTGCAGCGAAATTGATTGTCCTGTCCAAAACAACATGTTCTTTGACACAATCAAAGGTTGACAGGTATCCCTTTCATGTTACCACCAACTGTGTATACAAATTTACATGTACCTGCCAAAGCAGTTACATTGGTAGAACAGAAAGGAGAGCCTACGTCCGATTCAAAGAACATATTCCGAAAAGTTTAAGGTTAAATGGATTGAACGCATTCAACAGTGCTATCGCAAGACATCTCCTTGATACAGGACATAAAGCTGATATACTGAAGTCCTTCAAGGTGATTAACAAACAATCAAACTCCAACCTTTTGAAATTCGCTGAAGCGTTAGCAATCAAACGTTTAAAACCAGATCTATGTATACAAAAAGGGACAGTAATAAATCTTTCTTTACCTTGGTAACAATAACCCCCACTCTTTCTGTTAATTTGCTTCTATTTATTTATTTTCTGCGTCATTATTGCAACTCCTTCTGAAGTATAAATTACATCATACATAACTGACTGATTTCGATTCATATTTTCTTTATTACCACTAATCTATTTTCATGAGTTCTAATCACTATTTCAATGTTCCAGAACTTTCCCTCTCTAACTTTATTTATTTATTTGAATCAAACATTTTATGAGCTCATTAACTCTATCTGAATCTTTGCTACATCATCATACACATGTATTCATCCTTAATCACACTCTTATGTATAAATATGTCAATATCTGTAATAATTTGAATTTCAAATAATTTAGGTTGTAAGCAGCTGATGAGAACCTAACGAAATAAAATGAATTCACTTATTATTCTGCACCAATCTTTGTTCTTGCTCTATATAAGATAATAAAGGGAACTATGTGTATGAAATAACGTGTTCTTGATCTGAGTTGTTTTGATGTCCTGTAGACTAAACACTGGGTAGGAATCTAGTGCAGATATTCGTCTAAGACAAATTAGCAGCTTATTGGTGTGGACAAGGTAACTCCCAACGTCTCAGAAGACAATAGCCTTTAAAATATATCTTCAAAACCCTTCGTTTTCAGACATCCAATTTGATTAAGTTGGCATACTTTGATGATAAAGATGTTACGTATAAAGGCGATGTCTAACTTCGAATGCCTGTTGCATCTCTAGATTCTTGGAACTTGTTCATCGAAGCCGTGGTATCCACACCTTCAATTGACCATTTCAACAGAAGACTGGACACCCACAGAAGCTTCGTAAGACAGGACTGACATAGGCCGTTAGCCTTCTGTCCCTACCACACAAACCTGAATCAGATTAGTGAATGACTGAGTTTCCCCACCAGTTATCATTAATAAGGATAGTAGGTTGGTGCACCTGTGTTAAACATGACAGACTGCCTTCCAAGTAAATGCTTAGTTTCTCCTTGAAAATATTCACTGATGGGGCTGATACCACTTGTTCGGGTAAGGCGTTCCAATGATTGACTACCCAGTGGGAAAGACGGGACACACTTTAAGTTTACTAGATTGCGATTTGTGAACCTACTTGCTATGACCTCGGAGATTATCAGTGCTGAAGGGAGCAAAAAGATAAGACATGATAACACCTAAATCATAATTAAAGTTACGAAATGCCAGTATGAGGTCACCTTGGGTCCTACGATACGACAAAGGGAAAAAGTTTAGGCGTTTTAAACGCTCATCGTAGCGGAGTTTAGAAAGACCCTTCACTACTTTCGTTCCCACACACTGGACACGCTCAAGTGAGTTAGTATATTTTACCAGACATGGGCTAGCTGCTTGAATACAGTACTCTAAATGTGGTAATACATATATGGGATATAAAATTCGAAGCATTTCCTCGTCAAAAGATTTGAACGCTCGGCGAAGTGACCATAACGCACGAAAACCTTTGGCAGCGGATGCATTGCAATGCGTAGTTATTTTCAAGTCATGACTTATTACTACTACTAAGTCTTTATGTTCTTGAACGCATGGGAGAGGTTTACCATCAATAGTATAATGGTAACTATTACCGTGACCGATGTGCATTAGCACACTCTCCCTAGAATTGATTTCCAAACACCAAACTCGAGCCCATCTAACTAATTCGTCCAAGTCAGCTTGAAGATCCAAATGATCAGCCGCACTTTTTATTGTTCTCCAGATTTTTACATCATCCGCAAACAATAATGTCGACGACCTAAGCAACGGTGGTGACTCATTAACGTAGAAAAGGAAGAGCAGAGGGTCTAAGATGGTGCCTTGGGGTACACCACTTTTGACCGGCTTCCAATCGGACAGCGTGCCATTGACCGACACTCTCTGTCTGCGGTCACATTAGAAGTTTCCTATCCACTCCTGTACAGTGCCTATGATTCCGAAGCTCGTGAGCTTCTGTATAAGACCCACGTGTGAAACCTTGTCAAATGCTTTGCTAAAATCTATGAATATCACATCGACAGACAGACTTTTATCTAAGGCTGCTGTTCAATCCTCTTTCACAATAAGTTAGTCAAGCATGAACGCTTGTTACGAAATCCATTTTGCTCAGGAGCTGACAGATTGTGTAAATCTATGTGGATTAGCAACCTAACCCGAATTGTCTGTTCAAGTAACTTAACGACAATGCTAGTTAGACTGACTGGCTGGTAGTTAGATATGATCAATCTCTGACCACCCTTGAATATAGGACTGACTATAGCGTCCTTCCAATCTCTAGGGGGTTGAGCGAGTGAAAGGGACATGGTGAAGAGTGTCGCGAGCGGTTAGGTAATAATGTCCGCAAAAGATGACAGCAACCGTTGAAGTAACCCGTCAGGGCCCGGTATCTAACAAGTTTTGAGGTTATTTAACAACGGAAGGACGGTTTCCTCAGTCACCTGTATAGATTCAGTGGTTGGTATCTCGGTGTGAGTGCGACAAGTATTTGTTATAACAAACGTAGAGTAGACTAGTTTGAAAAAGTCTCAGCTTTTGCCCGACCTGGTTCAGCTAGTAAATCTGAGTTTTCGTGTAACAGTAACGGAGGAATACCATCACTACGTTTCATTCGCCGTTAAACATATGAAAACAATCGTTTCAGACAAGTACAGCTATCATATACCAACTGTCGTTCGTAAGTAGTGTGAGATTTAGCTATGGTTTTCATACAAATATTCCAGAATCTTGGTACTCACCTGGAGCTGTAAGCTCTATCTAGTTGATATGAGGTGCGTTGACGTTCCCAGTGATGAGACAACATTCTGCCATACTTCAAGAACAGATGTGTCTTAGGATGAAATCGTCAGCAAGACAACACAGACTACGATATATTCCCTCTATAGTCACTAACCCATTTCTAGATTTATTCTTACAACACGTATCACTAACATGAGCCTTTGATATGATTGATTGTATACGAAAGGGATCCCTAGCGTATAACATTATGACTCTCCTCTTGAGACTTAAAACTCTATCGCTTCTAATACAGATATAGCCTGCCATGTTAGGAGAACAGTCTATATATACGGTGAACCAAGCTTCTGTAACAACAATTATATCGAGAATTAATTCATCCACCATCAGACTTAGCTCGTACGTTTTATTTCTATGACTACGGGCGTTCGTGTACCACACACTTAAGGTGTTTTGGTAATCATTCGTTCTACCCATACAGGCCTGGGAAGCAGGGGCTTCCAAGAACTGACTACACGAAAACCCTTAATGGTAAGGTTAGTTTCGTCAATTAACTTACTTACTTACTTACACCTGTTACTCCTCGTGTAGGAGCATGACCTCACTGTATGTATGCCTATCTCTTCCTCTTTACATCCCATAGAGATGAATGAGTTTTTGTCTCGTGTTGGTTTTTGGTCTGTTGGTAATGGTCTCATACCTAATCCGTCTAAATGTCAAGCTGTTAACTTTAGCATGAGGCATGAACGGCATCTAGACACTATTTTGAGGTCCCATAATCCTTGTACCATCGGAGACTTTGATAAACACAGTGTCGAAGGTCAATTGTCTTGGTGTTACCTTTTCCTCTGATCTCTCTTGGTCTTCTCACGCTTTATCATTATCGAAGAAGGTTTTCCGTCTGACCTATTACATAAAGAGACTGCATGCTCTTAGGATTACTCGTCATTTACTCTTACAATTTGTCAATTCTTGCATACTACCTATTATTCTTTACTGTTCTCCATTATTCTTTCACGGGCTTTTGAGAAAAGACTTTGCTGTACTGCGAAGAGTGCTGAAGGCAGTTAGCAAGGTGTCTGGTGAATCGCTCGAGGTCATAATTAATATGGTTGTGGATAGACATCTAAAGTCATGCAAACTCCTGACAGGCGTTGTTTTATCAGATACTAACTATCCCCTTCACTCTTATCTTTCTCCTTGTATATCTTCTGGTAGAACGAGACATCAATACATTAAAATCCATGCACACAAGCAAAAGTATAAAAGTTCTATAATGCCTTATCTAGCAAATATACTGTGACGAACAGGTTGTTAGAGTTAATCTAGCCAATAACCTTCATTCTTAACATGACTTTAATTTTAAATGTTGTACTGTTTCCAGATATTTTAAAAAAATTTTTTATGTCTTTGTTACTATTTTTGTTTGCATAAGTAACTTGTTGAAATACCCTGTGCTGAGAATTCTATATTGTACCAAAATATAATATTGAATAAAGCTATTGGTAATAATAATAATAATAATAATTGGCCGCTCACCAGCATTCTCCATCCAACCCTGTCCTGGGCAATTCTTTCTAGCTCCTTCCATTTCCTATTCATCCCTTTCATATCTGCTTCTATTATCCGACGTAACGTGTTTATTGGCCTTGCTCTTTTCCGCTTACCTTCAGGATTCCAAGTTAGGGCTTGCCTCGTGATGCAGTTTGATGATTCAAGTAATGTATGTCCTATCCATTTCCATCGTCATTTCCTAATTTCTTCTTCAGCTGGAAGTTGGTTTATTCTCTGTCACAGTGGGCTGTTGCTGATGGTATCCGGTCAATGAATGTTGAGTATCTTGCGTAGACAGCTATTTATAAATACTTGTACTTTCTTGATTGTGGTCGTTGTAGTCTTCCACGTTTCAGCTCCACACAGTAAAACTGCCTTGATGTTCGTATTGAAGATCCGCCCGTAGCTCTTCTAGAGTTACTGCCGGTCCCAAGCCAGGGTTAAGGAGGAGGGTTGGGCATGAGGTTAGCGTCCCCATCCCGTAGAAACTAACTCGCTAAAAAAAGCTTACCAGAAAAAATAATTCAAACTCGAGTCATTTAACTTGCGAGTTCTCAATTCTGCAAGAACATTCTTCCACTTGATTCGATTCTCAAGCGGCCAATCTGGTCGAATACGAATATTTGAGTCACGAAATTTTGGTGCGTTTTTCAATAATATGTCTCTTTCTTCGAAACTCCGGAGAACGAGATTCAGGTTTCTTTTTGGTTGGGTCTCGCCTCCAACCCAGTTACCAAGTCGTATTAGTTTTGTAATATGTACCGCTGAAACCTCTTCAGGTAGTACATTTCTTACCACAGACTCCACTAACTGCAGGTCATGTGCATGCTTGTAGCAGGGTCGTTATCTTTCGACTCCTCTAGATTCCAAATAATTGAACTAGGAAGGGGTTTAGCTTCCTTTGAAATTGTGTTAACGGCTTTCGACCTTGACGTTAGATCCTGTATATTAACTACTGGTATCTTACGATTAGTTTTTATTGTAGCAGAGTCGAGCGAGTGACTCACAACAATGTTAGACGAAGCTTTACTTTGGAGCTTTGGAGAATTGGACTGAGAGTCCACCAAGGACTTATCAAGCAAACGGTCATTAGTTTTAGCTGTCTTTCCTACTCTTCTGCGTTTTCGCGTCTTCCATATTCCATCAGTCGAAACATCTACATTATAACAACTTGGGACAGTAATAGTTTTATCTGGGTCACCGGTTGCTGCTGTAGCAGTATGCCCACCAATATCTAGTGAAGTGTCACTCATTGACTGTTCCGGGTAGACGGTTCAATTGTGGGTTGCACAGGTAGATGTCTGACTTGCTCCGTGACAGCACTTATGACACTAACGCAATCTTCGCCATCAGTACCAATGTTACCAGTACTGCCCTCATCAACCTTCTTATTTGCCGACATCAGGAGACTAATTGCTTCCTGGATGAGTAATGTTTTGCTCGAGCAACAAAACTCACAAAGGCAACGAGAGTTGGGCTCTGAGCACCTTTTATGTGCAGTGGGGCTTAGTCGGGTGCAAATCTTATGGAACCACTTATTACACTCATCACATTGCATCCCTTCCTCCATGGGAATAAGCAATATGGTTGTCCACATTCATGAGCAGAGCTGGCCATCTTGAAAATCAGCTACAATGGTGACACAAATAAGATATGTAAAGGAATACTCAAACCTTAACTAAATAAATCAAGTAAAAGTCGACCAAGTATGCTTCGATGCAATAAATACACAAAAGGAAAATCTTAACACTCAATACAATATCGCTTCAACTGGAGTAGGTGCAAATAAAGCGTAAACATTAGTTTGTTTCGTAATTTACGATCAAAGCAGCTAATTAACTTGATGATGTCACAGGTATTCAGTGTTTGACAACGCTTTTACCAGTAACACTTTCTAATATATTTCGTTCCCACCCAGAGAAATCAAAAGACAGAGTCGAGGAGATCGGAAGAGTGTATTTGGCGATTACCAATATATCGGAATTCTCTGATCTAATCTGGCTAGCGATTGCGGTAGATGTTGAGCACAGCGTTACCACACGTGATCTGGAGCGGACGCATGACCGAGCGCCTTCAGCTAGATGAGTCCACTAAAACATATGGTCAGCATCCAATGTCGAAAACTTAGAGCTATTTATTTTGGGGATTTATTTACCGCTACAGATCACTCCCCCCTAGTGGGGCAGTGACGACCCTAAGACGTGGCCAGCCAGAAGTTTAAACCCAACGAGTTTGTCGTTGGTAAACACTCTTCTGATAGCTTACTAAGTGTAGCAGCGTCTGGTCGTCATTCCTTACTATATGGGACCGGGGTACAACATAGTAAAAACAGAAAAAGTTACAACGAAAATTTCGACTCCTCGTAAACTGCATCGTTCTTTTCCAGATGTCCTGGAAAAGAAAAAAGAAAGTGTAAGTGCATGTCGAAATACACTCGTATGTGCGTAAAAACACAATGTCGGCGAAAAAATGGAAAATAAACTCAAGCACACGTAATAGCGTTAAGAAAATATTTTTTGTTTTTGTTTTTTTTAAATAAAAATAAAAATATATAGGCATATTAAAATTGTTTTTTTAAATATTATATATCGTAAAAAGAAAAATCGAGATAATATAAAATGTCGAGTAGTGCCTTACGTGCAGTAGTCGTTTAAATGTTCTGGAAATCTTATTCTTCTTCCAGAACGCGTCGTTTTAGGTTTTTTTCAGATACATTCGGAGTATCATCGCTAGTGTTGGTTGTCGGTTGAGGAATTCGGAGTGTAGGAGTCGTGTGTTGCGATTGTACCGAAGGAAAATCGACGTGAATAGGATTTCCTTCTAAATACGCTGCTTTTAAGCGATCGATGCTGATGCTATCGTTGGTTCCGTTCTTATCGACTATATAGTACTTAGATTCACGTTGAAGAACTTTGAAGGGTCCTTCGTATGCTGATTCGAATGGTCGTCGATGCGAGTCTCGACGAACGAAAACGTGTGTACTATATCGTAAGTCAGGTTGAACGAAAACATCAGTTGATTGAGGTCGAGTGGAAGCAGGTTTAACTGAACGCATTGCGTTTGTAAGCCTGTTCGTGTAGGAGGTTAGATCCATGTTCATTGAAGAGGACGAAGGATCCACGAATTCTCCTGGAAGTCGAAGTGTCGTTCCATAAACGAGTTGAGCCGCAGTGTATCCAATGTCAGCTTTCACTGCATTGCGGATACCTAGTAAGACGAGTGGAAGAGCGTCGGTCCACTGTGAAACGTTTGCAGCTGATAGTGAAGCTTTTAGTTGTCGGTGAAAACGTTCTACCAACCCGTTTGCTTGTGGATGGTAGGCGGTCGTTCGGAAGCGAGTGATTCCTAAAAGTGTGGTCAGACGACGGAAAAGTTCAGATTCAAACTGACGTCCGCGGTCTGTAGTGATGGTTGAAGGGCAGCCGAAGTTTGCTACCCATCGTTCGACGAAGGTGCGGGCCACTGTTTCAGCAGTGATGTCCTTGATAGGTACTGCTTCTGGCCATCGAGTGAAACGGTCTACGCAGGTTAAGAGGTAAGAGTATCCATTTGAATCTGGTAAAGGTCCTACCAAATCCAGATGAACATGGTCGAAACGAGCATCGGGAGTTTTAAATGAGCCTAAGGGACATTTATTGTGTCTGATGACCTTGGATTTTTGGCAGCTTAAACAGGAAGACGTTGCGTCCATAATGTTTCGGCACGATTGGGCGATCCCTACCTGTAGATGTGTCACACAGTAAGGTTTCCTTACCTGTTCCCATCTGTTTGAAGCGTAGTTTAAGGGTTGTGGACGATAACTCGTGCTGAAGATTAGTAACTTCTTTTTGAAGCTCGGCGAGTTTTAGAAGATCGATTCCTTGGAAACTGTTCAAAACAGTTGTTCGAGACAAGGTGTCTGCGACTACATTGTTTGCTCCAGAAATGTGTTGAATATCTGAAGTAAACTGCGAAATGTAGTCCAGTTGTCGAGACTCACGGGTTGAGTACTTGTCAGAAGGAGAGCTTAACGAGAAAGTGAGCGGTTTATGGTCCGTGAAAAGAGTGAATTCACGGCCTTCGATGTAGTGTTGGAAATGCCGTACAGCACAATACATAGCTAGGAGTTCCCTACCGAATGTGCTGTACCTCGATTCGGTGTCTAGCAACCTTCTAGAGAAAAATGCCAAGGGTTGCCAGGAGTTGTTAACCCATTGTTGTAAGACTCCTCCGATTGCCGAGTCGGATGCGTCTACTGCGATACTAATGGGTGCTTTGGTGTCCTGATGTGCGAGCATTGTTGCTTTAGCGATCAGTTCCTTGACTGTGGAGAATGCTTTTCGTGCGGTGTCGTCCAAATTAATGGATTTCGCATTTCCACGAAGTTGGTCGGTCAGAGGTTTCATAAGTAATGCGCATTTCGGTATGAAACGTCTATAGAAACTTACGAGGCCGTTAAACGTGCGTAATTGCTTGACGGTGGTCGGTTCTGGGTAATCCAGAATGGCCGCCACTTTGGTTCTAAGGGGTCGGATACCTTGAGCATCGATAGTGTGTCCCAGAAAGTCTAATGAGTCGGTTCCAAATTGGCATTTCTGAACGTTTACAGTAATGCCATGTTTTTGTAATCGTTCGAAAACAAGATCCAGATGCTTGAGATGTGTTTCTCTGTCCGGACTTGCGATTAGGCAGTCATCAACATACGCATGTACGAAGTTGAGACCTCGAAAAACGTCGTCTATGAATTTTTGGAATGTTTGGGCAGCATTTCTTAGACCGAAAGGCATTCGCAAAAATTTATGGCATCCGAAGGGAGTGATGATAGCTGTTTTCGGTATGTCGTCAGTAGCCATAGGGATTTGGTTATACGCTTTAACCAAGTCGATTTTCTACCTAAGGTAAACGTACCTTTTGCCATAAGTAACGATCGGTTTTCCGTTTGCCGCCTGTAAGTTTAGAGTCGATTCGTGAAGTCGGTGGTTGGAATTCGCTGGGAGAACACTAACTTCTGCGCCAGTGTCGTCGAGGTAGTGAACTATCGTTGTCACATCTGTGACCTACAACAGGCGGCTATGTTTGCCGTCCACGGTTGCCGTTAACGCGTGCCGGCTTGAAAGTTTCCCGAGTTGTTTTTCGGATCGGTCGGTTTTGAGTTGGGAAAATTGCAGGGTTTTCTGCAATTTCTGGAAGACTTTCCATACTAGTTATGATACCAGCACCAGTCGGGGTTATCCGTCTCTCGTGGTTTAGAGACAGATCGCTCACGTGAGGTGCTTCTACGTGGGGTGTGTGATCGTCTACGGTCGTTACGAAAATTAAGATAACGCGTAAGTGTATGACATGACTGGGTTATGTCATTCTGAGTCAATCGAGGGTTTTCTTTGACCAAAAAAACCTCGGTATTACATTTTGTGATTTCTAAAATGCGGTCGACAGATGCAGCTAGCTCGTTCAAGGCGTTGTTATGGAACGAGACAAGCACAGCTTGTACCTGTTGAGGAAGTTTCGACACGAAAAGTAGTTTTAACAGTCCATAATTGAAGGCTTTTTGGCCGATAACCTCTCTCATTCTAAGCAACATGTCCGTCACAGGACCGTGTTGCAGGTCTATGTTATTGAACAATTGGTCTAAACTTTGTCGATCGGTTAGGTCTCCTCGTTTAAGAATCGAACGTTTCAAGATTTCGTAAGGTTTGGAAACATCACTAGTAAACATACTAGGTGTTACGTACCTGTTGAATTCGCTCGGCAGTGCCTTGACTACTGCGAGGAATTGTGCACGTGTGTCGATCACGCCGTGCTCGGAGAAGTCGACTTCTGCGTAGCAAAACCAAGCTTCGATGTTGTCTGGCCAGAAGGGCATCAGTGGAAACGAAGGTGGGGACATGGTCTTTAACTTAAATACCTTGAGTGTCTGTTCAGTCATGATGAATTATGAAGTACGATAATGAACGAAGGGAAAATATATATATATTCAAGAAAAAACACGATAAAAATCACAATGTTTAAAAAATAAAAAATAAGGCAAGGAAATATAAAAATCCCAACTGTGAGTCTGTTTCTTTTTGGGGATTTATTTACCCCTACAAACTCAACGAGAAACAATGCCACTGTCATAGTTGGATAGCTATATCAGTACTTTTTGATAAATAAAAAGAAAGATCAAATCTACACAGTACTACAAATTGCAAGGACTAATAGAGATCAATTGACCTCTTATCTTCACTACTGAGATTGAAATTTGCTTTATAAGTGCAACATTGAGAGTTGTATCGGGAGAGAAATAAAGGCCTGAGTTTAAATTGCGCGTTACTTCCGACATGGTGTTTGCATTATAAGAGTGGTTATGAAGAGTTATTCGCGACTGAAATTCACACTCCCCTCAATCACTAAATGAAGTGCCATCTATATTTCAGTATTTCGACGAAGCTATAAAGACTGAGTACTTTAAATCACTAAGCGAATTTGTCGGAATACTAGACGAGAAACACATGGTTGCCTGTACAGGCAGCAATGTGTTTGTCGTAACTAGAGAATAGGATTTGACTGTAATTTAAAGGTTTTCCGATACAATTTTCTTGTGAGAATGGCTGCGAGGGTGTCATCCACGGCATTGAGGGTTTTATTACCCTCAGTTCATAGTAATATATGTAGTTGTACACGAGCACCCAATTTTGGGGGAAATTTGACCCTTTTTCGGGGAAGCCGCTATAGTAAACTTTGTACGAATGGCTCCGAAATACCAAAATTTCCCTAGATCTGGGGAAATTCCGCTTTAACCTTGGTGAAGATCATTTGACTTTGGAGGTTTCCCAAAACTAGGGAGATTGAGTAGCCTAGTCCCAGTCCCCTGGTTTTGGTGGAGTTTCGGGGTTTACCCCAAAGTCGTATAAAAATTTGTAATTCCCATCAAATTCTGGGGTTTTGTGTCACTTCCTCAAATTTTTCTATTGTGACTTCCATAAAACTGATGATTTTTCCCCCGAAATTGGAAGATTAGGGTAGGCTATAATCCGAATGTTATACGTAAGTTTGTTAGTGCTCTCGTGCTCCAAATTTCATCTTTGAATTTTTTGTACAGGTTGCACTCACTCAAAGCATTTCAACTGGTCTTTTACCTTATGATCCAGAATTGAAATTGCTGCTTATTGTCTGCTTTCATTTCAGTTTATTGTTAATTATTCTAAACTGGATTGATACTTTTGCGTCGGATTCTACATTCACCATATTTGTCAAGTATGGAAAGGGGGCAAAGTTAGACATTTTGTGAGGAAGTGAGTAATCATTTTTCGGTGAGGCTATAATTTATAGACAAACCGACCAGATTTAGGGTAATGAGTTTTGGATTTTGGCGCGAAATTCATTCATCCATTTGGATAAATGGAGCTTTAGCAGTTTTGCTGACGCAATTTTGTAATGGAAACTCCCAGTCTACCTGTTAACTCTAACCGTCAACTGTAAATCACAATCCTAATTTCTCGCAATAGTTTATCTAGCTTTAGTAAGTAGATGGGCATTGTGGAGGTCACTTAGCCCCACTCAAAGGCTGACACAAGTTATAGTCCTCCCGCATTTTCTCGTCACAAATCTCTAATCACTGAGAACCGTGTTTTTGTATTTTTTGTTTCTTTTTCATGAAGGTTTTCAAATAGCATTAATTTGACTATATCTTCAGGTTCCAATTTCCCAATAAGCAGAAATGTCTGGAGCCTTTGCGCAAAATAGCTCTAGGTACGTAATCGCTCATGAAGCAACAAGTGCCAAGCATGTAAGTATCCATAGATTGTTGTCCCTCAAACTTTTAGCTTTTAGACGAGAACGAGCATATCATCGAGTTAGTTTCTGACCTTGCTAGAAAAGGTCGATTCCGTGAATCGGTCCAACTTCAGGCCGTTCTTCAACGTAATTTAGTGTATCTTGTGTCGTCAGTTGATCAGAATAACTTGAATTAAAGCAACCAGTTGATGCTGACACTGTTGCTTAATCAATATTTTTTAATCCATATTATTTACTTGAAGCTGAAGTTGTTCGGCTTCTGTTACTTTTGCCACGCGATCTTTCATATTGATGGATGTTTGTACGATCTCGCGTTCCACCGATTTTGCTGTTCATCATTTCTTTCAAAGCTTCTTTCAAGAAAACCTTTATTTTAATTCATTCTTTCGAAATAATAAGAACTCTTCATACTCTTACAGTTAAATATTGCTCTTAGAAATGATGTGTATATCAGGTTGGTCCAGGCATCGCAATCATTATTTTGTTGTTTCAATTCATTGAGTGAAAAGTATTGTACTTGTGTTTAGTTTATTTTTATTGACTCCACCGGCTTAAGGCCAGTTTGTAAATAGTTATGTACATATGTGTATATTTGTGTATTTGCTTTAGCTGTTATTCTGTCTAATATCACTGACAGATTGGCCTGGTAATTAATTTTTTGAGATTACATATAATTTAAACGACTGTTGTTCATGTTATTTACTTGACTGTTTTTGTTGGAATATCAAGTCGTGAAATACTCACCTAATATTTAGATAGATGCATCAGTCTTGAGTTGTCGGTTCCTCAAAGTTTCTTCTTTCGGCTTTTCAGAAAGTCTCTTTAACTCTCTCAACTTGTGGTACCTGTGTTACAAGTGAAACGTCCTTCTTCCAACTTCACATTAGTTTGACCTGTCCTATTTATGGTTGTGAAATGATTCCTAAAGTTAGCTATTTGTGGATTATTACCATCTAGTTACGAGTGTCCTCAAAGAATCGCTTACGTATGTTGAGACTGCCAAATGAGCAATGCAAAGGATAGACTCAGAGTACTGGATAAAGATAACAAGTCGATATGTAAGTTGGTGTGCTCATTAACTAAGGCGATTAGAACATGTATTATGTGTCCTTTCAACGAACCACCACCGCTATATATTCCGATCAGAGCAGTCTTCACAATGTTATCAATGAAAAACTTGAAGGGGAATGACGAGCTTAACGAATCATACCTAAGGTGTTTCTGGAATGGAATAGTGTAAAAATGTGTTTGTGTGCACTTACTATCTGAGATGTTTGTGTAGTCAGCCTTCAAGATGTTAATAAATTTCTCAGACACACCCTATTTGAACAGACAGTTCCAGGTGATAGTCCTCACTAAGACGAAGTTGAGCATGATTTGAGGAAGCACGATTGTTGGGATGCGATAATTGTGACGGTATTTTGATGTTAAATTCCCAGTTAGCTAGAATGTTATATACAGGTCTGTGATCTACTGCAAACATCAATGTTAGCAGTTACCAAGTGCATGATCAAACGTATCTGTTGTCTCATTTTCTTCAGTGTACGGACGTTGGAGAAGGACAGCATTTGACTTTTCGAGATAAAATGATCTGGATTCCGTATTTGGTGGTGGCATCCAGGGTTTCGACCACTTAGAGACTTGGGGTCGCTTAGACAAGACAGAGCTTTCGACGTAGATGAGCTGCTGAGTACGTTGGGATATGAAGATAAATAGAGAATGAAATAGGAGTTTGATGCTTTGTAAATTCGACACGTTTGTAATAGAATCATAGTGAGTATCGGTTGAGTAGGTAGCTTAGCGGAGCGAATATTAGCACTTTCTTCATAGTTATACATAATCATATTTGTGAGAAACTGACATGCTGTCTCGGTACACAGATTGAAGCTCGTCAGTCAGCTTCAACGTAGGACCAGACAAATATATGCCTCGGTCCAAGTTGTCGTACCTCATTACCACAAGATGAACACCGAATTCTTAGGAGTAGTGAATTCAGAGGTGGTGATATATAAAAGAAAGATTGCAATAAGGATATAGTACAGGAAGAAAGAATTAGTTCGTAGGAAGAAAGATATGAAGCGACTTTAGTCTCTTAGTTTAACGGAAGACAGAGAGTGTATACACCGATGCCACTGTGATCGATTCTGAGCCATGTCACCAAGAGTCTCTAACCATTGGGCATGCCTATCGTGATGAAGCAACGGATCTATACTGTTTGTAGCACTCCTCGGAACGCCAACATACAATTTGTCAAAAGAAATTTAACGAATACTGTAACATTTAGTAGATTCATCCAACCACTCCATCAGATCCTCCACGCAATGCCTGGACCAAATTAAGGACATTCAAATCAACAACGACGAACTGATGATATCCTTCGATGTACCAGCGTTATTCATCTCAATTGAACCAAGGTTAGCAAACGAAACTATATTCCTGCTCCTCGCCAAAGACACAAATCTCACTAAGTACACGAAGTTTCAAATTCAAAGTCTACTAGAACTCATCGATATATACCTTACAACATATTTTCAATTTAACAACAAAATCTACGAAAAAACGAAAGGGATACCAAAGGGATCACCAATATCAGGACTGATCGCAAAGGCAGTGATGCAAAGACTAGAAGCCGCGATATTACAAGTGATCAAGCCGAAAATCTGGACTCAATATGTAGACGACACATTCATCATCGTCAAAAAGAATGATCCGGAAAACACCTCCAAGCTGATCAACAACGTCTTCGATGACATCAAGTTCACAATGAAACAGGAGTTAAGCAACAAACTATCATTCTTGGATATATTAGTCACTACAGTGGTCTTGAGTGCTGTTAGAGCTAGAGGGCGGTTATCACTTCCCGGTCGCGCACACCGTGGAAGGGTTGTTCTGGAGGTAGCTGAAAAGGGAAATGGTTTAGGGGTGGTCTTAATGACCTGTCAGCGTGACCGCAGTGCCCAAGGGACAACTGCTTGAGGTCGGTCACATGCAACCTTTTTATGGGTAATTTTTGTGTTAGCTCCGTACTTGTTGAACTCCGCCTGTAGCACTTCTACAGTTACTGCCGGTCCCAAGCCAGGGTAAAGGAGGAGGGTTGGGCATAGGGTTAGCGTCCTCATCCCGTAGAAAACTAACTCGCTTAGAAAACGCTTACCAGAAAAAATTATTCAAACCATTTAAACTCTGCCCTGGGAGTTAGAAGGTCTTCATTTAGAAGAATTATGACGCTTCATGGTGAAAGGCGAGCTCCTTCGGAAGCCACGAGGCCAATGCTCCTTCAAACAACCAGAGCAACAATTTTTATAGGTACATAGAACGTTCGAACAGTGTGGGAGACCGGGAAGACCAGCCAAATAGCAACGGAAATGAGGAGATACAACTTAGCAGTACTGGGAATCAGCGAAACCCATTGGACCCACGCTGGACAGAAAAGGTTAGCTACGGGAGAGATGCTGCTATACTCCGGTCACGAAGAGGACAATGCTCCACACACTCAGAGAGTCGGTCTTATGCTGTCCAAAGTAGCATGAAATGCACTTGTAGGATGGGAATCTCACATATCTAGAATCATCAAAGCATCATTCAAAACAAAGAAGGAGGGGATCTTAATGAATATTGTCCAATGTTATGCACCAACCAATGATAGCAACGACGACATTAAAGATCAGTTCTACGAGCGGATGCAGTTAATCATAGAGAAATGCCCAAGAAAGGACCTCACCATTCTAATGGGATATCTGAATACCAAAGTCGGAATAGACAACACTGGATATGAAGATATGAGACGACATGGATTGACTGGGAGAAAGAAACGAAAATGGAGAAGAATTTGCAAATCTGTGTGCATTCAGCAAATCGGTCACAGGAGACACAATATTTCCACACAAACGTATACACAAGGCTACATTGATCTCACCGGCCACACTACAGAGAATCAGATAGATCATATTAGCATCAATAAAAAATCCGAAGGACAATGGAAGATGTGAGAAGCAGGAGAGGAGATGACAGAATTTCAGATCACCACACTACCTAGTTGTGGCGAATTTAAAACTGAAGCTAAAGAAGAACTGGAGAACTGGACAAATAGCACTAAAGGGGTATGATACGGCCTTCCTTCGAGATACTGACAAATTCAACGAATTCAAACTAGCTCTGAACAACAGGTTCCAAGCATTACAAGATCTACTGAAGGAAGAAGAAACTACTATGGAGAACAACTGGAAAGGCATCAAGGAAGCATTAACTTCAACGTGTCAAGAGGTTCTGGGTCTAAAGAAACACCATCATAAGGAATGGATCTCTATAGAAACACTGGACAAGATCAAAGAAAAGAAGACAGCAATTAACAAGAGCCGAACACGAGCAGAGAAAGTCCAAGCACAAGCTGAATACATAGAAGCAAACAAACAAGTGAAGAAGAGCATTAAAGCCGACAAGTAGAAATACGTGGAAGAACTAGCAACGACATGGGAGAGAGCTGCAAGAGAAGGAAATGTGAAATAACTATTCGATACAACGAAGAAACTAGTAGGGAAATACAGTAAATCAGAGAGACCGGTCAAAGACAAGGCAAGCCAATCACTGAAATTCAACAACCGCCGAACAGATGGGTAGAATACTTTGAAAAACTCCTGAATAGGCCGGCTCCAATGAATCCAAAGGACATCGAAGCAGCACACACAGATCTTCCTATAGATGTCACTCCACCAACGACGGAAGAAATAAGAATGGCCATCAGGAATGGGAAAACAGCAGGACCCGACAACATACCAGCTGAACAATTGAAGTCATACATTGAAGTAACTGCGAATATGCTCCAACTTCTATTCAGAAAGATTTGGGAGGAGGAACAAGTGCCGATGAACTGGAAAGAAGGACACCTCGTCAAGATTCCAAAGAAAGGAGATCTTAGCAAACGTGAGGAGTACAGAGGTATTACACTACTGTCAATACCACGGAAAGTCTTCAACAGAGTGTTGCTGAACCGTATGAAGGATGCAGTAGACGCCCAACTTCGAGATCAACAGCCTGGATTCCGTAAGGATCGGTCGTGCACAGACCGATTTGCGACACTACGGATTATCGTCGAACAATCAGTTGAGTGAAACTCGTCACTGTACATCAACTTCATTGATTATGAAAAGGCATTTGACAGTGTAGATAGGAGGACATTATGGAGACTTCTTCGACACTCCTGAGTTCCTGAGAAGATTATCACTATTATCCGGAATTCATACGACGGACTATAGTGCAAATTGGTGCATGGAGGACATCTGACAGATGCATTCCAAGTAAGGACCGGAGTCAGACAATGCTGTTCACTCTCTCCCCTTCCTCATTCTTCTGATGGTCGACTGGATTATGAAGACCTCGAAATCTGAAGGAAAACACGGAATACAATGGACAGCTCCGAATCAATTAGACGATTTGGACTTTGCAGATGACCTGACCCTCGTATCGCATACACGCAGGAACGATGCAGATGAAGACACCAGTGTAGCAGCAGTCTCTGCATCAGTAGGCCTCAGCATACACAAAGGGAAAACCAAGGTCCTCAAATTCAAAGCGGAGAACAGCAATCCAATCACTCTTGATGGCGAAACTCTTGAAGATGTAGAGTCCTTCACATACCTGGGAAGCATCATCGATGAACAAGGAGGTTCAGATGCATACGTGAAGGCAAGGATCGGCAAAGCAAGGTTCGCATTCCTACAATTGAAGAACATATGGAACTCAAAACAACTTTCAACCAATATCAAAGTGAGAATCTTCAATACGAACGTCAAGGCAGTTCCACCGCTCTTCAACCGTCTTGTCTGACATGGTAGGACCTTGAGGAACGATTGTCCCATCCAGTATAGCTCCGTTGCTTCATCACGATAGGCATGCCCAATGGTTAGAGACTCTTGGTGACATGGCTCAGAATCGATCACAGTGGCATCGGTGTATACACTCTCTGTCTTCCGTTAAACTAAGAGACTAAAGTCGCTTCATATCTTTCTTCCTACGAACTAATTCTTTCTTCCTGTACTATATCCTTATTGCAATCTTTCTTTTATATATCACCACCTCTGAATTCACTACTCCTAAGAATTCGGTGTTCATCTTGTGGTAATGAGGTACGACAACTTGGACCGAGGCATATATTTGCCTGGTCCTACGTTGTAGCTGACTGACTGACATATATTATTCACTAAAACCGACACAGGAAAACTGTAAATCCAAGTGTATAGGAAACCGACCCATACAGATCAAAGTCCAAATTACAATAGGAATAACTCAAGAGCTCACAAAATCAACTGCGTACACAATTTTTTCAAGAGGGCGAGGACACACTGGCAGCACGAGAAAATGGAGAGAAACACCTGAAGGACGTATTTCAAAAGAACAGCTACTCAGTCAAAAAATACCGACTGCACGCAGCATCAGAACCGAAGTCGAGCACAGGAATCAACAAAGGAACGCCCTACCATGCATAAAAGGTATGTCAGAAACCGCAACGCGACTGCTGAAAATCTTCGGGATAGGTGTAGCACAGAAACCGACAAAAGCACTACAATCAATCCTATGCAAACCAAAGGATGAAATAACAAAGGAAAACAAATCAAACATCATCTACAAAATAAATTGTGCCAACTGCGAAAAACACTGCATCGGACAAAGTGGACGCCCCCTTCACCGTCGCCTACATGAACATGTATTAGCAGTCAAACGCCATGATATTTCTTCACTTATATCAATACACGTGGACAACTGCGGACGCTCATTCGGTTGGAAAAATGTGGAAATCTTGAACAGAGGAGATTCCAGAAACACCAGAAAATTTTTAGAATCCTGGCACTCAGGTCAATCAACAAGCACATTGAAATCGATCCAATTTATCAAGCAATCAGGAAAATCATGCACAAATATAGGAAAGAAAATCAAACCAATAGGAGACACAACTAAAACAAAGGAGTAAACAATGACAAATTTAAGGTCAATGCGAACCAATAAACATCGAGTTGTACAGAACAAGCTGTGAAACGCATATGAAGAAATCCGAACACTTCACTTATATCTGAAGTTTGTGCTAATGATGTTGTTCAGAAGAACGATGAAAGCTCCACAACCAAACCATCCAGCTCAGAGAACAAAACTCCATCAAAATCACCCACCTGAGCTACAAGTCTCCACCATCTCGAAACCAATGGGGTTTATTATTATTATTATTATTATTACTAATGGTTTTGTTCAATATTATATTTTGGTACAATATAGAAACTCTCACTACAGGGTATTTCAACAAGTTTCTTACACATAAAATACAGAAACAAAACAAATAAGGGTTTAAAAAAGCAACCGAAAAACTGTACAACTTTTCAAATTAGAAACATGTAAAGAATTCAGGTTATTGACTAGGTTAGCTCTAATAGCCTGTTCTTCACAGAGTATATTTGCAAGGTAAGGTATTATAGAACTTTCATACTTTTGCTTACGTGCGTGGATTTTAATGTATTGATGTCTCGTTCTACCAGAAGATATACAAGGAGAAAGATAAGAGTGAAGGGGATAGTTAGTATCTGATAAAACAACACCTGCCAAGAGTTTGCATGATTTTAAATGTCTATCCACAACCATATTAATTATGACCTCGAAAGATTCACCACACATCTTGCTAACTGCCTTCAGCACCCTCCGCAATACAGCAAAGACCTCTCTCAAAAGCCCGGGAAAGAATAATGGAGAACAGTAAAGAATAATAGGTAGTATGCAAGAATTGACAAATTGTAAGAGTAAATGACGAGTAATCCTAAGAGCATGCAGTCTCTTTATGTAATAGGTCAGACGGAAATCCTTCTTCGATAATGATAAAGCGTGAGAAGACCAAGAGAGATCAGAGGAAAAGGTAACACCAAGACAATTGACCTTCGACACTGTTTATCAAAGTCTCCGATGGTACAAGGATTATGGGACCTCAAAATAGTGTCTAGATGCCGTTCATGCCTCATGCTAAAGTTAACAGCTTGACATTTAGACGGATTAGGTGTGAGACCATTACCAACAGACCAAAAACCAATACGAGACAAAAACTCATTCATCTCTATGGGATGTAAAGAGGAAGAGATAGGCATAGATACAGTGAGATCATCTGCATATTTCACAAAAGTGTTTTCTGTGGGAGATGGCAGATCATGCAGAAAAAAGAGAAAAGAAGAGGTGAAAGAACAGCTCCTTGTGATACACCTTCATGAGACAGTAGAGACTCTGAACTCTTTCCTCCAAACATGGTGTACTTTTCCCTTCCAGAGAGGTAGGGACATAGCCGGTTGGTTATTCAGCTGTCAGTGTTGACTCTGATTAACTTGTTAATTGAACGTTGTCTTGGTACAGAATCAAAAGCTGAAGTATAGTCAAGAAAAGCACATCGAACATACTTCTTACCCTTTTCTAGGTTGAACACTATATTGTGATGCAGAACAGCAACAGCATCTAAGGTGCTTCTTATGCATCTGTAAGCAAACTGATATGGATCAATATGCTCGTTTATCGCAGGCTGAAGTGGAAGTATTAATAATTTTTCCATTGTGGACATTAGGAATGGAGGATATTCGTAGGTTATTAGTGTTCGACCATAGATGTCTTCGAAGCATTGTTTGCGTATTCTTGCACCATCAAATAAGCAATCCCTGGGTTTGGAATAGAGTATCAGGCAAATATGGGGAATCGATCGACGAGGTAGTAAATGTTCACCGAGTTGATTGAAACATGTGTTATGTATGCACAATCGTCGTCTACCTTAACGGGCGATGTAGTCCGGTGTAGGAGTAGGCCGGAAGAAAGCTAGTGGGGTGAAATAAAACACGGCATCAGTCCATGTAGTTAGTGACGGTTGAATTGACTAGTAGACTACTCGGTTTGGAGCGTCGTTATTATCGTAACTAATGGTTCAAGTCTCTAAGTGACATGGTTCAAAATCGTTCGAAATGATGCATGTACATCCACTCTTTGTCCTCCCTTAGATGCTAAGTTTCTAAATTCATTATGAATGTCCTTACTTCAATAATTTGAATAATTCTTTCGATGCCTAATCTTTTGTATTGCTACTATTACTGTTACTGTCTCTACTACTCTTGGACTTGCCCGAATAATTTCATTTCGCTGTGTTAACGAGGTAATGGCAAATTGAACCGGATTTTACGTCACACTTGACCGACTGACTGAATCGAAGAAGTCGATACAGTAACCATGTACAAGATTTTAGTGCTTGAGTGCGAGCCACTCATCGGTTGTTTTTTTAAGTGATTATAGCTTAATATGTCAAACGAAATCATGATCACTTGATAAATCATTGAAATACAAACTCGGGTAACTTGAACCTTACTCTCGAATCAACTAGCAGTCCAGTTCACTTGAAACTGAATAGGATGGAGTTATTTTATAGTCAGATTGTTTGATTTAGTAATCAATGTTTTCAGAAAATTTGAGTGTCAGTCTAGCCGAGCTGACGACATTTGGTGTAATTCTTCTTCAATCTAGGTTTTCCTATTTTAGTATAGGTTTTTACGTAGTCACTGAACAAGAGTGACGATTTTGAGATTGGTAAAACAAACCCAGTGAGACAGTATACTGTTTCTTCTTAGCCTATCAAATGGAGCGTCAATAATTCATATCACTGACTCTGAAAAGCCAGTTATGACAATGAGTGCATTTCAGATTAATCCAGTCTTCACTTAGTTCGCTGTATGATCATTGATCATCATTTGTATTTACTCCCAAATTATTTGATTACTCTCCCTTGTTCTACGTAACTCGCATATCGATGAGACTTCGATCTCCATTCAATTAAATGAAGGTTTTATCTGTCATTGGAATGAAGACATCTAAATATTTTGATGTAACTATACTGTCTTTCCAGTCTCAATCCGTATTTAGATTTGACAGATCTATATTAGACTGAAATAAAGTAAGGGATCAACTATTTTGTTCATTTGTTTGTTTGAACACATAAATATTGGTACAAGAGGGCACCATATACATATGCGCCACAAAGATGGTGGTTGGAGGTAGTCAACAGGAAACCCTGGACCCGGGTTTTGTGTTATTTGGTACCTGTAATCTTGAGGGAACTGATGTTCCGTGGCGGATTCGATCCGGTGTCACCCAGCTTCACAGTCACCTAAACTAGTGGCCACATTGCAACGTGGTCGGTAGTATTCGGTCTGCACTAAGAAGGACTTGACACACATGACATTGGTCACCACCCAGTGATCGATCAATTGTGATTAATCCATAGTATTATGCTCTGAAAGGTGATTTACTAAAAGCACCTGTTCATATGTATGACAATTTCGCAAGTTTTTTATAGGTTTACTTTATTGAAAGTCATACTGATATACGCTACCCATCTAAACGAATAAGAAAATCATCAAAAGTGTTGAATAAAACCTAGTTGTTGTTGATAGTGTCTGTCCAACGGATCCGAAGTATTTTGTGTAGACAGTTGTTAATAAACATTTGTATCTTCTGGATGATAACTTTCATAGTTCTCCAGGTTTCTACCACATACAGTAGGACTGTCTTGACATTTGCATTGAAAATTCTGACTTTGGTGTTGGTCGACTGTTGTTTTGAGTTTCAGATGATCTTCAGTTGAAAGTATGCTGTTCTTGTTTTGCCGATCCTCGCCTTTACATCAGCATCAGATCCACCGTGTTCATCAATCATTCTTCTGAACAACATCATCAGCACGAACTTCAGGTAGAAGTTGTACAGAAGAACGACGAGAGCTCCACGACCAAACCATCCAGCTCAGAGAACAAAACTCCATCAAAGTCGTCCACCTGAGTTACAAATCTTCTCCACCATCTCAAAGTTTCTTTTATACATTCTATGCATTTCCTTCAGTATTTCCTTTTGTCATTCCATCTTTTTTTCAAATTAAACAGAACCTTATCCACCTTCATTCACAATATTCTAATGTAACTTCCATGAGTTTAAAATTATTTGACTTTGATTGATTTAAAACTTACGAAGAATACCAGTTCCCTTAGCTAACGAGTGTCAAGTAACATATAGTCTAATTTCAGGCTTCCATGACAATTGCCTACAAAACCATCTCCAACAGTCTAAAAAAGGTTCATTCTAATATCAATCTTATTTGAGACACCATTGTATTATGAATTGAATTTCTATATGCTCATTTAATAGATTCATTAATTTATTCAGTCCAATCGTGGTTAGCGTTATTTGTGCTGATTATATTACTAACCATCGCTTAATTAATAACCATCACCATCCTGTCGTATATTAGCCCACACAGTTTCTTCTATCCACCAATAATCAATTAGAATACGAGAAGAACAAGTTGTTCAACCTCATATTATTATGACTCAAAAACTAACTGTTGTAACGGGTGTGACTGCAGGTTATTATACGCAGCGTTTATTTACCGATCGCTTCTGTGACAGTGACACGTAATACACGTAGCGGACGACCTAGTGCCCTGATTGGCCCTGCTTCGCTATCCGTCCTAGCCAGTTGAGTCAAGAACACAAGTCACAGCCTCTGAGTTATGAATCATTGTATTTCAAACATACTCTATTTATATACCAAGCAAACAAACCACATCGTACCATAAAATAGAGAACAACATTTGTACAATATTTAACAAGTGAAGTGAACATCGACCAATAGGAAATGTACATTTAAGGTCCAAGGCCACCGTAGACTTAACACGACAATTATTGGTATATTTTTCCGACTATCTTAACACCTCCCCTTTTTTTGAAAAATCGTTAGTTAATACACGGATTTTAAAATTTTCTGGGTTCATCCTCCCCCACGAAATAATGTTGGGTCCTCATATCCCCAAGTTAAAATTATTTCGACTTTATTTAACACATAATTGTCACATGGAACAGAGAAGTCACTAAAAGTGATTAAGTAGTGTGGACCAACGTCGCTTGATCTGAGGTCATCAAAGTTCGATTATTCTGGAACATTATCATAGACTTCCTTGAAAATCTCATTTGTGGATAGTCGATCATTGGGATAATTAACATCTATCAAAATTGTATTCAACTTCTGATCATCAGTCGTGGCATCTAACACATTTTCTGGTCCAAGAGGATCTAGATAATAAGATTCATCAGAATCTACTGTTGTTGACTGATGAGGACCGTTTGGAGCAGCTAGACTCAGTATACTGCACGATTTGTTTCCTGTTTCCTTTTGAGAGGGCACTGTAATTAATTTATGAGCATTTAATGAGAGATCTTCTTCCTGTGAGCTGGGTACATCACTGTCTGTACACGTTTCAGGAACAGTGGGATTTGAACCCACAACAGGGCATGATTCTGAACTGGACATTCCCGCATCGCTGGACGGATTATGAGCGACTGCCTCGTTTGCATTACTGATCATAAGGGATTTGTAGAACTATGGTCTACTATGATATTAGTACTGCTCTAATAATAGACCTAATCCTAAATTTGTAGATTCGTCATGATATAACTGCCTAATCTATAAGATCTTACGTGGAAGTCACACCATCGACTACACCAACTCACTGTATCGTATCAATTACCAATACATGATGTAGAACAAGGTTAGGCTAGAGAAAGAACAATATATTTAATATGAATAGACATAGGCATAGACCACGCCTGCATTGCCGAGCCATGCCACTCGATCAACTCCAGTCCATTCAATTCATTGTTCGCGCCTTCTCCATTCTTAGGTATTTCTCCGCGTTAAATATTGAATATCTATTTTCTGAGTAGTCTCGTGTTCACAGCTTTGTGGATTGTGTGGCTATTGTCCAATGCCACTACACTACTCTCCCACCAGAATCAACGTGATGTTGGTTCGATACCAAATTGGATGGGATCGTCGCGCGCCGGAGGTTACCAAGGATAATAAGAATCCTCCGGGTATTGGTAAGCTGAAAGATAAATCAAAAAGAAGGCGGCAGCATCTGGTCGGGAAATACATGTAATAATTTTAAAATATCTGCCTTCATGCTTAAAACGCTTGAAATGAAAATTTGGGTGAAGATTATTTGAACTATAAAGAATGGCATAACAATAATAATAATAAAACGATGCGTGTTAATAGCCGTTGGTTAATAACTTAACGTAGGTAGTAAGTATTTTGTGTTTAGAAATATTAAAGTAATGAATATTGTAGAAATGTTAATATTGGTATTAGTTTTGGTTTAAATTATGAAATCAATTAACAATTATGCCGGTAACCCGTCCATATGTGATTTCCAATTGCATCTGTATTAGTAGGCTAACTGGGAGAACAAAAGTATTACCGTGGAAAAGAATTCCAACTAGTGTTCCAGTTAGTTTGATACGGTTTATTTAGTTACGGGGAGATTTTCTCAACCTCATTTTTACTTGACCGTGATAGAATTTAGTAATACTACTAATACACATGAATGTTCATCAAAACAAAATTTAAATACGTGAGTGATGATTATATGAATTTTGGACAGATAGCTAGGAACAAATCGTTAAACATGAGTGTATTCGTAAGAGACATGCTCTAGACTCAATGTTCTGATCTGTGGCAGACTATTTATTTACATTTATACTTGCCGGCTGATTGGGCATACAAGTTAGTTGCAAGTATGCAGTTTATTATAAGGCGGAATACGATTTAATTGAGATATAGTGGTTATAAGTTATTAAAATCAGTTAAGCCTATGGGTCATATTACGAAGTGATGTGGTACTGCAAGATGTATTTGGCTAAATAAGCTCATGTGATTATCAGGGAGAACATAAGTTGTAACCAAGGGGAGTACACTCCCAACTCATGTCTATGATAATGGCTTGAACCTTAGTGTTGGGGTAAATTCGACATTGATGTTTTCAGTTTGCAGGAGATTTGCTCGACTGCTTATACTGATTATTTGCATGCATGATTGTGTCGCTAAACCATCAATTAGACTGACAAGGTTTTGAGATATTTACTGAATGAGCAACTGATAGAGAAACATACTGTAATCATCTGTAGTGAATGAAGATAAAAGAAAAACAACACTAGTGATAATTATAAGTCAATTTGCTGACCGATTTTGTTAATAGTTTCATTAATTTTATCAATCATATTACGTGATTGTCAAGTCATGACAATGCTTTATGACGATATCCTGAAACTATTATTTAACTAGTTATAGTGTTGATTGAGGATTAGTCAGTGGAAAAATAGGTATTGTTGCTTTAGGTGATTCGAAACATCAGAAATTTGTAACGTTAAAGAATCCGAGACGCCTAATTTAATTATAAATTTCAATTCAGAAATATTCGTTTAGTGTTAATTCTAGTAGGCTACGGAGTTTTGATTTTAAACGTTTGTTTAGCCAACAGCTACCTGGGATTTAGTTATTTTACTAGTGCAGTTGATAGTACCTAAATTTTTAATCTTATTATCTAAACTATGTTCGCATTTTAGGCTGCTAATATGATAAACCAATCCATAAACCCAAATACGATTAGCAACAACGACTATGATGGGTTTATTGATAAATGTTAAAGGTGATCCAGATGATTTCTAAATTTAGAAGACATGGAGATATAGTGTAACGTATGTATGGGCCAGGTTAACATGCAGGTTGTTGACGTATATGACAATTTAAAAATAATGAACATGACCAGAAAATAATTTTAAAGTTAAGACTGCTTATGAAACTTCAGGCAGGAATGTAACACGTTATAAACTTTCCATGAGAAATTCCTGCATTTAGCCTAACGACACTTACAAATATATGGCACAAGCAACTGGAAAACATATACATGTTAAGTACAAAAAAAAATCGTCCAGTAAATTAGTTGAACTCGCCTGCATCATTTTTGAAAATTAGATTACTCAGTGGACGACAATATACAACGACATTCGTGAGGAGTAGTAATAATCCAAAAGTATCCAGAATA
The DNA here is from genome assembly GCA_944470405.2 of Schistosoma mattheei. Taxonomy (NCBI): domain Eukaryota; kingdom Metazoa; phylum Platyhelminthes; class Trematoda; order Strigeidida; family Schistosomatidae; genus Schistosoma; species Schistosoma mattheei. The sequence goes on along the minus strand of OX103947.1, from coordinate 90,770,178 downwards.
AAACATGCAGTATGGCAATTAATTCCGGGGTGCTTGATGCTGTTGACGTTTTTGCCACTCGCTCGGATCAGAACAATTGAATGAATCCAGATACTTGTGTGGTCGTCATTGAACGAGTTATCTAAAATGACCTTATGATTGCAGAAAACCTATAGCTGAAACTCACCGTATGTTTTTGGAGAATTGTCATCCTTGTTGTTTGGCAATGGAACTCGAGAATATGAAATTAGGCAGGCAGTGGTCGGAAGAAAAGATATTACAGGATAGTGCATAGTTTAAAACAGGATGAGGTGTTAAGTGAAGGAGCACTAAGAATTAGATCCAGATAACTACTTAGTCCTTGCTTACGTTGTTAGTCAATGTATATTTACACTATTTACAGGTCGTATTTGCTAGAGCTTGATGTTTAAACAAGACTATGTCGCTGAAGCATGTAAATGCTATTAAAGCTTGTTAACGAACCATCAAAGCTAATTAGTTAATTTAGACGACCAGTTTTTACTATCGATTGACCTAGTATGTTATGAGAAGTAATCAATATAACATTACGATAACGCATGTGAGCATTAATCAGAGGACTATTAGAATACTGGGTTAACATCTATATAAAATCGATCGAGAAAGTTTAAGTGGAAATAAGGATTAACAATATATTGTTAATCCTATTATAATAGGTTGCGTTTCTTTAGTTGGGCTCACCAATGTAGAACTATGGTCTACTATGATATTAGTACTGCTCTAATAATAGACCTAATCCTAAATTTGTAGATTCGTCATGATATAACTGCCTAATCTATAAGATCTTACGTGGAAGTCACACCATCGACTACACCAACTCACTGTATCGTATCAATTACCAATACATGATGTAGAACAAGGTTAGGCTAGAGAAAGAACAATATATTTAATATGAATAGACATAGGCATAGACCACGCCTGCATTGCCGAGCCATGCCACTCGATCAACTCCAGTCCATTCAATTCATTGTTCGCGCCTTCTCCATTCTTAGGTATTTCTCCGCGTTAAATATTGAATATCTATTTTCTGAGTAGTCTCGTGTTCACAGCTTTGTGGATTGTGTGGCTATTGTCCAATGCCTCTACAGATTCATAGAGGCTTTTGTTTTCATCTTCATATGTCCTGCAGTCATTCTCGAGTTCAGTATGTAAGTGAGACATGAATTCATCAGTTTCTTTCACATCTCCGAAACATGGGAGATCTAGCAGTCGCGTGCGTAAATAGTCCAAAACATTCAACTGGCTTTCTCTGAAACGCTGCTGCTGGCGATCTGGTAGTAGCTGCAATTGATCGAAAAGGATAGTCATTTTCTCAGTCAGTAGGGTAATGAGAAACTGTAATCAAATGACAACCAATGACTCCCAAGGACGCCGATGGCAATTCTGGACACTGATTGGTCAAAATAATTATGCTGAATCTCGTCCAATTAGAGGGTTCAAATTTTCTCTACCCCGTCGCCAATTGTTGTAACGACTTATCACTAACGGACTAATATAGATCAATTACAAGGTCAATACACGCCACAAATACCTAATGATACACTGTAAATAACTAGGTTATTTGTAATAAAGATATGAGTAACTGATGCATAATTATAGGGTTTTTGAGGTTGTTGAGTTTTGATTGAGATCATGAACTGGTTGATGTTAGACCAGCATTGAAAACCTGTAAGCACTGGATGGCCCTTTCGTCGTATTGTGGGACTCCTCAGCAGTGCGCAGTCACGATCCCGCCCAACGGATTCGAACCCATGCACTCACCAGTGATTGACTTCGTGTGGGGATTCTCAGAGTTCTAGTGAGAAGTCGTGAACAGTGGAGCTAATCCGTGTCCGGGAAGAGGCAGGTATTTACCTCAGTACAATGGACGATGGTAGCGCAACTTCCTGGATTGGTTGAAATTCGACACTAACATCGCTGGATGCCCGTTCAGTGGTCTAAATGTTAAGCGATGGCGCGTTACTCTCAAGGCTGTGGGATCAAACCTCGCCAGCGTGATTGTGGATGCGCATTGCTGATGAGTCCCACAATTTGACTAGTCGGCCGTCCAGTGTTTACAGGTTTTCCATGGTAGTCTAGCTTCAATTGACTCATGATCTCAACCATTAAAATTACTATAATATCCACAAAACCCGTTTCTATATATATATGTATATATACTCTTATAACTTGTCGTTTGAATGCTTATTGTGTTGGCTCTTTTAATGCTACATTTTGTATCTGGTCGTCGCTGATTGTTATGTCGGAAATGCTTATCACTTATACTCGAAACGAGGGACTTATGCAATTCCCACGACGTGAAAGTAAGAACACAAAGACTGGTATAAGTGATGACTTATTAACCCCAAACCATGACGACGACGATGATGATGATTCTAGTAGAAAATACACTCATTTATATATTGATTGTACACCCATTTTGATTAATAATTAAGATGAAATCGCATGTATGGAAAACACTTGAAGTTATAACAAATCACATACTGAGTATAGTTCATGTCAATGGAATACAAGAATACTGCATATTATACAGAATAAAATATCATATGAGAAAAAAAAAGAAATACTACACCGAATAATCATCACATTGAAACAGAAAGGTAGTAATCTTGAACAAAACTCATAATGAGTAAATCCATCGGAAATGGACTTTTCTTTCCATCATGTCATATACAACGAGCTTTGGTTGTTCTTCTGAAGAACTGTGAATACTCCACGACCAAACCATCCAGCTCAGAGAACAAAACTCCACCGAAATCATCCATCTTCTCCACCATATTATTCATTTATTTCATTTAATTTCTGAGTTTATTCAGTTGATCAAACGTCGTAAGTTAAACAATCCAATATAAAATATTAAGCGAAATGAAGATTTATTAGTCCCATCGTATCCAAAACAAACTTATTCTCAAATAGTATTGTGCAGAAACCATAAATGGTGATTACTTGATCAACGTAATAACCAAAGGCTAGTCAACTTCTGAACGCCACTTCATAATATTTTATCTAAGAAGATGAACTACTTTATTAATAATCAGTAGTAGTGATATGTCATAAAGCGTTTTGTCTAAAATAGTTGCTCTGTTTAGCGTGTGTTATATTCACGATGCACTTGTCTCTGTGAAATACCCTTAAAGGCTATGGAAATATCGTCAATTATTGATTAATGTGCATCATTGTTCCACGTTTTCAAAACTTATTTTCATCTAGTCAACTTCACATTCTCAGTTCTTAGTTATTTAAAGCCTATACTAAAACACTGATGAAGCCAAAAAATTTAATTAAGCCAAAAACGTATCAAGAAAATCTCAATGGTTAAGATCATGAGTCAATTGAAGCTAGACCACCATGGAAAACCTGGAAGTACTGGACGGCCGTTCTCTTGTATTGTGGGACTCCTCAGCAGTGCGCATCCATTGGCTTCAAGATGTATATACTGGAGTTCTAGTGAGAAGCAGTGACCAGTGGAGTTCAACCAGGTCTGTTGTGAGATATTAACTGACTGAAGACAATGGTGGATGTGTCGCTCAATTTTGTGAATTAGTTGAAGTTAGAAATTAACGTGGTTGGATGCCGGCCTGCTCAGTGGTCTAGTTGTTAAGTGCTCGCGTGCGAAACCAGTAGGTCCTGGGTTCGGATCTCGCAGGAAGCGAGGTCGTGGATGCACACTGCTGCGGAGTCCCACAATTGGACGAAACGGCCATCCAGTGCTTCCAGGTTTTCCCTGTTGGTCTAGCTTCAACTGACTCATGATCTTCACCATTGAAATTACTATATAATATCCACAAAACCTGTCTGATTTATCAAGAAAGGTTGTTGCTTTTCTTAAGAGTTATGATTAGGGTTCAGGTTTAAAAGACTTTCATCATTCCAGTATCATTTAGTGAAGGGTGGAAGTTTCTGGTCATGTGGACCCTGACAATACATGTATCTGACCAGCTTAAATGTAAGGTTGACAGATTTGGTAGATTGTATATTCGCTCTTATAACCTTTATGGAATTCACTACTACTAATTCTAATCAACTAGTTGATGGTTCTTTGATATTTTCAAACTTCTACAAAACAATCTAGATGTAACAGTTGACTGATATTTGGAGAGTACTTTCTGAAAAAATAGTTGGTTGTTATTCCGTTCTGTATTAGTTGTTTGGATCTTCCCATTGATGTTTACGACTATGATTGATCGGTCTCTTATTGACATCTCTGTTTACAATATGTGTTTGCAATGTGTTTCTTTTTTAATTTTTAACCCTGACACAACTTCCACTAATTAACTTGATAAACAGTAGTCATGTGCACACTATCGATTATCTTTTCGAGATGAATTTCTGAAGTTCTACTGTGATTTCCAGATTTCAACCATGCTGAGAATAAGGACGATAGATTTGATGGGATCAGACGAATTTCATGCCAGATTGTGTATTGACTGAAAATAAATGTAAAGGTCATTGAAATATTGTTTGGATTCCTAAAACTAGCCTCTTAATTGAGACAAATAAAGTTTCTGAATTTCATCTTATGTACATTTATGAATGTTTACTGATGAAGAGTTTAGAATCAGGTCAAAACAATGAATTAATATTGTTTAGTTGCTGCAAACGATCCACCAACTAAATTCATTTTATGATGAAAATAGTCTTTTAGTTAGGGAAAGATGAATAGTGGCTAGCAGTGGAATCCGGAAGCGCGTTTCTTTCTAAACATCGATGCAAACTTTTAAGTAATCAATACCAAGTAGTGCGAGAGGGATTTTGTGGATATTATAGCAAATTAATGGTTGAATTCATGAGTCATTTGGAGCTGGACTACCATGGAAATCCTGATAGCACTAGTATATATGCTAAACGACAAGGATTGGAGTCCCTGAGCGAACATTAACTATTGGGTGCAGGTACATCCAGCTGACGAGTCTTGAATAGGACGACACGCGCATCAAACTGGATTTCGCTTCTAGTCATTATCCATCCTTGAATAAAATGCTTGTGACTTAAGTCTATATCGAGGCAATCCACACAGCATGCACATATGCCAATAACAGACTGATCAATTGTAGTCATAAATAACAATGAGAAGATACAAGTAAAGCAACACCAAGTGAATTTCAACGACAAACAGTTTATATTAGTCTGACTTAGCCACAACTCTATAGTATTGAACATGGGGTTAATTCGTTGTGTTCGAGTTTAATTTTCGCATAGAAATTTCTAATAGTTTTATTTACTTACTTTGTGTATGAATATTCAGGTGGTGGAGATTTTTTAGCTCAGGTAGATAATTTCGATGAAAACTTATTCTATGGGCTGGAAGGTTTAATCATGGAGGTTCCATTGTTATTTTGAACATCATCAGAACAAACATCAGGTAGATATGATGTACTCAAATTTCTCCATATATGACTGACAGCTTGTTATGTCGGCTCTCATCTTAAGTACCTAGTGTTGTATGCATATTTATTCTCATTGTTTCTCTCTTTGATGATATGATTCCTGACTCTATGTTTGTTCATGATTTTTCCACTTAGTAAATACATTGAGTTGACTTCTATGTGTCTGTTGATTGACCTGAGTGTCTGTCCACCTAAATCCTCAACCATTTCCAAGTTGAATGGATGATGGAAACGATGAATAGGAAGAAATCGCTCAAATGTTTTATCCTGAGAATGCCATGTTGTAACAAATAAATAGTATTGGTAAGCCTATCTAGAAATTATAGGCACATAATGACAATGATAGCTAGCAACTAAGAAAATCTAGTAACCAAAATCCACTGTTTATAATTTTTTTTAACATTTCGTTATTTCAAGTCTAATTGGGAAAAAGTTGAATTTGTTGTGACTTTGAAATCCAGCCAGTTTTCTCGTGATTTTTTCTGCAAATTGAAATAAAACTTAAACAATATTAGTACTGTAACAAAGCAATACCGTTCGACCACTATGAACAGCCTAATGTCGTTATCGGTTCTTTTGGTTTCCTAGCCCATCCACTTCAGTCCAGAACGCCAATGAAAGATTCCATTATGTGAATCATTTATTTCAAACATACTTGGTTTATATACCAACCAAACACACCGCCACATCACACTATCCAATAGGAAATAACATTTATACAAGGTGAAGTCAAGCTGTGGCTGTGGGAGTGATTGTGGTGAGACTGTAATTAATAAACTGAGTATAATTTAAGAACAGTAAATCGTATGATCATAGTCTATAGATCAAAATGAAGCTTATACTAAGTTGAATATGAATATACACAATCTAGTTACTGAATGGTTATACAATAAGAATATATTTATAGCATTAGTCCATTATTAGTTGACAGAAGTTGCGCATAATTTTATTTTCACTGGGATATAACGGAATGAGGTCGAAATTTCGAACCGAAAGAATTTTAATACAGTAAATAGACTTCTCGGATTGATATTACCAGTATACAAATCATATGGTGTATCCTACTAATGCTAACAGATATAAGTAATATGTAGCATCAGTCGAAAGTGGAATACCTACCAGCTGAAGATTGAATTAAAGAAAACGTGGGAGGAAATAGAAAGCAATTAGAATAACGAAAGAATTTGAAGAATCATATAATATATATAGGCCAACTAAAGAGAGATGTACAAATTATGGTATCTGTTGTAACGGGTGGACTGCAGGTTTTGATAAGCAGCGTTTATATCGATCGAATCAGTGACACGTAAAACACGCAAGGACGACCTAGAGTCCCGATTGGTCCCGCTTCCCTGTCTAGCCCAGTCAGTTGAGTCGAGAACGCAAGTCACAGCCTCTGAGTTATGAATCGTTATATTTCAAATATACTCTGTTTATATACCAACCAAACAGACCACATCGTACCATAAAAATAGAAAACAACATCCGTACAATATTTAACAAGTGAAATAAATAATGGCCAATAAAGAATGCCCATTTAAGGTCCAAGGACATCATTAGACTTAACACGATAATGATTGGTATATTATTCTGCATCCACAACAGTATCAGAGAGAGTTTTGTGGATATTATAGTAATTTTAATGGTTGCGATCATGATTCAACTGAGATAAGACCATCATGGAAAACCTGAAAGGCCGCTTCGTCTTATTGTGGGACTCAGCGATGCGTATCCACTCTCCTGCTCGCAAGGTTTGAACGCAGGACCTATCGATTTCGCGCACGAACGCTTCACCTCTAGACCACTCAACCGGAATCCAACGATGGTAATATCTAACTTCGACCAGTCCATAAAATAGAGTGAAACACCCACGATTGTCTTCAGTGAATAATTATCTAATATAGACCCGGTTGACCTCCACTGGTCACTGCTTTTCACTAGAACTAGTATCAGAGGGTTAAGCGTACGCGCGCGAGGCCGATGGGTCATGGTTTTGAATCTCGTGAGGCGTGGTCGTGAATGCGCACTGCTGCGGAGTCCCACAATATTCTTTTTAATTTTAGAAATACATCTATTCCCTCCATCCTAATTGTAAGAATCATATATAGATATCTTACTAAAATGATCCTAATTCTATTGATATATTATTATATGAGTAGAATGATCTGTATATCGATCAATTAGCATGTAAGATACTTCCATTGGTTAATCCATTTCAATTTATGATCGTTGTCATTGTTGTGTAGCGTGGTGTTGAGTAGCGTTTGACTATGAACACCACTACAAGAAGACTACGTGCCAGTTAACCGATAAAATCCCCCGTAAGCCGAATATCAGTAGGCAGTTGACGGCTTTAGTCGAGATGTATTTGTTGGCAATCTCGTGGTATCGAAAGGATACCGAGATCGTGCCAAAAGAGTACAAGTGTGGTTACTGAGCGTAACCGAATTCGTGCAGGGTCACAATTGAAAGATAATGGAGCAGTAATATGGCTGTCATTAGCACAGTTAAACAATCATTGGTACAATTGGTTATATTTATAATTGTTTTCATTAAATTAATCGTGTTCTCGTGATAAAAGTAAGTCACTACTGTTGTATGACTCCAAGTCACTAACAATAATAATATTAATAGTATTAATGGTAATACGCACATATGCATATAGACGACAGTTGTTTACGGATTTTTGTTTTCTTTTTTTTCTCTTTCGATCTTTCCAATATCCTGTGTACGTTCTGTTTCTTGCTCATTAAGTCATTCATTCATTCATTCATTTGATTGTTCATTGTCTTTCTGAAATACATAATACACATTCAATAGAATAAAAACTAAGTGATAATAGTTTTTTTGTTTCATTCGTAATTTCGTTGGTAAAAACTATTTTGATGGTGTTTTCTTCACTGAGCTGGATAGTTTGATCGTGGAGCTTTCATCGTTCTTCTGAACATCATCATCAGCACAATCTTTAGGTAGAAGCGAATTGTTCGAATTTTTTCACATGTGATTCAAGACTTGTCCTATACACCTCGATGCTGATTGGTTATTTTAACCTTAAACCTGTCATTGTTTGCTTTTTTATTTTGATTATATCTTCGATTGGTTGGATTTTTGTTCCTATGTTTGTACACACATCTGAGATACCAATCTTCTCCACCGCCTGTTACTCCTCGTGAAGGAGCATTGTCCATCCAACTCTGTCCTGGAAGATCCTTTCCATTTGTTCTCAGTTGTTATTCATCCTTTTGATATCTGCTTCTATTTCCCAACGTAATAGGTTATTTGGCCTTCCTACTTTCCGCTTCCATTCACGATTTCCAAGTTAGGGCTTGCCTCATGATGCAGTTTGATGATTTCTTCAATGTATGTCCTATCCATTAGAAAAAGATTGTCTAGGATAGCGTTTGATGGAGAGTGCTGTTAGGCGTCCTATGCTCTTCCATATGGAATAACAAGCACAAGTAAATAGTGAGTTACAAATCTTCTCCACTATCTTAAATACCCTCAGTTGTAAAAGAATTTTAATCAAATGACTAGTGAATTGATTAACCGATTATATTTACCAATAAAATCTATTCGTTAATTTGACTATCATTTTATACATAAACTATATCCAATCATCAATTTAGGAAAATAGATTTTAACTCTTTGACCAATCATGAAAACTATGCCAAAAGAAATCAGACCTAAATTTTAGTTGTCCCTTAGATGATGAACACGCTTAGGTATGTACGTCCGTAAGGTGTGTCACTCCGTTACAGATCCACATATATATCCATCTATCTATATATCTGTGGGAAATACAAGCATTGGCTTTTATTAGATGTACATATAGAGTCAACTATTATAGATTCTATTTACCAGATCTATATCTATATTTAGGCATAATGTTTATAAACAAAACAGTAAACTCAGTATTATTAGGATACATATATCCCTATATCTATATAGAATGTTTTACTTCAAAATGGATAGATATAACACATTATAACTGATAAACTATCGACAATATCCTCCTCCTCATCTTCATCATCATCAGTATTATTCTTGTTTCTACATAGATGTAAATAGATTTTTTCTTTTTTTCATTTTCTTTTTGAGGGGGGCGGGGTTGGTGAATGTAACTTTTTTTCTTTTCTTAAATGATTCCATCATCGAATTGAAAAAAAACAAAATGAGTATGATCCAACATTTTCATAAAAGATCCGATTTGATTAGGATCATTCTATCGATTATAATGATTTGGTGTATGATTATGTTAATGGATTTATCCAATGGTCATTTACTGATAAAAGAAGAAAAAATTTTACGGAAATTAGTCAATTTGATTCATGCCACAACAACAAATGATTTCAATCTATGTACAACTCATTCACGTCAATTACAATATTCTTATATACTACTTATAATACTACTACTACTACTACTACTACTACTACTACTACTGCTACTACTACTCATTATAATGATATTCCATCAGCAGCAGGAGCAGGAACAGGAGCGTCGTCAGCATCATCAGCAGAAGGATCAGGATCATCAACAATGATTAATTTAAATGAAACATTCTATCCAATATTTCATCATTTAATCACACAAAACTCTTTAACACAAAATTTCTTACATGATATATATAGATCTATACAGATTATGAGAAATTTCAATCGTTGGCATAGCAACAACCACTACCACGACAACTACAAGCACAACAACCCCAACAATCATGATACCAGGAAACAATTAGAAGTCTATTTACTTCATTTATTACAATTAAATCAACCAATTGAATTTTATAATATGAAATTATTCAATAATTTCATCACTATGAATGATGATTATAATGATCAAAAATCCAATTTAATTGGTATTGGTTATTGTTTCAATGGGATATTAATGGCTTATGTCAATAATTATACTACTACTACTACTACTAATAGTAGTATTAGTAGTAGTACTAGTGATTCCTCTGATCGTAATTCTATATGTAGTCAATTTGTATTGAATGTACAATTATTTGATAATAATAATGAGACTATACGGTTTAATGATTATGAATATGGAGAATTTTCATCCATTTGGGCACCAATTCAATGTGAATCTAATTCAATCATACCAATAGTTTTACGATATTTTATTTATACAAAAGAAAAAAGGCAAGTTTTTCTTTTCCTTCTTTTTCTTTTAGGTGATTTAATCCGATTTGAGTTTTCAGCTAGTGGTAACAATCAATGTGTTTAAATGAATGTAATGTCTAGGAGTGAAGTGTGTTACGCCGGTTTCTACCAATGGAGCATAGGCCGCAGACCAGCATTCTCCAATCCATTCTGTTCTCGGTCTTCCTTTCTAGTTCCATTCAATTTTCGCTTATTTTTCTCATGTTTATCTCCATTTCTCGGCGTAATGTATTCTTTAGTCTTCCTCCTCTCCTCTTTTGGCTTTGAGATTCCATGTGAGTGCTCGCCATGTGATACAGTTGGGTGCTTTCCTCAATGTGTATCCTATCCACTTCCAGTGCCTATTCATGATTTCTTCCTCCGCTGGGATCTGGTTTATTCTCCTATAATAGGTTGTTGTTGATAGTGTCTGGCCAACGGATCTGAAGGATTTTGTGTTGACAATGGTTAATAAACACTTCTATCTCCACGACCAAACCATCCAGCTCAGAGAACAAAACTCCATCAAAGACAATTACTCATCAACATATACTTTGAACATTGATGTGGATATTGAATTGGACTAATTACTTGGTTTACGGTTGGAAATCTTTAAGTCTTGGCACAAAGCGATTACTATCCAAACGCATCTCGGAACATTATCCGGCCTGGCTCTTGAAAGGGGAACGAAAAAACAATCACCAGTTCGATACAGGAGCACTTAATCAACCGTGGACATATCACTCCAAAAGACTCTTCGTTTAAGATAGTTTACAGAGTCAAAGAAACTGGATCGAAGGAGGTTCGAATCAATATTTAATGCACCGCACAAATTGATAGATGTTCACACTTGGTACATAAAGGGCCAGATAAAATCTATTCGCAGTTCTATCTTGGCACATCTCATTGATAGCGGTCATGCTGTAGATAAATCTGGAACATTTCGAGTGATCTATCGTATACCTCCATCATTTCCCAACAGAGTTTGTTCCCGCCTCCTACATATAGCTGAAGCCATAGGAATTTGTACATATAACCTCAATTTATGTGTACAGAAGAAATTCGTAACCCCCCTATTCCTTCCATGGCCAGTTATAACTTAACAAACAAATTTTCCGCCTCTTTCCGTTTGTATTCTTCACTATCTAATTATTTACACACTTCTCATTACGTAATGATTCTAGTGTTTTAGTGTTGACTAGTCCACGTTGGTTTGACCTTCTATTGCCAACGTTTAACAATTGATAAGAGTTTTGTGATCATATTTTATTATTTTTACTACGATCAGTACACATGTCTTCCCTACTACTATCAACTTGTACTTTTACCTATTTTATGTGTAGAGACTTATTCTATTTCATTGTGATGATTGACCCATATTGCCTTGATTGATTTTCAAAATTTCATAATAAATATTCATGTATATTAGAGTAAAGGCCTGATGACGATCTTTATTGAAAACAATATTGTTCGCTTATATATGTTGTTCTAATTTTCCCAATGGGAATCTCTAATATTATCTGATCCATAAATTTGGTTCTTCCTTATCCCTTGATTAGTACGTTAACCTCATTTGTTATTTATTGTCGATTCCTTTTTATTTGTTTTTGTGATACAGTCCTTTCTATCCTTCTATAGACATACATTTTCCATATCTAACTATATATACGAATGTACAGTTTAAGGAAATGATTTCGTCGAAAAGAAAAAATTTTCTTCGCTGAATTCTCTTCTTCTTATTCAATAGATTTATTCATGTCATTATGAATTAAACACTAAGTTGAGTACACTGACACATACACATGTATCGAGGCAGAGTTTTTTTTTAGTTGCACAAATCAACTCCTAATTTACTAACGGGAACGTAACAGTCAATCACTCGAGTAAAAAATATGTCTCCGTGAATTCAAAACACATCTAGTTTTCAGCGTTCATGTTGTGTGTGGCATCAATCATGTTTTTTTCCTTTATTTTATAGCTGGGTGATACATCTAAAAGTATAGCTTTCATTGAGGATTTCATTTTAAGCTGTAACATTCCCTTTATTGGCTTGTAGTGTTTACCAACGACAAACTCGTTGAGTTTAAACTTCTGGCTGGCCACGTCTTAGGGTCGTCACTGCCCCACTAGGGGGGAGTGGTCTGTAGCAGTAAATAAATCCCCAAAATAAATAGCACTAAGATTTCCACATTGGATGCTGACCATATGTTTTAGTGGACTCATCTAGCTGAAGGCGCTCGGTCATGCATCTGCACCAGATCACGTGTGGAAACGCCGTGTTCAACATCTACCGCAATCGCTAACCAGATTAGATCAGAGAATTCCGATATATTGGTTATCGCCAAATATACTCTTCCGATCTCCTCGACTCTGTCTTTTGATTTCTCTTGGTGGGTACGAATCATATTAGAAGGTGTTGCTGGTAAAAGCGGTGTCAAACACTGAATACCTGTGCCATCGTCAGGCTTTTTCATCCAAAAGTTGGGATGTGTTACAATGGCATGTTCATAGAAGACTTAGATAGCAATTAGATGGTTGGAATGAAATTCTGAATAGAAATCATACTCTTATATACAACTCTCAGCTACTAAATCAATGGTAAAATGCTCGATAATGTTGGGTATTTCACTTTCGTTAAATCTCATACATCAGTTGTAATAAATAAATTTCTCATTTAATTTTATAATCATTATCCTTGTTAGTGAAAAAAGAAAAAAAGATTTTGAATATTGTCATATAATGAAACGACAATGGAAACAATTAAAAGAAATTGATAAGGAATTAGCTTATTGATTATGTCACCAAATTGTAGTTACTAAGTCAACTTGTATATTTACAGTGTCGAACAGAATGATCAAATGACTGACAGACAAATAAACATCATTTTATATGTAAACAATTTTGACGACGACAACAACAACAACAAAACACACTTATGATTCATTTCATTGAACTGAACGATAAAGAAAAAACAATTTACATTTAAGATACAACCAATGTGATTAGAGAGAATTCCCTCTTTGCATTTGTTACATGATGACTACAGATCAAGGGGAAAGTTGAAAAAATTCATAGATCTGATATCCACTTCATTTAGATCGGTTACGATAGGCATATAGTAACAATAGCCATAACACAGGCATTGTAGAACAAAATTGACTCAGTTATTCCGTACTTAATAAGATGTAGTTAAATTAATAATCAACAATTTATAGCTACCGATCGATAGTGGTAAACTTTTTCTAGCACTAGATTCTCACCCATACTGATACATAGTTGAAACAATCCTATTATACAATTTATTTTGTCATTCGTCTAATTAACACGAAGCAAGTCTTCAATTTAATGTATGAGAATACTAGGATTTTTGATAAATATTAGCTCATTACAGTCGTAAACTAACTGTTGTCCCTTGATACTTGGGCGGTTCAATCAAGAATAGGTTACTGGTAACTCACTACATACTTGAATATAAACTACACACAAAGTATGGACGCTAATAATATAATTATTATGATCAGAATGGGGGATTTGTGGAGATTGTAGTAGTTTTAATAGTTGAATTCATGAGTCGATTTAACCTAGACCACCACTAACAACCTGGAAGCACTGGAGTCTAATCCGTGTCGGATAGAGACAGGTATCTACCTCAGACAATGGATGAATAGTTGCGTAAGAGTATGGATCGATTGAAGTTAAACAATAACACCGTTGGATACCGACCAGCTTAGTGATCTAGTGGTTAGGCGCTTGCGCGTGAGCCCGAAAGTTCTGGATTGGAATCTCGTATGCTACGATGAAACGTTCGTTCAGTGCTTCCACGTTTTCAATGGTGATTTACCTTACATCGACTCATGGATTCAACTATTAAAATTTGATTATTATCAATACATTGAATAAAACTAATTATTTTGTTTGCATTTAATGAGAAAAAGACAGTTTCGTTCATTTGAGATCTGACAAGATTAAAAAATATCTTTCCATTATATTTCATTTATGATTACGTGTAATGTTCTTCTGTGGTACTACCATTGAATATATATGTGTACATTAGAGGTCGATAATTGATTTCTTACAATGGATATAAATGAAAAACAATCATGAAATAAGTAAGAGAAATTAAAACAGTCGATTGATCACTGAGCAGTGAGCAATTTCATGTCTGTAATGTCCTTCTCAGTGCTGATTGAATTCTATCGATCAAGTTAAAATGTGATAAGTAGTCTAAGTGACCTGATATCTCATGTACTATGTTAACATTTTAAGCGGTTGGAGCTAGTCGATAGGAAACTCTGCTGTTTGGCACTTTATGCTATGTCATATATATTCATTTTTGAGATCATTACTATTTAAATGACTTTTACAAAAACTAACAATACAATTCCCGGCTGACCGTTTTATCTCTCTTCAGTCACAATATTTTCCTACTTTAGCCCCTAAATGCCCTGGTATGGTCGAGAGTGGGGAGAGTCAACTCTCCCTCACGAAGTGGCCACGCGTATACAGTCACTGACAGGGAAGTCCTACTCACTGCCTTCTCACACCAAGGATGTTGTTTACGAAATTGAGAGGACGAAAAGCAAATTTACGAGACTTTGCGGGGTTAGTGGATATGGAGGATCTACCTAGGGGAGTTTGAAAATCCTGATTCCAAACCAAAGGTGCACATGGGTTCCAGTATCCTGAAGGAACAAATGGAGTATGAACCTATTGTTAGTCATTGGCTACCATGGGATTGCATCTCTCGACATTGCTCCACTGCCTTGTTGATTAGACCTTTAGGTCGAAGGCTCCGGGTGTGGCCCCATAGGAAAATCACCTACTTCGGTCTGAGCACCCGGGTACTATCCCAGCCCCCACATAAATCGAATGATTTATGTGGCGCATATGTATTTGGTGCCTCCTTATACCAATGTTTATGTGTTTATATAAATAAAATAAATAACTTCAATATGAAGGAGTTTTAACTAATGGACTATCTTGGATCGACCGTATTTGTACTAATGATACTGTTGTGGATTACGTGAAGCTACTAAACAGACCATTGACAGTAAATGGTAATCCTTTGAAAATTTATGAATCAGTGGAAAGGTCACAGTGTATTGAGATATATTAGATTTCTGTCACCGAAATCACCTGTCACATCAGATCATTCTATCATTCACAGGTTAATCAAACTACCTCATGTTTAAACAAAAGCTTAAATCAGCTGTTTGTGGCTGTTAATTATCGCTATAGAAACAAGGTATATGCTTCATCACAGTCCTAACCGGTAAATAGACAAGGATCTTTGAACATGTACCCAAAATAGTTACAGGAACAAATTAAATCAGATGACCCATTTAGAGCAGATGATAAACATCTATCTTTCTCTTTGTTAATCACCTAATCTTTCATTTGTCGTATTGACCTTTTGTATTTGATAAATAAATATTCTTAACAAGTTTGATTCACTTAATACTGTTTTACTTGTGCCTTCCCATTGATGTTTAGGACTGAAATTGATCGGTCTCATGTTGGCATATGTGCATACTGTGCGTATTGCCTCGATATTGCTTTAATTTACAAGCATTATAAGCAAGGATGGATAGTGACTAGTAGTGGAATCCAGGACGCGCGTTTCGTCCTATGTCCTATGCATCTCAGAGTTGTTGTTCACTCTGGGACAGGTATATGTGCGGTCAGATTGTGTTTGAAAAGTTTTACGCCAATATGTCATGTAGTTCTGACAATCTTAGTTTTCTCAATACATCATCCACATAAAATATTAGGTAAATGTAAGTCACTTCATAAAAACACAGATTTATTGAAATTCAACACCAACATGCATATGGAGAGGACAAACAGGGATAGTGAATAGCCATTATCAGTTGATTGGTTTATGACCTTCAATATTTAAATTCACTTCGTATTGTTTACTTGAATCTTCTCATTGATGTTTAGAACTTCACCCCATTGCAGAACCAAGTGGCTGTCAGGACTCCGTAGCTAAGTGAGTGGTACTGGGTTCGAGTCCGGGGTGAACGTCAACTCTGGGATGCAGGTACATCCAGCTGACGAGTCTCAAATAGGACGAAACGAACGTCCTAAATTCCACTGCTAACCACTATCCATCTTTGCTTCAGAATTTAGTCTTCATTCATCTGTAAGTAACTAATAACTGTTGAATTTAAACATGTTAATTACTAGATACCTCCTCAATGATTCAAAGGTTAAACACTTACAGGTCCTGGTGCGATTCCTATCGACCTGTAGATGTGAACTACCAAAGCATCCCATTCTAAAACGAATAAACTGTCCAGTGCTTCATATATTTTGATGGTAGTGTAACTAAGGTCAGTCATTAATGTTAACAATGAAATATCGGTTGTAATTGGTTAATATCTAGTTCTTCAATTCCATGCCTACTCTTAGAATCACTTTATGTCGTCAGTGTAGTATAGTTTTACTGTAAAGATTATGTCGGTCTTTTTCACACACTTTATATGTTGATCACAAATTAACTAGCTAAATGAGTGAGTATATGTGATTGTGTTTCAGGTGTGAAATGTGTGGAATACACAGACATAGTTAAGCATTTCTATTTTTGTGTTATTTATCAACTGATATTCCATTCACCATTGATACTAATAGGCAACAATTCAACTAAGGGAAACATCTATTCATGTTATGATAGTAGGAAATGTCACAATGAACAAAATTCTCTGATTTAATAAATCATAATAGTCCTGATTCTATGAGCTTCGATGAACAGTCAGATTTCTCAATTCGAATTCAGATATGGTGAATATGTTATACATCACAAAATAATGATGAAATTACAAACACGATGAATGAACTTCTTGAAGTAAACTATGGATTTATAGAGTTGAAAATCACAGTAATCTATGATAGAATCCATTCCATTTTAATTTCATCTCTATGATTAGAATATTGGAGCTAAACTGTCAAGGTTTATGGCTAGGATCTTAAGTTTAAGCGCTTTGGTTTGTACAATGAACCAACTTAACTAACCTATTCTCGTAGGTCCCCAAACATAACATGATCAAGAGTATTTAAAATAAGAAATCTAGTCAACAACCTGATTTTCAGCAATAAACTATCTGCAATTCCACCATTATAACTTCGCTCCGATTTGATTGTTCACTCAAAACTGTCCATATTTTGCTCTTTGCTTACTTTATTGACTGATAGTCCTTTTAATAATGAAGTACACTTTGTGAAATGATTATCTAAACAATTTAGCAAGTTTGAGGTAGACGAACATGGCAAATTATGCTTAGATAATGTGATATGATTGAGAAGTAATGCAAACTGTGATTGGATATGATTAGTTTAAAAATAAGCTGTGTCACTCCCCAAGAAATGTCATTTTGAAATGATTCTGTAAGAAGCTTAATCGGTGAATAATTAAACCTAAATTATCTTCTTAAATCATTATGTATCCACAGTTTAAGCGACGAAACGACTTAAGTTAAATAACCATTGAAAACTTGAAACTACTCGATACCTGTCATGGCCTAGGGTGGGACTTTCTTGAGGTGTCTACCCACCAATTCACCATTGGCGATCGAACTCACGGTTCGCCATCTCTCACCTGTAAACCAATGAGCCTGTAAAGGTGACGCCAATTCTATCACTTGTGATGATAACTAACTCGTTTCTTACAATTTAAGAATATTCGTTAAGCTAAATTAAAGACATAATAATAGTACATTTCAGAAAACTTTTACTATCTATCTAGATATAACTTTATAGCAAAAACGTATAACAAAATTTGTTCAGTTTGATTTTGTGAGCACCAAAACTACTGAAATCCAGAAAAAAGAAAAATTAATTGCACATATGTGTATACAAGTTCACTTGGAATTCTCAAGGCCAACGAAGAAGAGGAAGACCAAAGGACACATTACTCGGAGAAAAAGAAGCACACATGAAAAGAATGAACTAGAAAGGAAGGCCTAAGAGAGAGTGGGTTGGAGAACGCTGGTTGGTGGTCTATGTTCCATTGAGGGTAACAGGTGTAAGCAAGTAAGAAATTAAGTAAATCAGGTAAGTAAGTGAGTAAATTAAGTAAGTAAGTAAGTAAGTAATTATATTAAGTGTTGAAGTAAGTAAGTAAGTGTGTGAGTAAGTAAGTTAGTGTGTGAGTAAGTAAGTAAGTGAGTAAGTGAGTAAATTAAGTAAGTAAGTTAGTGTGTGAGTAAGTAAGTAATATGTATACAAGTACATGTGTATAAATTAGTTTAAATATAGTTTAAATTGCACAGAAATTTCACTCTCAGTTATTAATTAGAACTTATTGGATATTGCAAATTAATCAGACAAAGTTGTTTTGGATAATGTGCGTTTTAATTGTCTGAATAACATACTAACCGTCCCTACAACAGTTAAGAATGTATTATTTTATCAATTTAATGATGTTTCATTCATTATTTGATATAAAAGACTTACTTTATTAACAAAAACTACAAATCCTTTTACTCGATATGATATGTTTCTTCGTTATAAAGCATTCACAGAAAAACTTAAGCAATAAGGATAAAACGCAGAAGGGTTTACATCAGTGTATAGTTTCTTCAATGGAGAATCCTGATGGGAGGCTTATGCTCTTCTCGCTAGGCGGGATCGTGGATGAACACTGCCGAGGATACTTGTAGTGGGACGAAACGGCCGTCCAGTGCTTCCAGGTTTTCTATGGTGGTCTAGATTGAACTGACTCATGAATTCAACCATTAAAATACTGTAGTATCGACAAAACCCATTCTGATACAAAATGTAATTGTCCAATGGAATGAACTCGTATAATCATGATCAGCCATTCAGAGAAGAGTTTCGGTAGTTAACCAACCAAATTCTAATTAAGTAGAAATGCTCACTAACGTGATAAACGAAATAAATATGTTGATTTGGTGCATTCAAACAATGCTAACCCTGCAAAATATTCCCCTGAGGTGAGATCTCTAAACTAAATCGTTAGGTTGAGAATATATGTCAAACGACCACGTCCTGAGCTATAAATATTCCCCATTGTCTTAATACGTAGATTAGTGAAACATCTATGTATTAATACATGAATCAGGTAGCTAATCATTGCTGTCATATATTGGAATAAGAAGTTTATTGTTTGAATCAATTAACCAACAGTTATCAATATTATACACTAGAGTCATCAATGATCATGGAATGTTAACAAATAATAGATATTATATGTAAACCAATTTCGACGAAATAATGTTAAGTCAACGTACACAATTCGGATTTTAAAGGAATTCATGCTATGAATAGTGAAATATATATGACGGGCTAACTCAGTGATATAAATGTCCTATTTCATTGAGAAGGAAGAAAATCATATCTTATTTACAGTTCGACTAAGAATAGTAAGGACTCTATAATGGTTAAAGAAAATTCATGTGTTTCATTGTCAATCAGTATCATACTGATGCTGATTAAAAACGATACATATTCTTCTTAGAGAAATATATATTAGTCTTTATTAATAGGTTTAAACATATTGGGAAATCTATATAGGACAGTTTATTTAGCCAAGCTTACAAGTTCCTTACAGATTCATGAGGTTAAAAGGTATATATTGGTGTTTTGTATTTTTCTCATAAATCTCCCTCTCATTGTGATGCATTTATCAGAATAATGTCAACGAGGCAGTAGTAATATCATAGTAGACCATAGTTCTACATATGTATGTAAGTGTGTGTGTATGGCTGTGTAGGAATGTATCCATATGTGCACAAACACCTATTTAAATGAAACAATGACATGTCTATAGTAAAAAATCAGCATTTTACTAGCCTTAATATATATTACTTACTTACTTACGCCTGTTACTCCCAATGGAGCATAGGCCGCCGACCATCATTCTCCAACCCACTCTGTCCTAGGCCTTCTTTTCTAGTTCCATCCAATTCTTGTTCATTTTTCTCATGTCCATCTCCATTTCTCGACGTAATGTGTTCTTTGGTCTTTCTCTTCTCTTCACTTGGCCTTGAGGATTCCGTGTGAGGGCTTGTCTTGTGACGCAGTTATGTGCTTTCTTCAATCTGTGTCTTATCCACTTCCAGCGCTTCTTCCTGATTTCTTTCTCCGCTGGAATCTGGTTTGTTCTCTCCAACATTACGTTGTTGCTAATAGTGTTCAGCCATCGGATCTGAAGTATTTTGCGTAGACAACTGTTAATAGACACCTGTATTTTCTGGATGATGGCTTTCGTAGTTCTCCAGAATTGAACGACCTCCTAATCTAATACCATACACATATTGGTAGTTTCAAATTCATTTTGACTTCCCATTATTACTACAGATTATTTTGTACGTTTTATGTAAATTGTTTTCGGACATTATTATTATTATTATCCTTAACAGAAGTTCAAATATTTCTTTATTGATTTTCATTAAAGAAGATTGTTATGTAATTTAGAAAATACGTTCTGTACTATTTATGAATTATCATTATCAAGGCAGTTGTGTTCAGATAATAGTTGAATAATCACATGTAATTAAGTACAGTAACTACATAATTTTCAGAATGGGTTTTGTGGAGAGTTTTAGAAATTTCACAGGTTGAAATCATGAGTCAGTTGAAGCTAGACCACCATTGAAAACCTGGAAGCACTGGACGGCCGTTTCGTCCTGGTATGGGACTCCCCAGCAGTGCGCAGCCACGATCCCGCACCACGCGGGGCTCGAACTCAAGACCTAATTTTCATTTATTTCTCGAATATAACAGCAAATTTATTGAAGATATCACATAATGAAATCTAGAAACTAATTTTGGATTATTTTATCATTAGTTTCAACTAGAAAATTATTATCGTTATAAGCTACAGGTGGAATACAGGACTCGCGTTTCGTCCTAATTTGGACTCGTTGACTGGATGCATCTATATCTTGGAGTTGATATTCACTCTATGACTCGAACCCAGTACCGTTCGCTTCAAACGCCATCACGTTGTCCACTTAGTTATTGAGTCCCTAAAACCACCTGCTTGTTCATTTGCATGAAGTTTTAAATTCGCTTGATGTTGTTTACTTGCACAATTAGGTTGCTATCAGGACTCAGTAGATGAGTGAAGAACGAGATGGCGTTTGAAGAGAACGGTACTGGGTTCGAGTGCCGGAATGAACGTTAACTCCAGAATGCAGATACATCCAGCTGACGAGTCCCAAATAGGACGAAACGTGATTTTGAAACTTAAGAATCTAAAAGAAAATATGAGTAGATATACGATTTTGAATCATTTTAATCAAAGTATGAGATCTTGATCAAATATTTGGCATCTACTTACATGTTTAAGTCTAATAGTTAGTGAGCTTAAGAAATGATGCCATGGTTGGGTTGGGTTTGGTTACCATCAGATTTCTTACAATCTGTTTCTGTGTCGGTTAACATTGCGCATTGAAGTAGAGGGTGGGGGTGGGGTTGGATTCATAATAGTGAACAACCATGAATACATAGAGAATAAATGTTAGGATAAGATACATTGAAACACCTATGGTGATCAAGTTTTTCGAACCCTACAACATTACAAATGAAGAAGTTGTGTTTTTTTTTCAGAACAAAGATTAAAATATGTAAATCATAACCTCAAGTTCAACGAAACCTGAGTAATTCAGATAGAATGTTAATGCAAAGTGTATCATTTAAAGATGATTTACAATGAATTCGTTATTTAATCTCAAATCTGATTTACAATAGCACATTAATTGTAAGAAATCTTTGAAGTGTAGAACACACAAATGAATCTAATTTCCATGAAATCATTTCATCAGTCAATCAATATTCGAAACGATTCCAAACGTGACACATGTGAACACACACAATCATATATACACGGTTGACATTGAGGCCACGGCAATTAACATGCCCTACCACCCATTTCTAAAAAATTGTAGGGTGTGAACGAAAAATTTAGCGATCGGTCATTGGTGTACTCGTTTTGCAAGTGTGTGCTCAAGTGATAATGAACAAACATTTTGTCACCTTTAATCATTTTGTAATTAGTCGTAAACTGTTCATCTTTGCAATGTGATTAGTTGAAATTGAAATCGCATCAAGTGCTGTGATTGGATGTCAGAATTTTGAATTTTTACATTTGAAATTTAACGATAATGAATAAATTTTTTGTGTCATGTTAGTCGTGAAAAGAATTTAGACATTTTAAGAAAAAATAAATGCGGTTAATTTTAAAAGTCCATTGAAACGGTTTATTGTGTTCACTTGTAAATTATTTGTAGTTCTGTATTTTAAAATTTATGTTTGGTCGTAATAAAAACTAGTGTGTGTTTAATCAGTCATGTGTGAATATTGTTAACGGGCGTAATATGAAAGCTGAACTATATCTAGACATTATGAATGTAACCAGTTTTGACAAGCATTTGAAATATCAGTTT
Organism: Schistosoma mattheei; assembly: GCA_944470405.2. Classification (NCBI taxonomy): domain Eukaryota; kingdom Metazoa; phylum Platyhelminthes; class Trematoda; order Strigeidida; family Schistosomatidae; genus Schistosoma; species Schistosoma mattheei. The sequence continues at coordinate 90,747,216 of OX103947.1, read as the reverse complement.
CATGAAGTGTAAATGAACAAGCCTACGTCGTCTGACTGACTCAACAAATATCTATCGACATTAAACGTATCAGTATGAATAAGGTCAACTGTATCAATGAACATTTACAATGTCATTATTATCTATTTTCCTTATTATTATTATTACTATTATTATTATTATTATTATTATTATTATTATTATGTCAATTGACAAGACTCAATTCTCATACTATGCATTTCATTGACACAAAATTCTTTGCATTTTAAAATTTCCTATAATGCTCTTCCACTTATTGTGACTGAACACTGTACTGCAAATAATCCAGACCTTTATTGAATGACCTTTCTAATTTGCAAATGTAACAATTTGTAATTCATATATATATATATATATATATATATATATATATATATATATATATATATATATATATATATATATAACAGATGTAAACGTTCACCACTGTTAACGCATTACATTGTCGAATTCATTAATGCCATTACATATTTTTGGCCTTTCTAAAATATGGAAATTATGGACTCATAACTGTATAGTGTGATTGTACCAGTAATTAATAGTTATATGGGTGTGCAAATGAATACGTTGATATAATCAGTGGTTATGAATAACAATGAAGGCTTAGTTGACGATCGGACGTAATTCATACGTACGCTTAGTTCTGGTTTCAGGTACTATTAAAATAAAACTGGAATATGAAATTCTTGCATTTTGTATTCATGAAACGGTTAATATTCTCATTTCTTTTAACACCTACTATATGACCTTTTAATCGGATTACTAATTTCAGTGATGACGGCTTCAACTTGTTTTATCATGTCAGTATCTTATTCATAAGGAAGATATTTTTCTCAATTTTGTTTACTTCTCTATGAGCATTAATCACATTCATCTTTGTAACTATCTTATTATATTCACTAATAAATTTATTTACCTAACGACAAAATAACGATTTTCACTATTTTAAAATATTCCTATTAAAATGTACTAGTAATAGATAGTTTATAAATATGTTACTAAGACATGAACGGTAATCACATTATTTGACATCTAAAATTATTAGATAAGTGTTCATAAAATGACAAAATCTTGTCTGCTTTCTTAACCTTTATATGTATTATACATTAGAAACAAGTTTACGAATACATGAGCGATAATCGCTTATGGATTATTAATATCTAAGGTATATCGAAATGCATTCGACATTAAAAAGTGCTTAATCACTTGACCTTTGCCAATGACAAAAACAATATTGGGAAAAATGCCTTTAAATCAATTTGTGGGTGGCCCTGAAAAGGGCCTTTATTCGTTCTCGCGGTGAGACGTCCAAACTATTAGTTGGTAATGGCGCCGCACATCGGACAGTGTACTGCTCGTGTACATTGTAAGTCCCTGTTGCGTCCACAGCCGTAAATAAGTCAGCAGACATTACAAACTCCGTCAAAGGAGTGCGCAGGTGCCGCTTCAGTACTTGACATGCAGCTGGTGTCAGTCGTTCCTGAAGACTACGCATTGCTGGCTCTTGGCCGATGTTGGCTTTTACCCGGCAATCTGATGTATATTTCTGTAATCTGGCTTCCATCCAATATCCAACGCGAAGTAGCACACTAAATATAGATCTCAGCACTGCTGTAGACCATTTGTGTTTTCTCGCTAATAAATGGTCTCTGACATATCGGGCAAACGTTCCGTCCGATATTTCGATCAAGGATAATACAGTGTTAAAACTACAAAATAATGTTATGTTGCTTTTGATTTACCTTTCAACCGTTTGAGTAAACATCAGGCGAAAAAATCGTTGTATCACTTCTGATCGTACCCTCTACAATTACGGTTACTGGGTTAATGTTAATGAACGAAACACTTACCCTCTTTATAACATTGCGAACAAGGTGGACGCGACACAAGATATGGTGAGCATTGGGATACACCTGCATGATGGCAGCAGCTATTGCAGGTGAATCATCTGTCACAATGCCTACCACCTGTCGACTGTTGGTTAACCGTTGGAAGAACGACAGGAATCGAGAAATCAAAGTCGATGTTTCGCGACTTATAAATGCAATACAAACGGGTATCGCCTTCAAATTCATATCAAGGGCTACGACCTGATATAAATAGATATTCTCGTTATTCGTCTTGTATGTTCCGTCCAAACCAATAACATCACCGAAACGGTCTGCGAAAATCTTTTGATCACCAGTGCTGAAGAAAAAGTACGATAGACGGTTCTCATCGTCTAATTCGTATTCGCATCGCCCACCCAAAGATGTTATGTGCGCTTTCAATTTCCCGTAATCACCTATCGTTTACATTATAAATTGGCAAATGGCTTACCAGGAATGTTCGCCTGTGAGAACACTTTGTACCGCATATTATAGATATCTTGATCAGTCAGTAGTTTACCATAAGAATGGTAAGCATAATTCTTAATGTGGAATGAAGCAGTACCAGATATTAGCAGCGGTCGCACATTTTCAAACTCGGCCTCTGTTAACCTGCGCACCCATGAATTTCCTTGGTACCTCAGGGAATTGCACTCGTGATTGTGATGCACATTCCCACGTACAATAGTCCAGTAGCCGTCGATAATCTTACAATACATGAAGGCCGGACATTCAGTGTTCATGGAAGCCCTTCATGACAAAAAATGTTAATAACATTTATAAAATTACCTCCTCCGTCTAATCCGCTGTGACGAACCGCTAGATGTTATACGGCCATGTCTCCAGCACACAAATTTAATGTACGAGTTTTCATTTCTGCACAAATGCGAATCTCGAACTACATAATGACAGTAAGTTGATCTTTCATAATTTGTGATAGCGGACTTCAACGCTTCAATCGATGGGAACGCAACGAGAAACAACGTTGTCAAAAAGACTTCCTCTATTTCTGTTACGTGAGAAACAACAGCGCTTGTACTAGAAATTCATTTGCCCCACGGCAATTTTTTTTAAAAACCCCCCACCCCCCCTTTTTAAAAATGTTTTTTCAACCCAAAATTGCAATATTTTTCATCCCGTTTCGTCCAATGAAATGGCTAGTTTTGAAGTTCGTTTTTAATTTGTTAGTTATGTTTTGTCGGATTGCTATAAAACATCAGTACTTGTCGACGAAGTACATTTTAATCATCATTATGGAGGACAGTAACGTGCCTAGTACAAGGGTTGACGTTGAGGCCACGGCAATTAACATTCCCTACCACCCATTTCTAAAAAAATTGTAGGGTGTGAAAGAAAAATTTAGCGATCGGTGATTGGTGTAGTTGTTTTTCAAGTGTGTGTTCAAGTGAAAATGAACAAACATTTTGTGTTACCTTTAATCATTTTGTAATTAGTCGTAAACTGTTCATCTTTGTAATCTGATTAGTTGAAATCGGAATCGCATCTAGAGCTGTGATTGGATGTCAGAATTTCCACTTTTTACATTTGAAATTTAATGAGAATGAATCAATCTTTTTGTGTCATGTTAGTCTTGTAAGAAATTAAGAGATTTTAAGAAAAAAACACCAAGTTTGTGCTGATGATGTCGTTCAGAAGAACGATGAAAGATCCACGACCAAACAATCCAGCTCTGAGAACAAAACTCCACCGAAACCAACTTCAGTGCAATCCTACTGTTGGTGAATGTGTATAGTGAGATAAATATTTGATTTCCGATCAAGTGATTTGATGTCAACCATTAATTAAATTCGTTAGTTATGTTGCCACGACTACTTAGATGTATCACATTAAAAGAAAGTTGAGTGAAAAAGGGAACTGAAAATCGGTTTGACTATTTGATAATAGTGATTACTGAATTAGGTCGGTAGTCAAATGTTGAATACCCAAGTAATAAACAAATTGAACAAGAATAAACATTGATGCAGAATAGTATGAGTTCATGTTATTTCGAGGTTTCTCGTCGGCTCCTTACAAACGTATTCTACATCAATGTTTGTTCTTACTCTATTTAAATTCATAACGGGAACCAATTGCATGAAATAAACAAATTATTACCGAGGTAGGTACATAAGTTTTTGTTTTATTTTTTAGTAACACAAATGGTCTGTTCATTGGAGAAATAAATCAACTGCGGTTCTGCCTGTAAGTTCAACGGTGTTGGTGGTTGTCTACCGTGAAGTTCTTGATAAAATTGGCTATAAAGTGAACTGCATTGTTCCTCAGATATTCGCCTGACTAACGCAATCACTGTATTCTTCATGCTTGGCTGGCTCACTTGCATTGGGAAATAATTCTCAACTGCAACATGAGTCAGATAAGTATCAGAGTGTAACCACCTATCACAAATTGACTGTACGTTCACATCAGTAATACTGTGTGTACAGCAAGCCAATATATGCCGACATGGCAAACCGTTTTCAATGGAAAATGAACAGGAGCAGCGCATGGAATCGCGGTGTACGTTGTAAGTGCCCGTTGCGTCCACAGCTGTGAATAAGTCAACAGACATTACAAACTCCGTTATAGGAGTGCGCAGGTGTCGCTTCAGTACATGACATGCAGCTCGTGTCAGTCCTTCCTGAAGTCCACGCATTGCTGGCTCTTGACCGATGTTATCTTTTATCCGGCAATCTGATGTATATTTCTGTAATCTTGCTTCCATCCAATATCCAGTGCGAAGTAGCACACTAAAAAAAGATCTCAGCACCGGTGTTTTTCGACTCAGTTGATGCATCTTCAAAATTCGATGACTTGTCTCAGCGAAATTGAAACTAATATTTCGATAATGCAATGAGAAGACGTAGTTTATCAGAATTATGTGATATATTTGCGCAATACATTTCGAACAATCTGATCACACACCTACTTGTTAAGAACATTTATATATGAAAAATTAAAAGGTCAACTAGACAGGTTAAGGGTAAGTCATAACAAAGGAAAAAATATTAAAGTACACAAAAACAAATGTGATTACCACTCTGGATAGTAAATCAGTACTACCAGGGTAGGTTAAGTGTAAGTACAAATTGTTTTTGAACACATAAAGGGGGTTTCAATTTTCGTATAGCCAAGGCTTCAATAAACCTTAGTATACGTCCTTGAAGGCTTTTGTACAACACAACAAATGCTGATTTGATATCAACCTTATGACCCGTCTCAATCAAATGTTTCGCAATGGATGATGATGTCTGTCTATCCTGTGGTCTTATTTCACCATTGGAATTCATCTGATTTTGCAACCATTTTGGTATATGTTCACCCACCCTTAATTGCAAATCACGGTTGCTCCTCCCTACGTACGTGTTTCCACACATACATGTAAATTTATAGACACAATGGGATGTGACACAATCGTTTTCATGCTGTTTGGGCTTTTGGTGAAACATAGACCTTGTCTTTTCGATGATGACAAGTTGGGCTGCATAAAATGTCCGGTTGATAGCTAATTTAAGTCTCTGTTTCAACATGAGACTATTTATGTCACCTCTGAATGGTAGCGTAATATAAACTCGCTTTTTGGGTGCCAGAAGCGTCATAGGTCTAGTCATATTGCAACCCTTCCAGCGGTTTATGAACTTCAAAGGGTAACCATTATTGATTAACGCATCAGTCAAGAGCTTCATCTCTACTTCAATAGTATCACTAGTACAAATACGATTGATCCTATTGAATAGGCTCTTTATTAAACCACGTTTATAATGAATAGGGCAGTGACTATGAAAATTAAGATATTGTCCTGTCCATGTTGGTTTTCTATATGTAGCACGTTTGATGGAACCATCATCTCTCCTAGTAATCAGGATGTCAAGAAAAGGAAGTTGGTTGTTCTTCTCTTCTTCACATGTAAGAGAAATGTGGTTTTGACTACTATTGAATTCTTCTAACAAGTGGCTTATGTCTTCAATTTTATCACCTATGATTATTATGTCGTCTACATATCGTTTATACAGACCCATCTTTCGAATTGAGTCTCCAACTAAATTTTCCACATATCCCATGAACACATCAGCTAGCAATGGTCCTAGAGGGCTGCCCATAGCTACACCATCTATTTGTCTGAAGTGTTCACCTTCAAATGTGAATTTTACATTATCTGTACATAATAATAATAAATCTTTAAGAGTTTTAACAGGAAAAGGCAGTGGAAGGTTTTCGAAGAAATAAAGTCACACAAAATATCAATGGTTTTCCTAAGAGGTACATTTGTAAATAAAGTGTTTACATCAAAGGAGCACATTGTCTTTGTCTTTATATTTATATCCTTTAAGTAATTAATTAATTCGAATGAGTCAGTCAAAGAATACTTACAATATTGATTTCTGATAGGGTTTAATAATTTTGTAAGCCATTTTGCCAGGTTGTGTGTAGGTGACCGACACATAGATAGAATTGGACGTAGGGGGGTATTAGGCTTATGAATTTTCGGTAATCCATATAAATTAGGATATGCCGAACCCATAGGTTTTAATAAATTAAACTCATCTTTGTTAATAGCATTCATGTTTAACAATTTCACAAGATTCGAGTTCACTTTCTTTTCTAATTTACGTAATCCATCAAAGTCAACATCAGCCAAAAATTTGCTTTTATCACTGAGAATGGATTCCATTTTATTTTTGTAATCATATAAACAACCTTAAAGTCAATTTGTGGATCTGTTGAATGGTTATAGTCGATTAGGTGTTCAAGTATAGAACTCCTAACTGCTTTCCTTTCACCCTTATAGAACCAGGCCGGGATATGTTCTCGTATCCGAGTTGAAAGCGAGCGCTTGCTACGGCCAATGTACCTTGCTCCACAAGAGCAGGTGAACTGGTAGATGTACATGGAGGCGACCAGACGCAGAAGCTTATCTTTTATGGATACAGAAAATAAGTTTCTACTAGTGAAGAATATTCGCAGTTTTGCCGCGTTAAATGTTCTTCTAATAATTGTTGTTAGACGATTTTTGATTACGTCTGATGTTCGATCACCTTTAAATTCCAGACTTATATAAAGGTTTTTCTTTGGAACGGAACAACTGGAATTCTTCTCGCGACTACTTTTATTCATATTCTTTTCTATGAACCGTTCTCGGTAACCATTTTCCGTCAAAGTCTTCTTGAGGAATGCAAGTTCTTCGTTAATGCATTCCGTACTGCATATGTGATGTATGGGATAGCATAAAGAATGGATAATGTTTCTCTTCCTACTTAACGGAACCCAGCTATAGAAGTTGGTTAGCTGGCCATTTCATGTTTGTTTTCTAAAGATGGATCTTTTTAAAGAACTATCACTCTTTCTCATTAGACGTACACCGAGAAAAGGAACTGATTGGTCTCGTTCCCTTTCTAACGTGAAGTCTATGGAAGGGTGGCACGAGTTAAAGGTGTGTAGAATATCATCTAAATCAATATTATTGTCACAAACAACAAACGTGTCGTCCATGTATCTCACGTATAGGTGGAATCGATTGATCATTGAACGGAGTTGGTCGTTTTCTACTTTTGCCATGAAACAGTCTTGAAAAAAGTGGATTACAGATTGTTCATCTCAATATTCCAGGTTGAACGTACATTATTCAATCAATTGTCTTATCATTATTATTATTATTCTTGTTCACGTTGAATAGTTCGTTTGAGTCTTCCCATCGATGATTAAGACTGCAAGTGATCATTTTCTTATTGAGAAGATTCAGACGAACAATAGAAAAGAGAGTGTAAACTTCACCTGATTGTACAAGCAAGTGACTATCAGATGTTATTAGCTAAGTGGATAATACGATGGAGTTTGACGCAAGTCCCAGAGTGAACACACAATATGAGATGCAGGTACATCCAGCTGACGAGTTCCAAATAGGATAAAACGTGTGTCAAACTGGATCCCACTGCCAGCCGCTATCCATCTTTGCCTATAAAGATTGAGACGTTCTAGATAATTCAACCATAATAGAATGATGTTGAGTGACAGATACTTTGGAACTATGAAATATGGGAATAACGTTAATCAGTGGTCAGCTATTGGCTGGTGAAAAGTCTGTTAACATAACCATAGTCCATACATGACAGCTTATCATCCACTTGATGATTCTGATAGATGGATTGAATAAATGAATAAATAGTTGAAACTACATAGATAACGAGCATCCAAATTTATGAATGAGTTAGTATTATTGTTTATAAAGTGATTGTTTATCAAACCACTTTAATCGTATTCTACGTAAAAGGACAGTAGGTAGTTAATGACCAGCCCATCTAGACCAGTTATGAAAACAGCTGCACACTTTCCAACGGGATAATATATTGTGTTTGATCGATTTTCTTGAATTCGCCTGATAATACAAAGGCCTTCAAATAGCTTGCATTTAAGAATAAGGTTTGATAAACTGCGAATTTTTTCCGATACACACTTAACACCAACGTCTATCATTTCTGTTACTTCTTATACAATCTTCAAAGTAAAATTTACTATTTTCTATTCTCAGAGTAAATTATTTGAGCATTTAGTTAATGAGCATATTTCTGTTGAACTCAAGTGTCTACAGAAACATCATTGATTATAGTTTTTTGTTGTCTACCACTTCATTTCACGTCGTTAATCAAACAATATGGTATTTTCTTTACTGTATGCTGTATGGTGGGCGTAATATGAATCTTAATTAGAATAGAATTTATCGCATTCCAATGATGTGCTTATGTGACTGACCTTCACCTACATACATTCACGGAACTAAAATCAGTGAATTTCTCATTTTACAAAACATTGATACTTTTCTAAGTATAAAATGACGTGAAATCAATTCATTTGGCTGTCAATTCATAGAAAGTCTCACTCTAACTATGAACACTATGAACACTATGACCATTTGCCATCTAATTTCGAGTGAGTTTAGTCGTCGTTTACTCATAGAATCATTTGGTTTTCACCTTCTTTAAAATCAAGAGAATGACATATAAAGAGTATTGACTGAAATCAAAGTGGTGAATAACTATTGTATGATGGTAAATAATTTGATCACTTCAAAATTTGTAAGTGTGGAGCTATGGAGATTGTCATATTTTTGATTGAGATCAGGAATCGATGAATGTTAGACAACCATTGAGAACCTGGAAGCGTCAATCGGTCGTCTCGTCACAGTACGGAACTCACCAGCAGTGAGATTTGAATCCAGCATCATCGATCTCACGTGCGAACACTTAACCTGTAGACCATTGCGTCGGCCGGCATCCAATGGTTTTCATGTCTAATTTAAACTAATCCACGGTAAAGTGCGACTGTCCACTATTGTCTTCAGTGAGTAAGTGCATTACAACACACATGGATGAAATGCACTGATCACAGCTTCTCACTAGAACTCCATGGAATCCATTTTGAAACCAGTCCATAGTCATCACATGAAGTGGATTTCAGCGGTTAAGATAGCAATAGTTTCATCATAGAATATCAATGTTTGACGGGTATTTGACAGTCGGAGGAAACTAATGCTTGATATTATCTGTCCACTATTCCGTACGCAAATATTTTTACCGCATATGTGTCCGTAACAGTCTGTTATCGATTATTCTGTGTACATTCACAGTATGTATGCATAGTCCATAGTACGTATCTCAAGTCTCGAAGTAGCGAGATTTTACGATAAAGAAAATCGGATATAAAAAGCGGACAGCAACGAAGAGCACCTAGTAGTGGGTGTAATTGTGTGGGATATTTTGAGGATGGGTAAGTTGTAAGTGAAACTTTTCGCTTCATATCTTGTCTATAACCATTGACATCAGCCTAATATCCAAGACAATTATTTGAATAAACGGCAAATGCTTTTTCAAGCAGACGACGTAAGTAAGTAGTAAGTCACTAATCATGATATATTTTATGAGAACCGAAAATATTGAAATCAATTGAAAAAATGTCGACACTTTTTACAAAGGAGATGAAGTCGCCGGAATTATCAATCACAGAATTAATTCCGCTTTAAAAGTGACCTACCCGGCAGCCAAAGTGACTACGTTATGGAAAACATACTGTTCACTGATACAAACGAAAATCGACAAGTCCTCTCCCCTCAGTTGCTCCAACTGCATTTACCAATTCACATGTACGTGCCGTAGCACATACATTGGAAGAACTGAGAGAAGAGTACAGGTTCGCATTTCTGAGCATATTCCGAAGAACTTGACGCTGCGAGGGACTAAAGCTTTCAACAGTGCAATAACTCGGCATCTACTTGACACCGGGCATACCGTCGATATTATGCGCGCGTTTAAAATTATCAATAGACAAAGAACCACTACCACTCTCCGCTTTGCTGAAGCCATTGCAATTAAGAAACTAAAACCGGACTTATGCATCCAAAAAGAGACCTTAATAAACTTATCACTACCCTGGTAATCCTTTTGTTTCTGTTTGTTTTGTGTTTTGGTTATTTTATTCATTTACTTATTCTAAGATAATTTATACCCCCACCCCTATTACCTAATTCTTAAAATAAATTTTATTCACACATTTCCATCACCTGATCCTCTTAAATTATCTTAACTTTTCAAATTCTATTCAATTATTATTACGTAATCTCCCCTTCCATTAGTCAATTCCATTAATCTCTACAATTATTACACAATTTATGAACTTCACTAAATTATTACACCACCCACCCTGGATTAACCTCCCTCTTTTGACCTCTGACCTGTTTCTAGCATATATATATAGTTATTATTGTAATCACGTTATTTACACTCATTTATGTCAAATGTTTTCACACTATCTCCATGTCAAAATTCTATCACAATTTTGGTTTGAGGGCAGCTGACGAGAAACCTCGAAATAATATGAATTCATACTATTCTGCATCAATGTTTGTTCTTGCTTTATTTAAATTCATAAAGGGAACCAATTGCATGAAACTTTTTACATCACTGACTACATCACAGATCACTTCATGGAACATGACTGGAGAAGAACTTAAACCGAAAAGAGGGAATTAGTATTTATATTGGCCACAATGAACGGCAAGTTACCTACGCCTCGTACTCCTCGAGGAGGAGTATAGGCCACTCACCAGCAAATTCCATCTAAACCTGTCCTCAGCAATCCTTTCCACTTCTTTCCAGTTGTTATTCATGCTTTTCATATGTGCTTATATTTCACAACGTAATGTGTTCTTTAGGATTCCGCTCTTCCGTTTCCCATCAGGATTCCAGGTTAAGGCTTGCCTCATGATGCAGTTTGATGATTCACGTAATTTATGTCCTATCCATTTCCATCGTCCTTTCCTAATTTCCTCTTCAGCTGGAGGCTGGTTTGTTCTCTATCACAGAAGGCTGTTGCTGATGGTATCCGGTCAATGGATGTTGAGTATCCTGCGTAGACAACTATTTATAAATACTTGAACCATTCTTGATGATAGTTGTGGTATTTCTCGAAGTTTCAGCTGCGTACAGTAGAACTGCCTTGACGTCGTATTGAAGATTGTAAATTTGATATTAACTGATGGACAGTTGTTTTGAGCTCCATATGTTGTTCAATCGGAGGAATGCTGTCCTTGCTTTACCAATCCTCGCCTTTACGTCTGCATCTGAACCTCTTTGTTCATCGATGATGCTTCTCAGCTACATGAAAGATTCCACATCTTAGAGAGATCCTTCACGAATTATGATTGAGTGGTTGTCCTCGGTGTTGCATTTAACGATGTTGGATTTTTCCTTGTGTATGCTGAGATCTACTGATACAGAGACTGCTGCTTCACTGGATGTCGTTATCTGCATTTGTTCGTGTGTATGCGATAGAAGTTCTAGGTGATCTGCGAAGTCTAAATCTTCTAATTTATTCTGAGCTGTTCATTCCATACCATGTTTTCTCTCAGATGTCGAGGTCTTCATAATCCAGTCGACCACCAGAAGAATGAGGAAGGGAGAGAGTGAACAGCCTTGTCTGACTCCAGTCCTTACTTGGAATGCGTCTGTCAGCTGTCCTCCATGCACCAATTTGTACTGTAGTCCATCTGGCGAGTTCCGGATAATATTGATAATCTTCTCAGGAACTCCGTAGTGTCGAAGAAGTTTCCATAAAGTCCTCCTACCCACACTATCAAATGCTTTTTGATAATCAGTGAAGTTGATGTACAGTGACGAGTTTCACTCAACTGATTGTTCGACGATAATCCGTAGTGTCGCAATTTGGTCTGTGCACGACCGATCCTCACGGAATCCAGCTTGTTGATCTTGTAGTTGGGCGTCTACTGCGTCTTTCGTTCGGTCCAGCAATACTCTGGTAAAGACGTTCGCTGGTACTGAGAGTAGTGTAATACCTCCATAGTTTTCACATTTGCTCACATCCCCTTTCTTTGGAATCTTGATGGGGTGTCCTACTTTTCAGTCCATCGACCTTCGTTCCTCCTCCCAAATCTTTTTGAATAGAAGGTGAGGCATGTTTGTAGTTAGTTCGATATCTGACTTCAGTGCTTCAGCTGGTATATTGGCGGAGTTAAATCTGATGGAGGTTTATCTGAATGAATCTGAAGACAGATCTCCTATTAGTCGGCTTCGCCGAACACTTTAGAACAATTAACGTGACTCGGAATATCTTCGGCTTCAACTGTGGTGCGTGTTTGCCTCAACAAACGAAGATTCAATGTAAAAGACTGAATTCTTATCCCATCATAGCACTTAACACAGGAGGCTATGAAGGTTTTAATCAAAGCATCAGAATCTTATTTGAAAGCTGGTGAGAGCAAGTCAGGTTAGTGCTCCTCTAAATACAAAGTTCGAATGAAGTGATTGACAGTATACTGCCTGTGTCAACAATAGAATTACGGAATGAACAAAAAGAGATATTTAATTGCTCTCACATATGTAAAGCGCATTCAAAATCGTGGATAAAAGCGAAATATGATCTTAAGATTCTCCAATCTTATTGGAATTTAATAACGTCGACTAGTATCGTCAATAGCAAAATGAACATAAGTCTAATATACCGAAATTTTGTCACAATTTAAGCATTCAGGATCACGAAGAAGATATGAGTTCCTAGAATGCAGTTTGCCACAGGACAAACATTTATTAATCCGTTTTCACCTAATTATGGTGTATTGGAGCTGTGTGTAGAAGTTAGTGGTTATTCATGCTGAGTAGCTTAGGGGATGACGCGACGATTTTCGAAGTAAACAATACTGAGTCCGAGTACCACAGTGACATACCAACTCTGTGATACAGGTGCAGCCAGCTGACGAGTCACAAATGGGATGAAGAGACACGCGTCCTGGATTCCACTTATGGTCACCATCCAACTCCGCTTATATTATTTGCGAACTAATAGCAATAACGAGGTTACTCGCACGTGGTGCACATATAACATGAAAAGACTGATCATTTTACAGTCCTTAACATCAACAGAAACATTATAACAACCAATACAATCTTTGTAGAATGTTGTCCCATATTTCCATGAGTTTAGGATCGATTATTTACATTACAGTGTGCCTTTTTTAAATCTTCCATCTTATTTAGCAACGCTACGACAGGACTGTTACTAATTTATTGAACCTATATCTTTCCTCATTATTACTTGAGTATCAGCTGAACCCTCTAGAATTATTTCATAATCAGCATTCATAACACCTAATTAACAATAGTCTGTCATCAAACTTTTACTAAACACTAAATAATCGAATAACGGAGGAATGAGGTGCCTCGTTAAATGTTAATGCGGTATTCTGACATTTCAGTTTCAAACAACGAACATCGACATTTCCAAATGATATTTTTCAGTGGTGAGACTTCATCAAACTGGACATTCACAACGGATTCATTGTTGATTACAATTGTCACATAATCACGTATACACGATACTGTTAATTCACGCATGGAATGCTGTAAACTCTTGTAAAACTAATCAGTTTTCACCAAATGAAAACAATCACATAAATACAGAAAACCATATTTTATATTCTAAAAACAATCACGAAGGTTGTGTGTATTTCCATGAAACAATCAGCAATTTATTGAAATGATTAACATAATTGAAAGTGTTTTCAATGGAATGAAAAATGAAAATAACAGATTCAGCATGATGAAAACAACAAATAAGAAGGCGTTTGTGAGAATCATGGCATAATTCTCTTTTTTCTGTAAAACCATAACCCTATGACACAAACAATGCATGCAACACTGAATGCGACAACTACTGGTACGATAATATACAAGTAATTGCGAGACTTTCTTTCTTCGTTTTCTTCAGTCATTTCTGCTGGAGTTGTTACTTCTTGGTCGATAATTGTTGGTTTACTGGAAACATTGCGGGAATTTCTTTGCTCTTCATTTTCATTCGTTTCTGTAGTCACATTCTGAAAAACCAAAACAGTACAATACTTACTCTGTAGTGACTCACAATTATCACGAGAACACGACTGGTTTAATAAAAACAATTATTATTATAACCAACTGTACCAGTGTTTGTTTTAATGTGCTTTTGTTTAACTGTGCTTATTATAGCCATTTTGTGCTTCCATTACCTTCCATGATTGTTCCGCGGTTTTTGGTACTGTTCGCACGTACTCCTGTCTTCTGCTTCCACTTGTACCATTTCTTGGCACGATATCGGTATTCGTTCAATACCACGAGATCACCAACGAAATAAATCTGGTTACGTTCGATCTTCGCCTTCTGATTTATGTGGCACGTGCATTTTGGTAGCGGTGTTCATAGTTAATCTCAACTCGACGCCACGCTACAATTGGTGATCCCAAAGTTTGGAACACGCCCCAACCTCTGGTGAAATCTTCCAAGGAAGCCAATTCGGTGAGTCTATATTTTATCAATCCACGTCTGTCGTATATTTTCATATTAATTTTTAATGTATAATATACACGACATGACGGATAGCAACAAGAATTCTATTAATGTTATAGACTCAGACGTACAGGCCATTCAATTTCGACCTGTATCATTCATCCCCCACGACCCAGAGGTCTGGTTTGCGGCATTAGAGTCACAGTTTTAGACTCGTCGCATTACGAGCCAAAGGCAAAAGTACGCCTTCGCTCTCGAATCATTACCCGGGGACCACTTAGTAGCTGTTCGTGAGGTTGTCCTCAATTGTAACGTGCCTAATGTTTACGATCGCCTCGAAGAGGCAATTCTCCGACAATTCCTCCCATGGAGGGAGGAACGATTGAGGGCATTGTTAGCACGTCACCCCCTGGATGATGCTAAACCAAGCCACCACCTCACGCGCCTGCAATCTCTTGCAGGATCAACAACAAGTGACTAAGAAATAGTTAAGGAATTGTGGCTCGAGTCACTACTAGCGCATATCCAACCCACTGTGACGGCACTGCTCGAGGACTCACCGCTTAACCAGGTAGCCCTCATAGCAGACAAAATTTTAGCGAGGACTAGCAATAAAGACACCTATGTAGTTGCTTCAACGGCACGTCCTAAACTAGACTTGGATGCCGGTCATTCCTCAGCTCATGGCGACAGGGACGGGCTTATTCACACACGTCTTAGTTTTCCAGACCGTTGTAACGTACCCCAACCCTACGTCCCCCGAGCTCGCTCAAGTTCTCGCAAACGCGTCACCACGCGACTACGCGCTGCGAATGGCTCAGTCATTCCTACCTACGGTACACGACAACTCGCGATCAACCTGGGCGACCGACGACGGTATCTGTGGACGTTAATCATTGCTGATGTTCCCACAGCTATACTAGGTATCAATTTTCTGCAGCACTATGAATTGCTTGTCGATTCACGTAGGCTGCAGCTAATCGATACTTCGTCGAACAGCAAATTCATGGGCTGTAAAGCCCACATGAACGCGTACCGAATCCTCGGCACTTTTTACTCGCGTGACGATAAATTCCACGCCTTATTCGAGAAATTCCCCGTACTCACTAAACCACTCGAGGAGCTTCCATCGGTGACCAATCGTGTGGTACACCACATAGTCACCCGCGGACCGCCAGTCACGGCACGACCTCGTCGACTGGCACCGGACAAATTAGCTTTTGCTAAGCGTGAGTTTGACAATTTACTAGCTACTGGTATTATTCGTCCTTCTCACAGTCTATGGGCCTCTCCTCTTCACATGGTGCGCAAAAAAGATGGGGTTAGTTGGAGACCATGCGGCGACTACCGAGCTCTAAACGTAGTTACGCGCTTTGATAGCTACCCCATCCCCCACATACACGACATCAAGGCATCGCTCAAGGGCACGACTATCTTTTCTAAGATCCATCTGGTACGAGCATATCATCAGATCCCAGTCGCTCTTGAAGATATCGAAAAGACTGCTATCACGACTGCTTTCGGTTTGTTTGAGTTCCTACGAATGCCATTTGGATTACGGAATGCTGCTCAAACTTTTCAAAGGTTTATCGATAGCATTGTACGAAACCTCGATTTTGTTCACGTCTATATTGATGACCTGCTAATCGCATCATCAAACGTAAATGAACATTATCAACATCTTACGCTATTATTCCAACGCCTTTCGGATAATGGAATAGTAGTTAACCCAGACAAATGCGAGTTGGGTAAACGAGAAATAATATTTCTGGGTCATGTTATCAAGCAAGAGGGTATTCTACCTTGTGAGGACAAAGTGCAAGCAATAAAGGAGTACAACGAGCCATCCTCACTCAAGGAACTGAAGGCTTTTCCCGGTTTGGTTAACTTCTACCGTCGTTTCATCCCACACGCGGCTGAACGGTTACGACCACTAACCGACTTACTACGCGGCAACCCACGCAGATTGGAAATGAACGATTCTGCATGTACTGCATTCACTGAAATCAAAACGCTTTTGGTCGCGAGCTGCTAGCAGCCTACTGCGCCATCAAACATTTCCGGCACGCAGTAGAAGGACGTCAATTCATCTTATTCACCGACCATAAGCCTTTAACGTATGCTTTGCATACCAAGTCTGACCGCTACTCACCACGAGAGTGCAGACA